>QNGE01000802.1:84228-101243 GCA_008508345.1 Paragonimus westermani | reverse complement strand
TGCCATTCCTCGTCTGTTTGTCCGATTTCGTTGCGCGATGGCTCGTCCGGCTGCTCGTGCTGTCCGCCATCCATCCAGTGTTGGCCTTGACCGTATTCCAACATCGTGTCGAGATTTTCCTCTAGATGTTGGAAAAACCACGTCTCCGATCTGGCCGTCTGTCGTATTTCGCCTGCCCTGCTTCGCCCGTTGGTCCGATCCAATCGTGCAATGACTCATCCGGTCGCGCACGTTGTTCTTGATTCGATCGCGGCAGGTTTTTGAACATACCTCCCCGCGTTGAGGTATTTAGCGAAAACTCGCACCTCCGACCTGACAATCTACCACACTGTGGGTTACATGGCTGCTCGGAAACACCTTGAGCTTAATCCCCATCACAAGATAATTGAGTCTTCGAAGACCTTGTTTAAATCCGATAAGTCGAACAAGTCGGCTAAGGATTTGGTGTTACTTCTGCACATTACTGCCCTCCTATCCTCTGGTTTCTCGCTGGCCAACCCAAGGATTCATGCCGGTCGAATTTATCAGCCGTTGCCGATGTCCAGACTAGACTGTTTTGGTGATTTTGCCTCCCAAAACCTTCCCCGCCGGCCAATCAGTTGGCTGACCAGCATTTGCTGGTTGGACACAAAGGCTCCACTCGCACACCTACCAGTCTTATTCCTTAGTGTTTACACCGGATATGTGGTGTGTGTGTGGAACCCCATGTGGCCCGGCGCAAGTCAATTCCGGTGATGGTTAGGCGCAGGCGTCATTTGGCCTCGGTCACTGTGATAGGCTAATCCGAATCGGATGTCACCAGCCGCGTACATTGCATCCGGTATCTTCTGATTCCATTTTGCTCCCGCATGTCCTCCAAACCCTAATTTCCGGAACAAAGTATATTTTGAACAATTCAACACCTATTAGACCACCCCCATTTCCCCTTAATCTTCATTGTATTGATTTTAGTCAGTGTAACTCGTTATACATTCTTTTAGCTCCTGTCTGATTCGTGTAGCGTTCGCGACCGTACCTTACCGGTTGCATTCAATGTTTATGGACTTTTGATCATCTATTGAATCGTTCGCTAACGATTCAAGTTCACACCGAGTTACGCGTAATCTGTTGATCCAGTAAATGCCTCTCAATATTCAACGACAGAAATAATCTATCCTCGGAACGGTTAACGAGAAGGCGCTCGTAATAACTGGATTTAATACGGTACTAATTGATTCAATGTACAAGAAAATTGTCTCTCACCTCGAGTGTGAAAATCCTCAGAAATCAAAGAAAGAAAGTGCCCGCACAACAAATTGACAACCAGGCACCGATCAACAATGGTGGACGATAAAACGGGTTGAACTCACTCAAACAAATGGTCATTGGTTTGTTCAGAGCAAAACGATTGGTCATGTATCGAGAAATGATGGGAATCATAAGTTACTCAAGAAAAAATATGGAAGAAAAATGTCTGATTCCGGTATTTGGAAGTATACGGGGCTCGGACTAAATAGGGGTATGGAAACGGTCAAAGCAGATTGTGTAAGAACAAGGAGGAGTAATGTATCTCATTTGGGGAAGAGAGTAGAGCGTAGGGCCACTTTCCAACATCAAGCAAACCTCAGCAATATCAAAATAACGCAACAAATCTTGACAAAACCAACAACATCCATCTCCGTTCGGACATCCATTGGTCCTTTGACCCACAGCAATTTTTTTGTTTCCAGTCAAACTCAGCGCTCTCGTCATCCACCATGCCTCAGTTGCTTCTGGCTGCCTCCGCATTGGTCACCTGACTGACTGTCTTAGACATGGCTAGACCGATTAAGTCTGACTGCTTGCTCCCCACTATACAATGTGTATGTTTATTTCGCAGAAGCAACCGATGAGATACGAGCAAAATATCGTTGTGCAAGATAACCTACATTCCACTGTTTGCCCTTTCGAAGTAAAGAACTGTTTAGGACGCATTCCTTGGAACAGCAGCGTTCTATCACAGCTGATAGGGTGTATACAGTGAAACAGCTGCCGCGGACGGAGACCGACGTCGCCCAACAGTTGGAGATAGATGGACGTGGCAACTCAAGAGGACTTCCATTTGAACATTTAACTGAGAACAACGTAAGGGTTCCGAAAAGATGTCGTATCCTTGAAGCAGACTGGGTAGCGAACCGATGACCGGGCATGGTAACGCGCCTTACGCAAATAAGATCATTTTCGGCTAGAGTCTCAGAGATCCCTATCGTACCACACCCCAGAATGAACGCTGCGTAAACCTCTCCGGGGCACGTCAGGTCTCGTTGGGCTTTATGGTCGGAAGGAAATGGGTTAGATTTTATTGACGGAGGCACTTAATAGGATGAAGGGATTTCTGTAGAAGACGAACAAGCGTTAAGTATGGCTCGGAGCAGAGTAATACTTGAGAGTGGTGACCATGAGATAGACATGCTGTGGAATAAAGATGGTGGATTGCTACATAGCAATAAGGAGATGGCTGAGAAGCGCTCTACTATGTTAAGGAGAACATTGGTTCCGGACCCAGGGCTAGGCGCTGGCCGTGATACTGGAACATGTCAGAAAGAGCCTCACAAGTGTGTTAGTACTGCAACACGGAGATGGTATGTGTTAAACCATCTCATGCTTAACCCGGGTAAACTCTGTAAGTTGCCGGCAGTCTTCTATTTTATCGCTGAACGCCGTGGTGCGTTCCCCAACAAAACCTTAATCCAGGGTCCGGACCTAAATAACGGGTTTTTATACGTACTCATACGTTTGGGTGAGGTTTTAAATCGTTTGAAGATCGCCGGACGCTCATGAGGCAAATGTCTACCCTTTTGGATTGAATTCGTCGCCATTCGATGTTAGCTTCGCACCACAAAATACAGCCGTGGATAAGCAGCGCAGTTTTTTATCGAAGGCCCGACAGCATTGAAAGAAAATCTATGTGTGGATAAATATTTAGATGAACTTCGACCGGTACTGTGGCTGTGTGAGCATGGACTCAAACAGTGGGTTCCTAACTGTCGTGAAGCAATAAACATTCACCTAATGAAGAAAAGCCGGTATTGTGAGGCGCCTACACATACTCACTACTGTCTGCCAGTGGAGGCATGTGCCTTCGAAATTAAAATCGGCCGACGTGGCGTCTAGGGTGGTGTCGCATGTCTTGAGCATGGGGACGGAACTATGGCTGATGAATAAGAGCCTTCTGCTAACTCCAGGCGAACACTGGCTGAGGATGCCGACTCCCTGGAACTTGGTTAAAGAATATCCGATAGTAGACTCATCCACGCGGTCACCGCGAAATCCGGCCTTGATTATAAACTGGACCAACTGTTGCCAAGATACTCGATTTGGACTAGGTCACTGGGGGCCATGGCTTGGTAATCACGTCCTGTCAACTTTGTAACTGTGGTTATGTGCACTAGACAAAGTGCGTCAACCAAGGTAGAAACCCTTCGTCCGTTCGAAATAGCTGTATGTAATCGGCAGACCGTAACTATCTGTGTAACCCGTGAGGCGAAAACAATTTCTGGGCTACCGGAGTTGTTATAATTTTGTGACTTGTTTCAGTTCCTGAAATTGTTGAATCGCGTTCGTGGAAATGTTTTTGTTTTCATCTTCCAAAGGCGTAAGCAGAAAATGTACGGCAGTCCAATGACATAGCGATAAACGGAAAAATAACGAAAAGAGGTGTTTCATATGATTACGGAGAATTAATGGTCGGATATAATGGAGATTGATGTCGTTGACGTGGTAGAACATGCTTTTATTGAATTTTGATTGTAGATGGGCAGGAAAACATGATTATAGCCCCGGCAATTGAACCGTCGTTCGATCGTGAGAATTAGGCTTTTTATGGGGCCGCAAACGTAAAATACACCAGTACGTGTATTGCAACGTAGGAATATACGCAAAAACCGGACAAATCTACGGTATTTTCCGAATTATATTCAGCATGTTTATAGGCATGTTACAGCCATTCTGTGCTACCATGGTTCCGAGGTTTTTATGTGAGCACGACGTACGCTTAAATGCAGACAAGGTGAACTACTGAACGACCGATATCAAGAGGGACTTTTCACTTGAAAGCTTACAAAATTTCCGCACAATTGTCTTAGCACACCAGTGAAGGCAATCAGTACCTCGCGTTTAAACACTTGTGACTGCTCCATCCATTTGTCCTGGATTACGAGTGAAGGCAAACCATTCGGTGTGTTTAGACATTCTTGAACACAGGTGGACTAGTAAAGTCACTGAGAACGGACGTGTGTGGTAATCGACACGAATTATCTATCTGCTGTCTGTGCCAAACGGTAAACACTACATTCGCCTCCCTTCAGCACAAAAGGTAGCCGCTGGTTTGCACGCGTTCAGGGTGTTCTTTCGGATGACTGAAGTCGTGTGTCAGATAAAGTCCCCTATCCATCAAATCTGACATCCGCAGGACAACTGTATACGCGCATGTGAAGGAACTCACTTTCCGCGGTTATACCTTCATTTTCAAAAACATCACATTGAAAGCCACATTCCCTGGGGAAAAATATCATGTAACTCATTTGATTAGCAATATCTGCATGATCGTATGTCGAGATAAACATTATTTCGGCGTCCACTTGTTAACAAGCAAACAACCACAAAGGCAGTCACACCAACTTTCGAAAATAACACACGATAGGGTGGTTTTCAATTAACGGCCCGTTAAAAAACAGTAAGGAGTCCGTGACACGGATTTCGACGATTTCAATTTCTGCACTGTGTACCAAGGCAATGAAGCGGAACGTGCCGTAAAATATGTTTCCCCCACGATAACTGAAAAAATCACGGTCTACGACCAGCACTCATGTCTGAAATACGTGTCCGTTGTCTCAAACCACTTGTGGTCATCTTTGATAGATGAAGCACTGTATCGTGGTGGTAAACTCTCGCCAGACAGGCAGTGCACATGGTCATTCCTTGACCCCTTGCCATCACAACCCCTTCGATACGTCAGTACGACGAATCCGAATGGCACGCGGGTGCCCAGTATATTCTTTCCAGCTCTCGAAGTCAGTTTCCGGTTTTTAAGGGCATGACTGCCGTTATGCGAGCGTTGGGTGAGTGCTGTCACTGTCACGTTCAAGTACCGCGGGTAGGGTTATATTGGTTTATTGAAGGCGCGTGTTGGAAGAAACGAACTCTAACGTCCTGGCTACATATCTGCCTGTTTGCAGACTCGTGCCATTCACATGGAAGCAGTCCACTTCTTGTCTACAGATTCTTTTCTCATGGTCTCGACACGACGCTTGGAGAGGCGGGGCGCGCCCGAGGCTATTTACAGTAGCAAATGTTCGCGTTTCGTTGGCGCCGACTCAAAGCTAAAACCAGTGTTACGACCTACAAACCACTGTGCTATCGAATTGACGAATTGATTAGTACTTCACCCATCCGGATGCGAGTCATTGAGGCGAGGCCTGGGAAAAATGATCCGAACGGTGCTGATTTTGGTAACACAACGAAAGGTGATGCATGGAAAGTCACTCAACAACCACATGGTGGAATTCGAGCGAGTCATCGAACGAAGGCCATTCGAATCTGTTTACGACGATCAACTATATATATTGATCCCGGACTTCTACTGGTTGTTCGAGCATCGCTCAGTCTACTCGCAATGTCTATCGAGAAGCTGGATCCAAGATACTCGTATCTGTGAGCAAAGAGCGTCCATAAATTCTGAGCCCGCCGAACAGCCGATTCGGATCCAAAAGGGAATGCGGTCGTATGAGCGATTTTCTTATTAACAAGGTACTGATGTTCAAGAAAATTATGATGAACTAAATAGGGGAAGATAACAACAAGCCACGGTAGTGAATACACCAAAAATATACAAGTTCCGAGGTTAACCGTTCACGTAAGTATGAGCAAATGCAACAGTCACGCATTGGCGAGGCTATCAAACACAGGTGAAACCGGGGTACACATGAACAAGGGCTTGGCAATGAAAAGTAAGGAAGAAAAACTGCGCGAAAACAAGTTTCCACAAGTAAACGATAACAGAATTTAGTGATGCATCGAGATGAACATTCACAGAAGAAATGGTTTGTCACGCGCGTAATTTGAGTGTTTGTGTCAGCCTGCAAGAAAGGTTCGTAATCACTGTGAAGAATTCCAACATAAGGGGTCGAACCAACGAGAGGGGGATGAAAGGGGCAGGGAAAGTGGTCATTAACGTTCTATTGAAACAACACTCACCAAACACTCGACGCGAGCAGCTACTTCAGCACCGCATTTACTTCGCCCCGGTGATTGGCTCTTGTTGCGTCGAAGTGTAGGCCCAACTACAGATGAGGCGACATTGTGTGAACGTTACACCAGGGGCAGGAGACAAGCACACTACCTGGCTTTTGCGTTGGAGCCGATGGCAGAGTGAATAGCCACCCTAGTTTCGAATTGCCTCTAACTTGCTGAGGTTTTTGTGCGATTTCCAGGTTGACGAGGTAGTTCTCCATCACGAAAGTACATCCAGTGTTATTTTGCCATATGTTTCAATCCCCAAGGCATTCCCTGGTGATGACGGACACGTACATCAGGTGTCAGCAGGAACTTCAGATGACAATGTAAAACGGATTATCATATCATTTTATTTCCTTGAGGCACCGCAGAACAACAGGCTGCTATATGTGGAACAGAAGGTACGGACCTTTCTACTGAACCGGCCAATCACTGCTGTCCCCACCCCTATCTTGAGTTTGAAAAATCAGCCGGTCTTCTCGGCCAGGTATTGATCTTGTTAAGGTCTTTTGCATTATTTTTGAGATCGCCGAACATTGTTTATTTGGTGTTAAACAGACTGCGTTAGTCTTCCCCATTCGTACAATTGCTATTGCTACCGTTTCCTCCACTCATATTCAGTCTCATCCATGTAAAACCTAAGTGCCAAAATTAGACATTTTCCTTGTGTATCTTTTCTCAAGTAACTCAAAATTCCTATCACTTCTTGATGTACGAACAGTCCTTTTGCACCAACTCAACCAGCGACCATTTGTTTCTGCCAGCTCAATTCCGTATCTTCGCCCTTCATTACTGAACGGTGCCTAGTTGCCGACTTTGTCATGAAGGCTCACTCTGTTCACTTTCCGAGGGATTTTCACATTCTAGGTGGATGATTTAACTCTCATACATTTTGATCCACTCATTACCACATCAAATCCACTTCTTACGAATATCTTCTCAATATCCATTCAGGAGGTGACTTCTCTTTTCTGTTGTTGTATATTGATAAAGGCGTTTATTGAATCGTCGGACTACTCAAAACTCGGCGTGAACTCGAATGGATGGCGGAAGATCCCGAGACATCATCGAAACTTTAAGAAACTCCAGTAGCTTCGTGTGTCCCAAAATAAGACTGTTTTTAATGACAGATGCCTGTAATCTCAGAGTTGATTCTTTTGAATTCTGTTAAAATGTAAGTCTACTCCATTGGTCATCCAGCTGGTTCGCCATAGTTGTGTGCTCAAATTGAAGTTCTTCACCAACTAACGTAATAGACTGGTATCATAAATTCCTTCAAGAAAGAACTGGACGCACACGTTGCAGTTTAACCATAATGCACTTCATATTTTAAAGGTCCCATACTCCTGGGTTTGACAATATCTACAACAAGGATTAAATATCAACCGTTTGAGAAACACTCGTGAAATGCCCATTTCTTCTCATTGATGGTCGTAATTAGGAGTCCAAAAATTTGCTTGTTTTGTTTTAATACTTGGACGACCAGCTTCCTTCCAGTGGGCAGCCATACTTTGAATTGTTTTGATTTTTTTTTGCGTGATGACTTTCATGACCCTTTTGCAGAGAATTGATCTCGAAGTAGGCAAGAAGAATCCTTCTGAGGTACACAGTCTTGCTCATGATTCAGGAATTTCCTTATAGGTCAAGGAATTAAACCTCAGTCACTCAAAATCGACGTCGGTCGAGGGGATTTCCGAAGAATATGTGGCCTTAGAGACACTGAATCTCACCGGTATTGGCCTTGAGTCTCTGTCGAGTTTGCCCAAACTTCCTTCATTGAAAACGGTAAGTGGTACTGCGGTCGGTTTCAACGTTACAGCTTGAGTTAGCGGAGAATAATTTGAGTGGGGGCCTGGAGGTCCTTGTTAACTGCCCCAACCTCGAGCAGTTGAATTTGAGCTCCAACAAAATCGATTCGATTGACACTTTGACTCCCTTGGCTAAGCTGTCTAACCTTCGGAGTCTTTATCTCATGCACTGCAAGGTTGAGAATACGGAGAATTACAGAAAGCTAGTGTTTGCCGCGATTCCCAATTTGAAGTATCTCGATGGGTGGGATGAGTAAGTTCCAATGCACGCTTTGTCAGCGCTTATCAGGAACAATGAATCTGAGCCCGAATCCGAAGATCAGGTGGGTAATTTCCCAAACGGAGATTTAGAGGGTGAGTTGAACTTTTTCCCGATGCCTAAATTTCACTCGGGTGGCTGACTTGTCCCACAGAATGTTTTTTGGGTTGAAATAGTTTAACTGTGGGGGCGTGGTCTGCCACGACCAAAGCGGCTCGACACTGGATGTTATTACGGCCATAGCTGCGGTAACTCTCCAACTACCGTGTTATCAAAACACTACCCAACATTGGTTTAGCTGCCTCTAACCGTTTTTCGGGTTGGCCATGAGCTAGAAACCGTTGCGCGTACTTTGTGTTAATGAACGTGCCGAACTGTCAAGTAGTTTGACACGAAAGCTTGCGTGATCTCAGCTAGCGGTTTGGGGAATTGCAAGTTGTATGTCTACGCAGGGGTGCGGACGGGGACTTCTATAGGTCCAAGCCTGCGCGTGCACTTCCTGCTTTGCCGTGTCCGGAGGCAAACGACGCACGATCTGATCCGCTGTTGGGGTGCAATCCCACAGTTTAGGGCCGGTGTTAGCCACGACGACTGTAAAGGTAGCTTTATTGCCCCAGGGCACCTACGGTGTCAGTTTGTCTGTGTGCAAGCAGGTTAGTTTGCATGCTGTTGCTTATTTATGTCGTATCCGCTTTCTTTTGGTTTGCCGCGTGATCATGTACCTCACTTCCTGGATCAGTCACTGCTTTGAATGAAGCGAAATGCCTAGTTTATTGTATTGATGGATATAACTTGCTCATCCCGGTAGTATAAAGCTGTCGGTGTGCCCGTTTTTCTCGTTGGGTTCTGCTCTTTTTTTCATCCGGTGCGAATAGTGTGGCAGTGTCTAATTTGTGCTTAGCACCACTTGTCCCGTATGGCGCTCAGGAAAGAGGGTATCACTTGTTCAAATTGCCCGCATTTCTACAAATGCGCTCCGAATCTAAGTGGTCGGAACTTTAGTGGGTATTCTTTTTGTGGTGGCCACGTTAGTATGTCGGACTAACTTGCTTTATTTCGCAAGCCAGCTTTTCGTTGGGGGATATGGTCTGTGTGTAACTCAGAGAACTCGGTTGTTTTGTGCGTGAATGCATGAACTGTGTGGGTACACACTTATCGTTGCTCATCATTGTGGAATTTACTCACCGCTGCAGGTAGAATCCTCGTTTTATCTTGTTGACCGTGCCGTTCTGTAAATGTCGCCACAGCCACCACTTCGGAGGAAGGTGGTCTTTCCTGTCGAATAAAACGGCCGTGCTCACCAACACACTAAAAACGACCGCCGGAGTGATCATTTAGCTAGCCTCCCGAGACCTAATTTCCAAAAAAATTTCATGCATGTCATCTCGGTAGCGTGACCGAGCACCATAGATCGGACTGTCCAATCCCGACAGTTGCCCACAGGGCAGCCTGTTAACAGATAGCCACACAAGTACATAAAAACAGCTGGACAGTAAAAAGCGTGAATAGGAACCCCTGACCTTTCTGGATGCGTGGTCGTCGCTGGCTTCAACATAGCCATGTCGGAAGGAATTCCACACCGGCGATGCGGATGGTTTTCGGCCTCAACTGCGCCGTAAAGGCAAGATGAGGAGGTCAATCACCAAACTGTACCTTTCCCCAGTACGCGCCTGTAGACTGTCGTGCTGCCCACTCGAGTGGTCTGTCCATCAGTTAGCGGAGAATAATTTGAGTGGGGGCCTGGAGGTCCTTGTTAACTGCCCCAACCTCGAGCAGTTGAATTTGAGCTCCAACAAAATCGATTCGATTGACACTTTGACTCCCTTGGCTAAGCTGTCTAACCTTCGGAGTCTTTATCTCATGCACTGCAAGGTTGAGAATACGGAGAATTACAGAAAGCTAGTGTTTGCCGCGATTCCCAATTTGAAGTATCTCGATGGGTGGGATGAGTAAGTTCCAATGCACGCTTTGTCAGCGCTTATCAGGAACAATGAATCTGAGCCCGAATCCGAAGATCAGGTGGGTAATTTCCCAAACGGAGATTTAGAGGGTGAGTTGAACTTTTTCCCGATGCCTAAATTTCACTCGGGTGGCTGACTTGTCCCACAGAATGTTTTTTGGGTTGAAATAGTTTAACTGTGGGGGCGTGGTCTGCCACGACCAAAGCGGCTCGACACTGGATGTTATTACGGCCATAGCTGCGGTAACTCTCCAACTACCGTGTTATCAAAACACTACCCAACATTGGTTTAGCTGCCTCTAACCGTTTTTCGGGTTGGCCATGAGCTAGAAACCGTTGCGCGTACTTTGTGTTAATGAACGTGCCGAACTGTCAAGTAGTTTGACACGAAAGCTTGCGTGATCTCAGCTAGCGGTTTGGGGAATTGCAAGTTGTATGTCTACGCAGGGGTGCGGACGGGGACTTCTATAGGTCCAAGCCTGCGCGTGCACTTCCTGCTTTGCCGTGTCCGGAGGCAAACGACGCACGATCTGATCCGCTGTTGGGGTGCAATCCCACAGTTTAGGGCCGGTGTTAGCCACGACGACTGTAAAGGTAGCTTTATTGCCCCAGGGCACCTACGGTGTCAGTTTGTCTGTGTGCAAGCAGGTTAGTTTGCATGCTGTTGCTTATTTATGTCGTATCCGCTTTCTTTTGGTTTGCCGCGTGATCATGTACCTCACTTCCTGGATCAGTCACTGCTTTGAATGAAGCGAAATGCCTAGTTTATTGTATTGATGGATATAACTTGCTCATCCCGGTAGTATAAAGCTGTCGGTGTGCCCGTTTTTCTCGTTGGGTTCTGCTCTTTTTTTCATCCGGTGCGAATAGTGTGGCAGTGTCTAATTTGTGCTTAGCACCACTTGTCCCGTATGGCGCTCAGGAAAGAGGGTATCACTTGTTCAAATTGCCCGCATTTCTACAAATGCGCTCCGAATCTAAGTGGTCGGAACTTTAGTGGGTATTCTTTTTGTGGTGGCCACGTTAGTATGTCGGACTAACTTGCTTTATTTCGCAAGCCAGCTTTTCGTTGGGGGATATGGTCTGTGTGTAACTCAGAGAACTCGGTTGTTTTGTGCGTGAATGCATGAACTGTGTGGGTACACACTTATCGTTGCTCATCATTGTGGAATTTACTCACCGCTGCAGGTAGAATCCTCGTTTTATCTTGTTGACCGTGCCGTTCTGTAAATGTCGCCACAGCCACCACTTCGGAGGAAGGTGGTCTTTCCTGTCGAATAAAACGGCCGTGCTCACCAACACACTAAAAACGACCGCCGGAGTGATCATTTAGCTAGCCTCCCGAGACCTAATTTCCAAAAAAATTTCATGCATGTCATCTCGGTAGCGTGACCGAGCACCATAGATCGGACTGTCCAATCCCGACAGTTGCCCACAGGGCAGCCTGTTAACAGATAGCCACACAAGTACATAAAAACAGCTGGACAGTAAAAAGCGTGAATAGGAACCCCTGACCTTTCTGGATGCGTGGTCGTCGCTGGCTTCAACATAGCCATGTCGGAAGGAATTCCACACCGGCGATGCGGATGGTTTTCGGCCTCAACTGCGCCGTAAAGGCAAGATGAGGAGGTCAATCACCAAACTGTACCTTTCCCCAGTACGCGCCTGTAGACTGTCGTGCTGCCCACTCAAGTGGTCTGTCCATCATTTCCAGCGTTGAACCGTACTCACATGAGTAGTTCGGGCAACACCCCGAGCTTTGAGACCGTCGGCCGTCCAGCTGAGAAAAGTCGACAGACACCGTATGTTTAATTGAGGAGTTCGGGACCGTCCATGCCGCTCGTTGGAAACGCTCTGACATGGCGTTTTGTCGCAGTCAGTGGTGAGCCTGCATCTGCAAGCCTATTGACTGTTCAGTTTCATGACAGTCGGTTGTTTTTGCTTGTTTACACTGTCTATTTCCGCAACACATTGTTACTCATGTGATACCCTGCTAGTTCGTGGACCATTGTTTGGACCAACGGCGGCCCGAGCCAATGTACCACCAGATATACTGTTGGAATCTAAAAACGACTGTAGTTTGGGTTGGGCTGCCATTGGTGCTCATGTTGGCCCACGTGCCGTCAGAGTACTGTGTCGGTGTATGTGCATGGCAAAAAGCAAGCGAAGACAATTGGGTTCCACAGAACAGTAAAATCAACAAGGCAGTAGATGCAGACTCGCCGTTTGCTGTGAACTACTGCCTTGTCAAAGATTTTTCAACCAGCATTGTGGTTGGTCGCGAGACATTCGATTCTGTAAGTAGCATTTACCAACGTTGCAAAACTAGGTTTCGTGGCGTGTGGTCACACCACGCCCTTCGGTTTATCCCAAACATTGATAGCCCCACTGAACAATGTACGGTGCGGCAACCGCTCCATCGACGTATGAGGTAAATGGCCCAGCCCGCGGATGCTGTGCAACTTTACCTCAATTGCCGGTGACGAGTTTGCACATTTCTCAGGCACGCCGCGTTGTTCACACTTTCGACCTGCTTGACGCTAGTTGACCGGCGAAGGCATTGGTGACCGAATGCCGGGAATCTTCGGAACTGAATCATGTCTGGTCGCTGGAGCAGAACTAAGCGAACATACGCATTGTAAACTGCCTTTAGTCAAGAACTGGGTGTGTTTGCGATACCACACGTAATGTAAGTTGAATGCACTGTCAGCTAATCAGACACCACCCAGGTAGGTCAAGTGACCGACAGTCCTGAGCGGTTTGCCGTCAGTAATGAGGGCCGTCAGTGTTAGCTCAATCCTGCAAAAACCTTACACCAAAGTACGCATCGTGCACGCAGGCCGTATCGTTTGATGCAGCAAGAGCTGCATGTTCTATGCGAGGCGATATCAACATACTGTATTATCGATAAGCTTACTGACTATTCAAAGCCTCCGGGTGCTTCTACCAGAGCATCGGCAATTACAGGGTCGGAAAATAAACGGGAGGTCGGGCACTCCCGAGACTACTTGGCAACTCATTCGCTGATTAGTTTGTCGATGTCTGCACTACTTGGAGTTATTGCTTTCAGCCTTTGAACAAACAAATTTGGAAGTCTTCGGCTCTTAGTTTGCTGGGGGCTTGTTAATAGCCCTCTGCTTTCGTTTAGTTTACTTCACAATTCATGCGATCATTGCAGAAATTTACCGTTATATCTAATGCTTCAACAGTGGTGCATTCAGTCTGTTTGCAGTAGTGAATTTAAAACAGGCTCATAACATAATGAACCCGCGAACTGACGCTCTTCGGATGATTAAGTGAAACTAACGCATGCCTAATAACTTTCAGCAAACGGCGGTGATAATGAAGATGAGAATGATTCCGAAGATGACGAGGATGAAGAGTACGGTATCGAAGCTTTGCAAAGAAGCGATGATCTCGAAGACGATGACGAGGAAGATTATGCTCCTGGTTAGTGGTGTTCGGAGACAGCTGCCTTGTGAGGTTGTTAATCTAAGATTCCTAGTTTTCCGGCGCGCGTTGAATGCTTCTTCCCTCTATCCTTATATTCTAGTACCTCCGTTAAAAGCGTCTACTGATGCTTTTCTCACAATAATGCGTCAATGCCCTTGATAGTTTGTCTTACTTTCCAGTATGTAACGAAATATTCACCAGTTCACTTGATTGCTTTATCTCATGTCGCATCGGCATTACTCGACATTACTCACTGTTAGTAACATGTTTGTTCTTTTTTGAACTCAATTTGGTCGCTTGTGGTTCATAATTTCCGATGGTCACTGGTCTCCGCACGCCATGTTCTTTATGTGGTGGTTGTTCGAAGGTCTAGTTGATCGGCTATTCGCCGATGTCGACGTCTAGATTGTGAACGTGTAATGACCAAACGAGTTGACGCCGACAATGCATCAAATTGGTGCGGAGGTCCCAGTCTATATAAAAGGACTTCGCTGATCGTTTCAATATCAGAAAAGTATCCTGATGTATAATTGGCACTTATCCGCTTTCGAGTCATGAAATATATTCACTAAAGAGATGACGTTCGTTTCACGTATCCACGTTAAATGTAACAGTTCTCAATCACATATTTCAGGTGAAGAGGAGGAAGCTGAGTTGGATGAATACGACGACATAGACGAGGAGGATGAGGAAGAGGAGGACGAGGATGTAGAAGATAACGGAGCCAACTTATCTGGGGCTGGCGTGACGGGTCCCCGAAGGCCAGGTAGTAAACGCCGCCATGACGATAGCGACGAGGTTGGTAACGGTGGGATTACGGGTCTGCCAGCTGCAAAACATAAATCCACTGCGAATACTGACACTCCTGCCGATGACGGAGTGGCCCTGGATGAGTGAATCCCCGATAACTCACGAGCTACATGTCTAACGACTTTTCTTGTTTACAAACCGCAGGTTTCATTTTGTATATGTTCCACAAGGTGTTGTCATATTCACACAACTTAACTCAGTCGCCCTGTGGGCTATTTGGCATTATCTACTACAATTACCTATCTCACTATGTACAGTCTCAATTGCCCAGTGATTTGTTCGTTGGCGTTTGCCCACTTAGAATGACGTTCAATTTATGCATTTAAGTAGCTTGCACTCCAGGCGTCTTCACCTTTTCATTCTTTTCTTGTTTCCCTCGAGCGAGAGCTCGTTCGCACATTCTGTCATCAATCATGCCTTTGGTCTCAAAGGTCTTTTTACTTTTTGCAAGTTTGACTATTGTGCTGCTGGATGTTATTGCCCAGCTATGCAACCAGTCTTTATCTACTTCAGAATTATTCGTCAAAGATATGTATTGCATTGAATGTTTGTCCTATTCATAGATGTTTGTACGTAATGCAGTCGTTTGCGTTTATTCGGCCAACTTCGAGTGGTGTAGCCTTCAAGGTTATGTGCAACTGTGCCTGTGGTGAAACCGGGCCATCTCGGTGATCTCGACAGCGAGTTCTGAAGGCGCGACTACCTGCCTTTGTTGGTACTCGTTAAGACTGGACTGCATTTCACAGTCTGTTCTACGCGTAAAGCTGTTGGGTCAAGTTAGTTGAGGTGTAAGTCAATTAATCAAGTGGAACAGCGAGGGCCTCAAGTAGTCTGTCTTATTCACAACTTGCCTGTAGTCACCTTGGTTTGGAATGTTCATGTTTCGGCGTAGGGCCTGTGTATTGTGCGCACTCCGCTTCTTGTTCTTGAATGAGAACTTTTGATCTCTATCATGGGATTGGACGTCGCTATCGTTCACTGGTGTACTCTTGCAGATCATGATGACCGGTTTCTTGGCGCGGTCGTCAATGTACAGGTTGTATCAGCCGGCGACAACAATGTGTCTACGAAACGGGCCGAATGTGTGCTCTAGCCTGGGCGTGTATCATGCTCAGCCTTGAGGTCACCGTTTGCATTCCGAGAGAAAGTAACATACTACTTGTTTCCTGCATTCGTCTACAGGTTGGGACGTCGTTTTCATTTAATTAAGCCCATGGCTTTTGTGCGCTACACCTCAGATCGTATAGTTTCCGTTTTTCTAACCTTCCGAGGTTCACGCAGCAGCTGATTTCATTTCCCCATTGTCTTGTTTAACAGCTTCATGCTGAGTCTTGGCTTCCGGCGAACTTGACGCCGAATCTTCATCTTGTATTTTCATGGGACCCATGTGTGCTTTGCACTTTGTTGGTCACCACGGCCACTAAGTTGTGCTTTGAATGTCGTTTCTAGGCGTTTAGTTAGTTGACGAGAAGTTTAAGGTTTGTTCAACGTTAGTGGGCGTCATGGAGAGGTTCGTAATTGGTCAGTGTACCCGATTGGTTCCTCACGGACGCGCGGAAGTCTACTTTCCACCTATTCTGCATGGGACATGTTTTGATCTTAACTAGCTTTTGCTGATTAGTGGCCACGTAAGGCCCGCCGGTTATAATACAATAGAGATAAATAGTTTCAAACCACAGATATCTCACAAAGGATGTTGGTTGGCTGCGTGCTTGCCCTTGCAGGTAACCGATGTGAGTATAATCGGGTTGATACAGTTGCAAACGTTTTTGGTGACGCGGTGTGATTTATTCCCGTGTTACACACGGCAGAGTGTCATGGGCCTACTTGCCTTCAGTACTGATGACTCTTGTTTGACTACCACACGGCCTGGTACAAAATAAGAGGGGGCGGCGTTAGAAAGAATCTTTCGGATGTTCGGGCGCCAACGGTTAGGATATCTGCACTGCAATCAACCATCCCAGGTAGGATTAGCCGTAAAGCATCAACTGTAGTGTAGCATCGTATTATTTGTACCTCAGGCAGCCGCTAGGCCCCTCCCTTATCGTCACAACTCTCTGGTTGTCGCACTTCTTGACGTCCCTAGTCGCCGATTGTGAGGGTTCCAACTCAACAAGCGAGCCAAATCCACATTTCACCGTGCGAACCCGTTTGCTTAACACGCTAGCCGTCCGCGGCGTCAGAGAGTGGTGCCTCATTTGACGGTAGACGGTATATGTCAGTCATCTGCGTTCTTTGGGCAGGTGAATTCAGTACCGAATACCTGTTTCCTAACCTCCTCGTTGCATATCCGTTGATTGCACCCGCTCCGAGCGACTAAACATCATCATCATCATAGACAGCAATACATCAGTGGTTCACACTAATGCTTAACTGCCACACAACCATGAAGAAACAGCAAACCCTATATAGAAAGAGAGAACGAAAAAGAAGGGGACGGGAAGGGACCTAACTACTGAAAATGACTACGTCC
>QNGE01000802.1:54723-81162 GCA_008508345.1 Paragonimus westermani | reverse complement strand
CAGGAAGAGATGCCAACCATCTTCCAACCCCCAACCTGGAGGACCAGGAGACTGTGGTTTGTCAGACCTCTACCTGTTGGCCTGCCTGGTATGAGTAACTCTGTCCAGTTTAGCCCAAAAGGTCATCGAGATGCGCAAGCCGTCACACCACGTCAAGGTCCAGTCTCACCGTGACGTCTCACCGTACTGGCCGCGCTGTTACGATTGAGTGGCACCGCTCGCAGTAGATCTGTGTATGCCACACGTAGGCTACAGAGAGGTTAATGGAGGCCGCCTTAGCCAGACAAGTCTTGTATTACCGCTACTAATATGCGGCTTCCTGACCGAGTATGCGTTTTGGCAACTTCTTCCTTCATTATCCACGTTTAACCAAACTTAACCACATCGGTTTATTTGCGATATCAACGTGTGCCTCAGATTATGGTTCAGATGCTGTCAAAAACATGTGGGATGCCTTTTGGACTAACTAGTCAAACGTGGTTCTGCTTTCTGACTACGTGAATGTGAACCTCGGTCGTCTTGCTCTTGAGAAGCTGCTTGTTGTTTTTCGATGTTCAGGCATTTACATTGGCGGCCGACTTATGCGTAGGTTCTGTTTATCGAATTGTGAATTTCGGCACAAAGGACGGCCGCGCCGCACAACTCAACTGTGAACACATCGTCGCCAGTCATCGGTAGTGCTACTACACTAAGCAGTCACTCATTTTGGAGTGACCACCTTGATGTGGACCACGGGCGTGTTCATGTACGCTACTCAGACATGAAATGTCCAAAGGAAACGAGGGACGAGCATGTGGAAAACTTGTCAAACTGCCCGTCTCACAACGGTGGAGCGGTCTAAACGAGCACTGGAGGAAGTCTCAGTAGTTGGTTTGAAAGTGATGCACTGCAGATATAGTAGAAACATGTTTTAGGAATGTGAAGGTTCGCGACCGACAACCGAGATAATGAAGATGAACAGTTTTTGCTTGTTGGGCCATGTACTATGTATGTCAACGGGCGTCTCCGCACCACACACTTCAGTGTGGTTGCGGATGGTTGGGAGAAACCACAAGGCGACCAGGCGATGATAGGGTCACGAGCTATGAGAGCGTTGGCCGTTGATCCCTAGTGTTCCATCCAGCCACGCACCGTATGCCTCGTTCATTTTTCTACTGGTATATGTGTGCTTTGGATCAGTGGTACGGGTACACTTGATCAGTGCAGGCGATCTCTGAAACGAAAGTGGCTTCCAAACCTCCTGCTGTATAATACCATACTGGGCGGTCTATCTGTTATCTAACGGTTTCAGTGACTACCACCCATTTGTCCAGCCTGCATGCTTAGTACCTGTTACCCGTACTACCTGTAGTTTTGGTTCGGAAGTAACATTAGGGTAGCTCAGTATACCTGCGTATTTTCAGCTTTAGACCGTGCGCGTTTCATCACAGACACGACCAGTTTCTGGATAGTTGGCCGTTGTGATCGTCTTTCAGCTAGGTTGGGAAGTAGGCGATAGTGTGTCAATGCATGGCTTGAATGTGTTTAAGTGAGACCAGTGGTCTTGAACAAAGCTATCCTGCTGATTATGTAGTCTGAGGCCAGTCGTGGTTCCTAGGGGAGTACCAAGTGGGGCGGTGATACGCACATCTGAAACCGTTGCCGGAAAAAATTAACGTAGCTAGACCGAGTTATAGCAGCAGGCCGACACTGTCCGAGCGGTCTGACGTCAACATAAACCCACCATCTAGGCGAGGCTCATTGTCTGCCAGTCAGCCGAATGAAGCGTCTTGGCAGAGTTTTCAGCTTTTGCCCCAAACGCATTACTAAGGTAATATCATACCCTCTATTCAACGCAGTAGGGGATTAAATCTACTGTCATGCGCTTGAGAATTGGCTTTGCCGCCACAGCAGTCTCGGATTCTGATACACTCTTCTGTGGTTTTCCTTTTTTCGATTATCTAAATACCGAGCACCTGAGTCGGTACGCGTCTGGGTTACGACGCAGAAGCTTGCGCATGTTGGATACAGAATATTGCTGTTTACCACTTTCTTTTTTGTGGAGGTTTCGGTGACCTCCAGAGTACTGATGGATACCATCTGTTCATATTTATTGTAGTGGTCAGTTTCTCAGTTTCTTTACTGTGAGTGAAATTGCAACGAACGACATCAATATTTATCCTGATAATTGTTTGAGTCATGGCTGCATTTGGCCAGTTTACAGTTTATTTTGCGAGGACGGTTGCGGTCACCTCGGTGAACGTATGTGGGCGAGTTTGGACAGGCACAATGCATTTTTTAGTCGTGCTGGGTCGACACATAGGGTCTTGAAGGCTTATTATCCCATCTGTTAACTTGCCTTCCGACTAGTTGGTATTTTGTGTGCAATTCAGGCGAAACCAGTTCCACCAAACAGGATATTGGTGGGACTTATTCGTAACCGACAAACCCATCACCAACCGGGATTCGGGGGCAGATTTTAAAATGGAAGTGAGTTTCTGTTGAGTAGTATTAACACTGGCTTGCACTTACTGCACACAATAAGGTTCGTTCCAATGTCTGACAGATGTATACTGCTACAAATGGGAAAAAAATCAATTTGTCAGATGAGTTCCTGCTTCCAACAAGTCTTCATTGCTCAGTTCAGCAATATGCTAGTCAATGTGAATGTCGTTATTAGACAACAGTTGACGCAGCTTTTGGTCACTGAGGTGACCGGTTAGTAGTTACGACAATCAAGACGCGAGAACAAGCTGTTTCTGTACACTTAATATACCAGCAATGTTGAAATGAAATTCCGTAAGACAGCCCACCGTGTGTGGAACATCTAGTTATGCCTCCGAACAGATTCCATCCTACGGACAACAGGCTTGTTCACTCTGACCGTCGAGTTGTCGGTAGAATCAGTGTAAGTTTGCAACGGTTCTGAGCCATCGGTCCAGTGACGGTTCACGTGGTCAGCCATTAGTAGAGCGTCTTTATTCTCATGTTCTTTCACTATTTTGGTCAATTATGACCAGGAAGTGTACGACTTTCTCGAGCCCGCCTCATGTTTTGCCAAGAGAAAAAAGTGCTTGCTTTGTATAACTCCATACGACCTTTGTCTCTCCCTGATCCGAACCAATCATTCGATATTCAGAGCCCCCAGCTTGCAGCAGGCTGACAAAACATCACCTCATAGCATGTTCTTCTCAGTAGGGACTTAGCCATTTACGACATGTGCGCGCGAATCGTCGAAATATAACGTCAGTGGCGTCATCAAAGTTGACTCATTTTAAGATAACACCTCTCTAATGATGTTCTATCTATCACTTGCTGATCACTTAGTCCTTTCGTAATCACACTCCGGACAATGTTGTGGGACGCACTGAACAGTTTGACCATACAGTTGTGTGTAACGCGTGGTTTCAGGGGTCTATCAAGAATGTTTGCTTTACCGACTGGCCATCCTTTCCCCCCGGTTAGATATGTTGGTTCACACCGTCATGTGGCCCACTTTCGTGACTCACATACTGAACCCACGCCAGAGTACACCAAGGAAACTACCAATCACGGCCCATGTGGGCGTCAGTGGTATTAACGCACATCCGACAGTCAGCTATCGCTTATTGCAGTGTTTGTACGTGAGGACTGTGGGTACGCATTGCGGTGTGCTTTTTCTTGAGCTGCTGTATATTAGATTTTTTAAACACAGATGAATGCCTGAGATAAGATTGACACGAGCGAAATGTGGAACATCTTAACATAACATAGGTGGTACGTTGGTTAACATTTAAAAAGACGTCCTGCCGGAAAGTCAATGGTTGGTGTGTAAGCTTTGGTCCTGGATACACCGGTTTAGTTACCTAACTCGTGACTCAGCAGATGCAAGGACAGACTCCTAGCGCCTGCTGGATAATGTTTCCATGTGCGAATAAGGCGGAATGTGCGCAGTCCGGTTGGAGTTCGCTGTCAGCTCTCGGATTAACCTGTCTCGAGAATGTTTCTAATGGTGACGGCTCTCTAAGTTTAGCGGTCATTTTGACTACCTACCTACAGTCCAAAAGATTGGACAAAAAACAGTGGGTTTAATTTGTGAGCAACTTTATGCCGCACGTCGATTGTTCCTAAAACCTGCATGGTGGACGCCGTAACATGTTACGGTGTACCCATTTTGATGCTCGACGCACTAAGTCGTTTTTCCCCAGGTATGAAATTATCAGACATGAAAAACAAAAGGCCGTTGGGGGGAGAGACCAAATCTTTATTCGACGAAATGTACAGGTGGTCTCTGAGAACGCTATAAACGGCACCGACACGCGAATT
Source organism: Paragonimus westermani (assembly GCA_008508345.1). Taxonomy (NCBI): domain Eukaryota; kingdom Metazoa; phylum Platyhelminthes; class Trematoda; order Plagiorchiida; family Troglotrematidae; genus Paragonimus; species Paragonimus westermani. The sequence continues at coordinate 76,878 of QNGE01000802.1, read as the reverse complement.
AGCCACAGAGGCCAGAGACCGGAAGAGTGTGATACATGTATGGTTCGAGTTCGCGCGACAGTCACGAAATGCAGATAAACAATATGGTACAATATGCAACTATGAGTTCTGGATCTAATTTGCATAACATACTGCAGGCATGCCAGTGAAATCTCCAGGTCGCTACACCACCACTGGCTTTGATCATGTCCTTCAATATTTTGGTCCATGGACACTCAAAGCCATTTTAACTCTTCGAGGGTTTACCAGAAACAAAATTCCCTACACCCCTATTCATGACTCATTATGTCGTACAGACACGTTCTAGGAATACGATGTAGCAGGAGTTGCACGCACACTCGGGAAACACACGAACCATCCTACACACTGGATTAAAAATACTTCTCACAAGAGCGGACCGCTCATTCCAAATCCACTTTGATCGTGTAGTGTTGCCACCGCACTAGCAAAATGTGTCGACGATCGTCGCAAGCATCGGAGGTCAATGATGTGAAATCGTCTAGTGTGACAACTGCGGCGCGATACTAGGCGTGCGATCACCCTTTGGCGGGGGAATATTACACCATGCCAGAAGTGTCGGGCTTTCAAATTCCGACCAGGCGTCGGCAATATCTCTTCTCAAAAATAAACACCAAATGTGATACAATTTTCACAGTTGTACATGGCTTTTGTCTGTACCCGTGGTTTTACCTCCCAGGAGAGTGTGTCAGGCTTGCATAGACGCTACACTTGGGCAACACGAAGCACATGCAATATCGCGTTAGTTCAATCGTCTAGCAGCCTAACGTTCGATGTTCTGTTTGTGTATGACTCATTGCGTACAACCAAGCGGTCCCACAGTTAAGACATAACAGAGATTCAGCAGTTTGAAAATAATTTTGTATTTCCATCAGATAGAGAATGCCTAACTAATAGACCAAGGGTGTGTGCTTGTGTGACAGAGAGAACAAAACGGACTCGAGTTAGACGGGCAGAGTAACGCAAACTGCGCACGCGGGATGTGAACATAATCACGGAGACCGAATTAACAGGACTCCTAGTAAAGAGAAGAAACCGAAGGGTGAGAATTGAAACATTATAGAATAACAGGGCGCGAGTTAGCGAAAACATGCTTCTAGTGTACAAAGTGAACCGCCGAAATGGACAACCATTTTGATACGGTGCCATCTGCGGGGTGTAGACAAAAGAGGAGAATGACCGAAGAACAATACGGAGGCGTTGTACAAAATAGTGGAGGTGCGCTCTGGAGATGGAGCGCGCGTGCAACAAAAAGCGATTGAACATCGCTGATTTCAGCTCTCCACAACCAGGAGTGCCTTTGAGGGTGGAGGAATGTCAGAATAAGCGCACACATAATCGGTTCCGTCCTTAACATAAGCCCATCATCATTTGTTGCTGTTCTCGTCTCAAACTGGTTACTACGTCTGTAATAGAGATGTCATACTTCTTGCACGCATTGTATTGCGCTTGTACGCCTTCGCGCAAGGCAATCAAATGAGCCAAATCGTTCTGCGTCTTGGCCTCATGGATAGCCAGATTGAAATGTTCCAATGCGGTGTCGAAATCTCCCTGTTCGACGGCTAGCTGGCCAAGTAATTCTTGGACCAATTCGCATTTAGGGTCGGCCTGAAGGGATATCGGTGGGGGGGATTGAAAAATAGAAGCGAATGAATAAAAGACGCAGGAATTAGCGAGCTTTGAAGACTAGCCAGTCATGCAATCGAAGTCTTATTAAACGTAAATTGAGGTTCCAGGTAGTGTAGAAATGTGTACAACCACATGAGGTACGACCACTGACACACTACCTTCACCTGACTCGACCGGAAAATTTGATGCCCAGCGATCGAAAGCGTGGATTAAAATTGAGCAGCAAATGCAATCGAAAAACAAAACAGTCAAATTAATAAATCCTAGGCTAGCGACTCTTATGACTACGTTCGGATCATCGTCATCAAACACGGAGCCACACCAGAGTCAAAACGAGTAACGTAATGTGTGTGTGGGACTCAGGTTGATGTGCGAACGATTTTGATTGTCCGTAACTAATGCTACAATCTATTTTAGAGCAGCATACAAATTCTTCAGGCCATCTCAACAAGCGGACTGTTGCATAGGTGCAATCGTCTCTAATCGCTTTACTTGGTGCAAAACGTCAGACTGAGTTTCACGCGTTACTAATAAAGACAGAGAAAAAGTGAAACAACATACTATATATTATGACAATCTTACTGGTAAAAGTGTAGCAAATAAGCACTCCTCTCGACGGCAATAAGATTCTGTTGACGCTTTGGAAGACAAATATCTTCCAAAAATTGCAGGTACTTTCAGTTATATTTCTGCAGCAATACTAGGAACTAATAAAACGCCGGTACCTAAGTATGTGAAACCATCTAGTCTAATGCAGACTGGATGCAGTAGGATTGGGAACGTTTCAGCGTTTGAAAGTATGGAGTGTGCTCCATACAGATCAGTTCAGTCATTAATCAAAGCGTACACGTTTTCTGTGCAGGAGCCGAGTAAAACAGTCATCCGCATGTTTTACGTCGGTCGGCTTGCGAGTAGTACTATAGATATTCATGATTTTATGCGGGTCGAGATACTGCCGCGACGCCATTTTAAGGCAGTTTTAAGACAGTTGTTTCTGGTAGCTAGGTAACCGCTCTTCTTTTTCTTAGGGTTAGGGTTTGCTTTTTTCTTCGTTTGGTGGCAGTTAAGAATCAACAAGAAACAGACGCATCGCTGCTTCGGATGATGAGGAAGATGGGGTTTGGGAGTGAGCCTCGGAATAAGCCAGCATCAGATTAGGCTGCAAAGAGCACAACCTTACAGGGCATCACAAATAATTGGAGTGAGCAGAGTTCTCATCTCTAAAACACTCAATTAAGCGATTGTGTATGGAACAGTTTACAAGTGAGAGTAACAACCTAAGCAACCCAACAGTTCCGAGTGGGAAACGATCAATTCGGTGCATACCTTGGCCCCGAGCGTGAGCCACTTGAAGGCAGCACCTCGATCCTGTTTCCAGCGGAGCTGTAACAAGCCGCGATGTGCGTACGCTAATCCGGAGTTGGGGGCCAGTTCAATCACTTTCGCAAACTCTTCGTCACTTGCGCTGAAATCACCACGTTCCGTGAGCACCTGTTGGAGAGATTTGAAGAGGCATATAGGATAGACGGTAGATAGCAAACGGACCCAACGGTTTTCGCAACCTGTCAAACTATCAGGGAAGTGATTTCAATCTGAACCATGAGCCTTTTGTCCTCTAAAGGCTTTAGGAAGACGATCCCCATTTGGGTTAACTTGGTTCATAGGGGCTTCGTTCGCAAACAAAACGATCGAGTCCAGTAACAGCGCAACACCGCAAACATCCACATTCTGAATCAGAAACACCAAAGCATGCTATAGTTTAATTAAAGCTACTATCGCGATGACACCAATCGTTAATCACACGTGCACAAATTCTAGCCATGAGCACCGCAGTTACAACTGTCTAGTTTTGGGCAGCCTTACCGTGTTCACGTAATGCACTAGTCAGTGCGGCGGCAAACGGTTTACAGGGAAGACGATAAAGGCAACTCATCTCCAAAAGACGCCATCAAACCGATGTTGGTAGTTGATAGTCAGTATTACCCAAACGTCTTTGGCTTACTCGTGTCACTGATGCAAGCCATGTATTTGAATGATTAGTGGATATATGTGAATAAATATGAGGTAAACACTGAGTGATGGGTATTTATTCGTTGTATTCATGATTGTGAATACAACTATGTTTGTTTGCAAAGTGTAGGCACCTTGATAGTGAATGACTGAATACAAATGTACCTATCTTTAGTAGCTACGTCATTTCCCCTCTACTTACTACTTTATCATGACTATGTGACAGTTAGGCGTCAGTGAGAATCACTGATGTGAAGATTCAAACCACACTGGGATCCGTTCTCACATATAATGTATCACATTGCACATACGTCTGCTATTACCACGTGCCAGATAACACCATAATTGCATATATAGGATTATGAAAACAAACTGAATGGTCTAGAAAACTGTAACATGGACACGTTGAAGAAAGCCTTATGAAAGGTTTTGGGGCTCGGATAATGAAAAACCCTTACAGCTTTCAAGGAAAAGATGTAACAAACAGAACGAGCTAAATACGTAATACCTGCCGAGGGACCAATGCCACGACTACGCGGGCTACCAAAGGTCCACAAGGATCAAGTACCATTGAGACTAATCGTTACACTCAGGACGACACCGAGCTACTAGTTAGAGAGATTCCCCTCTCATATTCTCCGGCTATGTCTAGCTCACGATAGTCATGACGCAAACAGTTCAGCTGATTAACTTAGACCGATTAAGGGCCTGAAATCACAAGCAGATGATGTATCGATGTTATATCACTTTTCATCAACATACGGGAAAGACTTGCGATGAAAAGTTCGGAGCTGCTGATAAGTGAGGACGACAGTCTCCATAGTAGTGCCAGTCTTCCTCTAGAACACTTGATTCAGTTAACAGAGACGTACCTACAATCTGACGGCCGAGTCTATCTGCAAAAGATAGGCACACCAATGTGTTCAACTACATCGGGATTGCTTGCAGATGCAGTAGTTAAACACTTTGAATCTGAAGCCTATTGGACATCCAAACCGAAATTACAGTTTCAAAATGTGAATGGCACATTTGTTTTACTTCGGACTCAGCTTGACCAGCTCCACAATTACTTGAATACAGCAACAGATTGAGTAACCTTTAGATGCGAAGAGAAAAATTCACGCATACTAATCCCTGATTTGTCGGTTATAAGAAGACCTGAAGGGAAACACGCAACTACTTTCTATCGTAAACCGACAACTAGTGTCATTCTCAAGTTCAGCAGCAACCATACAGCCTTCCACCTTAAAATTTGTGTGCGAAATTTGTTCAGATGTGCACATACACATTGTGGCTCACTCGAGTTCGGAAGAGAAGAAGGCGAACATCAAACGGTTAACCTTCAAAATATACCATAGTAGTTTCATAAAAGCATCTACCAAAGAGGTCTGAACGTGCGGGACACAAAACGTAAATGACAGTGCCATATTGTGATGGAAGCGCGATTATCTCAACACTTGGTAGACTATCTCGACATGGTGGTGAGATATGGTCAGAGCACACAACGCGCGCGACTGGACGAGTCATCACTTAACAAAATCAGACCAACGGGCTAGCAATGGCAAACAGAAAATCCACGAAGGAAAGCTTAGCCACATGCACAAAACCGGGCAGAAATGCACACGACGCTTACATGGAAACCACCGCTGCAGTGTAGACTGGAATTCCGGTTCATAAATGCGACCACGCGTGTAGCCGGAGAAGGTGTGAGTGAGACAATAAGGTTCGTTTTACTGAACAAATTTTGGCCACAGTTTATATTCACGGCACATCTCAAGCAACACAAATGATATCCATACCACCGGGTGTTCAAGAGGCACGCAAGTCGAACTTGGAATTTCGTTCAACTTCGGTGAACGGCAACGATCGTGTAGAACCAGGTAAACAATCTGGCCTCGTCTTCACGGTTCCATGTCTCGGCTGCGATCAACAGTGTGGGAGAAAGGCAAGCAACTGCGCACACGCGTGCGCGAACCTAAATTAACGATACAACGAGCCGACCCAAGATCACAATCATGGCACAGATGCGCAGACACAGTTCGTGAGGTCAACTTGGATCACGCGAAAATGGTCGCACGGACAAAAACGAAAGGCGGGCGGCTTGTAGTAAAAGCGCTCTATTCGTGGAATTCATTTAACCGACACATGGATACAAACAACGACTAAACCAAAATCACAGACACTAAAACGAAAGACTGGTGAAGACAGACCGACAGATGAGCACGGTGATTAGCGGAACAATCTAATTCGCAGATTTTTGTCCGCGCCGCCAGAAGTCGTCCAATCTTTTCAATTGATAGATAACGTGTAAACATACTCGCCCTGCAAACAAGAACCACTTTGGTTTTGTAACTTTACGAATCACAATGCCCCCAACTCTCGAACCTCAGAACAGAATCCAGTCGCAGTCAGTATGCTTCAATTGTCGAGACAGTGACTTACACTGTTTACAATATGGTGGACGAATTTGATTACACAGTATATTTTGTTGATGTACGCGTTAGCTGGAACCTGAGTACCGTTCCGATAACGGAATAAATTTCTTCGGTCAGCTTGTGTTTGTGTAACACCAACCTAGCAGACTGGCTTGTTTGAGGGCTTTAGTTGTCAAGGCTTAAACGTAAGATAATTTCGGCTCGCCGTCTACTGCATAACAAAGAGTACATAAAAAGAATTATTATATGGAGGAAGTATTCCATAGCTCGGAAAGTTTGTCATTAAAGAGTGTAATACACCTTTGGTGCAGTTACAAAAAAACCCAACTTCGGTGTATCTATGCAAGCGAACAGCTTCGTTTGCTTTGCTGAAACAGTATCCCGCTTCCGTCAACTGTGGTGGGAACTTCATTAGAAGCTGACAGAGATCAGGTGAAAAAAATCATTGAAACCAATCAGAGGATATTCAATGTCGTGGTAGCAGATATAGAGTCAAACAGAAGAAAATCCGGATCGAAGTGGAGCGCATCGATTGAGTAATTTCGATGGTTCAAAATAATTTATTTTAATAGAGCAGAAATCAGTACTGCACTCATTGAGTGAAATCAATCAACAAACAATTATGTTGGCAAGTCGATCGGTAAGTGAACGAATTGTCATCATTAACCTAGACAGCAACACACCAGCGGTTCGCGCTGATGCTTAACTGCCGTATAGTCATGGAGAAAAAGGTAAGTCCCATACAAGGAGAAAAAAAGAAAGGAAAGGAAGTGACTTTACTCAAAGTAGATAAGTACACATTCAAACATTCAGCATCAATGTACCCTCGCCTCGAAAACGAACAGCTTGGATATAAGTGAGACTAAGGCATCGTTAGTAAGACAGTGCAATTATATATGTTATGACTTTGCTGCACGGTTACGCCACATATATTTTCCCAAAAATTTACTTGTGTGTCACTTGACATTTCTGAGTAGGCTATAGAACTCTTCCTACGGGAGACTACTTCGGCGAAGTCGAGTAGATCCTGTTCGGGGAGACTAACTCTTGGTCCACATCAATCAGTACAACCCGATGAGTGAGTACAAAAAAAATCTAGTTTCCAGTACCATCCGAACTGGAACCGACACATTAACAGCATGCTCGTTACATAACGAGTGAGTTTATCTAGCCCACTAAACGGGTAGACCGGCTGCGGTGAATAGAACTTTGGTGTCGCGGTAAGCCCAGACCAGTTCATTAGCTCAGTAACAAATAGCCCGGGATGCTTAAGTTCAGGCGGTCGCTAGTTTGTCGTCACTGCTGTTGGATGAGATTAGAACGTACAAACAAACCTTGATTCCTTATCAGAGTTCAGGGTTTAATTTGAAATATGTTTAAAATTAGAAACGGAACCAATTTAATGAGATAAATACGAAGGGAAGGTACTCCTAGACCTATCATACAATGGGGGTATTGACGCCATTCTTAACGGAAACCCTTAGGTTTATATAAGCAAGCTGACATAATTCGGCGCGTATTACGGTGACCCGCATTTCATTCCTTCAATTTTAGTCATACAAAGGTTTGGATCTACATGCGCAGTATTGCGGACAGGTTAAAATACTTGTCAACAGAAGGGGTAATCTTTTCGGATGATGAGATCAAGACAGAAAATGAAGCTCTTCGTAAAAGAGATGCATTACAGGTTCAATCCTAAGGTCCTGATATGGCTTAAAATAGGCAATACACTTCGAGGGTACACTGAACCGAACTTGAAGACATTGTTCTATTCGTCGCCCAGTTAACAAGCAGCCCCCTCTGGATATACCACAGCAACAGGACTTTTGGATCTGTCGCATAACTACAGCCGATAGCGTAAGACAAGTCGAACTTTCATGTATCAAATCTAGCATGGATGGTATTGAGAGCTAAAAGTCTCACTCACTCAGAAGGATGTACCGGTTGACCATCTCATACGCAGTGACCAATTCTAAATGGACAGCACCGGCACAGTCAGCAGATAAGGAAGCATTAGAATAAAGCCGCGACACTGCGCAAGCGTCTACGTTGAGATGCCTTACAAATGAGTCGGAATGGGGAATGCAGGTGGCACTAGCCAAACACAAGTGTGTGAGCTACGCTTGAGTCACGTCGGCCCGGTGTTCTGGTTGCTGTTGATCATTGGCGTCAACAATTTGCTCGGTTTAGACCAGGCTGAATGATAATAAAACTGGTAAGATGGTTGAAAGGCTTGAATTACATGAAAAGCAAACCGTCGGATGTTTGGTCTGTTGGTTTGAAACGACAGATAACATCATGAGGTGCCAATTGTTAATCAGGCACATAACAGTCGAATTGAATTTTTTTTTACCGTGAGGTCGTGTGACACAGTAGATCAAGACTATGGGTAAATACATCACCTGGCGATCTTGTATCATGTAACCATATTCTCGAATAGACGAAGTTTACACCAGCAAAGAAATGGAAGCCAGATTGAGGTAAATGCAAAATTCGTACTAAGCCTCTTCAAATACTTTTAACAAGTTTGTGCGACATGGGTGAGTGGAATTCACGCGCTTATGAAGTGCCGGACATAATTATCAAGCATCACCATGTAATGTCACTGTAGTGAAGGCTAGACAGTTGCCTTAGCATACAGCCTTATTACACCTGCTGACAGATGACATTCGGATACTGTCTGTCATCTATCGTGGATGCCTGGGAAACGCCGTCCGTGTGATGAACACTGGGTAAACGACAACGCGGTTTGTTGGTGACACGAAAATTCTTACTAAGTAAAAAACTAAACATATTTACAATAATTTGTTACCGGTTCAAAATAACCATGAAGAATGGTAAAAAGAAATTGAGATACCTAGTGGGTCAGGACCAAAATCACAAAATAACCATCACCGCCGATAAGTAGACAATATTTTGATAGTGATCCAATCGATGTTCCAAAAGAATGTGCCCCTGGGGATGTTGTTTCAAGTGACCTAGTAATTCAGTTCGTCGTCGAGTTGATGGTTAACGAATCATACCACTTTGACATGAATAATTACCGACTTCTTAACTGTGAATACTGCGATTCGGGCTGCCGCTGAATTTGACAGTGATCAGCGGAGTACCTGAGTGGCAAATAAGTATGTATACATTAAAAGAAAGTGGGCAAAAATACAACGGAAATTCTTGAAGAGCCAACGACCATACGGATGTAAGTTCCTCACTGACTGCGACATGCTGCTAGGTTTAATAACATTTCCAACCGGCGGCGTGGATGACCGCGAAGTATGCAGTTCGACAGGCGACGTATTGTAACTTCGCTCAGCAGGAAGAACAAATTCTTCACAGCCAGCAAACAGGTCATCAGTTAGTCGCCTTGCGATTTCTTCCAACCATCGGCAGTTGCACTGAGCAATGTGCGGTGGGATAAGTGCCCCATTAGCACAGGGAGTACATCATTCAATTAGCGCGCTGGGTATTTTCATTATCTCGGTTATCGGTCGTGAACTGGCAAATTTTTCAAGTACGCACCGATCGATTGTCATGTGGCTCGCACAGTCAACCTATCTGATACAGGCTAACTGGTGGAGACCAAGGTGGTCGAATACAATGTTTATGCGTCTCTTCCACAGGAATGCGTCAGGCTGAGTTCATAGCTGCCATAACTCCGTTCATGTTAGCATTCTCGTTGACGACGCAAAAATATCATCAACATGGCGTTTGCAAAATGTAACTTGTTCAATGACCGCACTCAATTGGTTAATCTCTAGTTTGCCCATGAAACGTCAGCTAACAGGGGACCTAGAGGCGAGCCCACTGCCACTCCATCTCCCTGTCGGCGTCCGATTGCGCAACCGCAACCTCTGCGCTTAGAAGAAGTTCGTGTGGACACAACCTCCCTTGCCCCACGATTTGGAACAGTGACTGTGTAACTGATAACACACACACACTTTTCATAACCCATATTAACTGATTTTCTGATTCACCCTAGTGACTGTTTTCATGTTTATTGTGTTTTAACTAGCCTGATGATCAGACACAGAAAATAAGTCTTGTTCGCTACTCTGTCATTCTCATGACTTCAATGAGTAACTTCGAACCAATCTGAGGTAACCGTGCAGCGGATTTTGACAACGACCGAACCATTCACCAAGTTAATCTGCGACAGGATGTCTTGTAAAGATTCGAAATCGGTTTCACAACAGCAAATCAGCTTGATGAAGCTATTGACCCTAAGACCCTCAACTTTTTCAGCAAAAATAACTCCATCTATCTTTGGAAGTGCGACAACGAAAACGGTGATGGAAAGGCACCGTGGAGTAGTTATTCGATGGTGTGCCTGACGTCATCTTTGGAAATTGGCTGCAGTTTTCGATGACACCTTCGCACATGATTCATGAAAGGTCTGCTTATTGCTGCGAAAGCTGGAGAATGATGAGCACACAAAGTAAAACAACGTCATTCTTTCAAAAGGCAGTCAAAACGCGCTCAAATATCCGGTGCAAACGTCTCACTCATCAGCATCCCGTGTGAGTTCCTTAACGTGAACAATAGATGATTTCATCGCGCACGCAGACAGTGTTTATCGCGAACGCGAAGCTTTCGAACTGCGTTCAATTAGGGATGATTATATTAAATGTTTGGTTTTCGTCAGTGGCACACAAGCGTTGACTGATGCAGATATCCGAACTCGCATATTGACCGAAATTGCCTTACAGTTGATCACACCGGAATGTCAACGGTTTATCAATCTTAAGAACGGTAGTACCACAATTCAGGAATTGGGTTATCATAAAACAAGAATGTCAGTGAAAATAAACGTACCTTAGCGTTCAGAAGTCCAAACAAACAGCTTTCAACTCCTTGATAACATTGCGATGAACAGCACTTCACATTACTTTGTACATTTAAGAAACATGGGTACACCGTGCGCTACAAGGCAGATTATGAAAACAATTGCTGTCCACCCAAACAAACGAGAAATAAATAACCTGTTCGTTCGAAACACAGAAAGCCGACGCATCGACCAAATAATTTATTATCCGCTTTTAAATCGAATATCAAAAATGATTTAATTCAGCATTGACTGATGATCGTCAGACATGTCTGCAGTTGGGCACTGCATCAGATTTGCGATAAACTGTGGTGCTCAATGGGAAAAATCAAATACAAGCCCAAGATGATTCGCTAAGCTCCCAGCACTTCCAGCTAATTGGTTGAACTAGCATCAGAACCTGAACGCATTGTGTCGTTTAGTGACAAACAAATTAAGGGTACTTATTAATTGTCAAATGCAAATCCCAATCTTATCCGGCTTGACAGGATAGAGAAGTTGAGATTACAATGTCCGTAACCGTCTAAGCGTTTTTCTAGACTATGCTTCCAGCTTTACTTCACAATCACGAAAAGACAAAGTTTGGTGAGAGTTTACAGAAACGTCATACAGAAGCATCTATCACGGAGCTTGATCGCCACACTCGTGTACAGGCTAAATTGCGCGTTAAACCTGGTTTCGAACTCATCTTTCATCCTGAACGTCCGGTATCGTACGCAGCTGTATCATGAGTTACAACAGTGAGAAACTGTAGCAGTCACCGCACCTTCAAGTTATTCACCATGGTTGGTTCCAGTCGTAGTGATAAAAAAGCCAAACGGCCAACAAGAAGTTGTGTTCACTACTCCACTGATTTAATTACTTCTCGAGAAGTGCGTTAATATCCACTGTTGTTACCAAGTGATGCGTTCACAATTCTTAAAATAGGGAAAAAAATTTCATCGAGTTAGATTTGTCAGATGATCATTTCTAAGTCGGGAGTCGATGAAGACTCGAAACAGCATTTAAAAGACACTACCCATAGTGAGCTGTTCCGTTAAATTAATCTTTTATTAGGTAGCAAGACAGTCCCAGCAATGTTTCAGCAAGTAATGGACAGAATGTTAACTGGTGTTCCAGATGCATTAGTAAAATTAAATGATATACTGGCGGTCAGTAGAGTACTCAGTAAACCAGAGTGTGTCACAGAAGAATTGCGCATTTCATTTGCATCCAGGCAAGAGAGTTTCTTATTGATTCTACCAGACAATCGAAATTTATAGTCGATCAGAGGGATAGACGTCCTAACTCAGCCAACGTCATCACGATTTAGCGTACCCCACTGCCTACCGATCTAACAACTCTCCGGGTATTTTTGGGTCTAGCGAAGTACTACGGCTCATTCCTATCTCCCAGGCACGAATTTCGTGCGCTATACAATCGGCTGTTGACAAAGGATATTAACTGACATTGTTAACAAATATGTAAGGCGGCAGTGGACAAAATCAAGTTTATTCGCACTTCTCACCACATTCACATTTATTGTTATCCCAATCCGAGAAACGTGGTTTGCAGCAAATGCATCAAGTTATGCTGTTGGTATCGCCACTGCCTATGCTTTTCCTGAGGGCTCTGAAAAACACCTCACACATGCAACACGGATGCACACTTCGGCTGAGAGAAGTCATGGACAGACAACAAAAGAAGACCAAACAGTTACATTCGTTGCGGAAAAGGTTCATGAACTGCTTTAAGGCTACTGTTTCACGCCACCCACTGACAAACAGCTACCATTCGATGTTTTTAGTCACAAAACCAGTATTCCGGTAGGTTTGCCCGGCAGGTAACAACAATGAGCGTTCATATTTGAACGAGTCACACTGTTGTTGAACTCATGGGGACTTCAAATCTGGCCGTGTAAAAATTTTTCTCTATCAATCCGAAAGTTGTTTATATAATCGCTAGTTAGCACACTGTTATATCATCTGGAATGTTGTTGACTGCTTTGATCATCATCACTGCGCGAACTGCATTAGGTCAGAATAACCCAGTGACCAGTTGAAATCATTCTGCGTTTTTGTCTACGTAGTTCTTGTCCGTTGGCCAAGCAAATAAGCATGAGGGGAATCGAAGTTATCGAAAAACTGGACAGAAATGTGGGAAAATATCTGTGATACTCAGAATTAGGGACTTCGAGTAGCCCTAGGAATCGTACGTGAATTGAAACCTCCCAGGCAAGTAATAAGGAGAAGACCTGGTACTGGTAGCAGTATGCAATTGTTATTCATGAATTGAGACGCCGAATTTGTTGATGTACAACAGTGTTAGAGAAATCACAGCCTGTCATTGGCTGATCTCATTAGCACATGCAACACCGTAAACTGTATGTTAATTGGTGGAATACGGAACAGATGAATTGGTGAATAACGGAATGCACAACACTGAAACCGTTCGTCCAATCCTGATGTTGTATCTTTAACGCGATATTTGGATTCGCCGTTTGTCAGATCTTCTGTTGTGTCGGGGTTTGGATAATCGGTGAATCGAGATTTCCACCACAATACCGCACAATTGAAAGGATGCGCTCTGAAAGTGTACCACAGCAGGAACACATTTGCCAATGCTTATGAGTGGAAACATTCGTTCCTCACTCCGTAACACGGTTGAAGTGAATAATATTATCCAATTTCGTGAATATTTCATTTTGAAGGAAGTCTGGTTGTATGAAGACGGAGTCGTCTAAAGTGAAAGTCTCAGTTACTACTGTATGTCACAGAAGGTATGGTGGGACCGTATCAGTATATGCGTTCTCCTGGTGAGGGTGCTGTGTCTGCACCTGAAATCCACATCAACGGAGACACTGTGAATGGCTGAACAGGCTTCTGTTACTTGGGTAGCCACCTGTCGACAGATCTTCCCGTGGACCGCGAGTGGCGAGTTCGTGTAGCAAAGGCTAGCGATACTTTCGAATGTCTAGAAAGACGCTCCTGGGAGAACCACAACTTGAAGAGGAAAGCTAGGCTGCTTGTCTACTGCTCGATGGTGTCGCCTACGCTACCATCCGGCAGTGAAAATTAGCCACTGTGTTAACGGAATGTGCGGTGTCTGAGCCACTTCCAGCTGAAATGTACAGGACGCATCTTAGGTATTCAGTGATCGGATGTCGTTTTGAACACTGGGTTATTTCGGCGAGCGGCCAGGAGCGGGATGAAGGCCATGCTGATGCTTAATCAGCCTCGTTACCTAGGACACGTCCGTCGGATGGGTGACGAACGAATTTCAAAACAGCTGTCGTACGACCAACTGAAGGCAGGTAATCGAAACTCTGGTTGGCAGAAGCTGTGTTGCCAGGATGCTATCCAAGTAAGTTGTTCTCGTCATGAAATCGACTCAAGATTTTTGGAAGGACCTAACCTTGAACCGGACAGTCTGGGGAAATACGATCCGGACGCGCATCCGAAGGGTTAGTGCACAACTGCGCGGCAGTTAATTGAAGCGCACAGTACGTAGAAGGATCATAGATGTTATAGGTCAAGGTGGGATGACTATACAGCGCTGCGATGAATGCGGCCGTGAATGTGAGGACCGTGTCGGATTGATAGGTGATTAATATACTCATAGCACACCATCGGCGAAGAGAAGAGTACGTTAGGCTCAGGTCAGTTATGTCAGCTATATCTATTAGTTTCGTTCATATAAGACAACCACCACCGTCGCTCATTCCGCATTCCAGAAATGTGGGTGGGTCAGTGTGGCCCACTGCTCATTCTTTTCTTCAGTTTTGCGGTACATTGTGTGATGAATATCCTGTTCGTCTTTCGATCCGACTTAGGATTTTTGCCTTTTCTCCTCCTCCTATCTGGAATGCAATAACATCTACTCCCATAATGAAGTACTTCGTAGCTTGTGGTTTCAGTATATTTCATATCAGTTTAGACCTTACCATTGGAGACTCCAATGATTCTTCGAGAGATAACCGTTTCACTTTCACACACGCTTACCAACCGGTTAACCAGCGTTAGCCGGCTGGACACAAACGCCACCGCTCACACGCCTGCTGGCCTTATTTCTTTGAATTTACACAGGATGCGTGATGTGTGAGTGGAACCACAAGTGGTGCAGTACAGGCCACTTGTGATGGTGGTTATGCGCAGGAGTTCTTTGACTTCGGCCATTGTGACAGGATAATCCGAAACGGATGCCGTCAGCTGGCAGAGGTGTCATCACTTACATCAATGCCTAATGCAACGAATCCATGTGATTTCTGTTGAATTATTTGTGTTTGTAAGTTCCGTATTTGCTGAGTGCAATCCTAGGTTCGTAGGCGGTCGCTGTTCAGTTGTGACAAGCAGCTGTTCTACCGCTGAGAATGACAAACTTATTGACAGATTTTTAATGGCGCTTTGGAATGCAACTGACACGTCATTATGCAATGTATGCGTTGATTTCAACTGATTAGATGATGTCGTTCTTATTACCCTAGGCATGCACAAGATTGTGAGCTTCCTACGCGTCTGGCTGCACCTCTGGGCTTAGTATTTTTTATTAACATGCAACTCTGTTCGCAGTTCACATGCGCGCCTCATTTTGGACCTCCGATCACAACTGTTAAGCTCCCTTCCACGGTTTACGATAAGACGCACCACAAGCCTTTCAACCATTGCGGAGATCGCACAATCAGACGTCGGCGCTTTCGTTTTGGCAAACTCAGAAGGTTTGGGGAAATGATATCATCAGAGGTGAGCTGGTGTGTTTACAACGACTCGTCTACTTATTGTGATATGTTAACTAGCTACCTAAATTTCTGCTTGGAGAGTTGCTGTCGTTAGGACACAATCATTATTCGCGGGGGCTGAATTTATTTCCCGTGCCTCAAAAAGACTTGTAGGATGGAAAAAAGCTTTACAAATCAAAAGATTATTCATCTGTCAAATACATTTGAAAGTCCACCTGATGTGAGCTAAATCAGTTGAAATCGATAAACACTAACACATTACCGAGTAACGAAGGATGTTGTGGGGTCTGGCAAACCACAACAGACTGGCTAGACTAGACATTCCTGCCAAGAAGCCAGCTGTCGACGTCGAAAATCTCAAGCGTAATTTCAACAGAATAACCAATAACTCCTTCTCATCTCCCACTGAGTTTTCTTCTTTCACAGATGAGTCTACTCTCACTGAGCTCAACTGTATCAGCAGAGCAAACGGGCCTGACGGCTTATCACCTATTGTTCTCAAGGAATGCACGAAAGTTTTATATCAGCCTCTAGTTGAGTTGTTTCTGATAGGGCAGAATTTTTGACTGTTGGAAGACGACATGCATCACATCAATTTCCAAAAAGGACGACCAAGTTTCGTCTGATCCCATGCAGATCTGTTACACTGAGAGTTTTCGAAAACTTATTCTTGCTCAATTGGAAGCTCAGATACTACAGTTTGCCTGTCGTCACTCACACTCAGCCTTGCTCTCGCTTGTGCAATTCACTCCATTTTATCATCATTTGATAGTAGATGAAGAGGAATTGCTTTTTTAATTTAAAAAAGGTGTCAGGGCCAGGCACATTTCTCATAGCCCTATGATTAACCGTATTGTTCTAACTAATGAGACATTCCTATCTGTTTATGGGTATTTTGGTGGTATTGTCTTTTAGTGTTTTGCCGCCCTTTGTCTTGTCACTTGCTTACGACCAACCATATGTCTGCCATTGAGCTTTATAATCACATAAGCCTGACCATAAACATGATCGACTGTGACCGTCTGTACTCCGCCATTGTTTATGGGTCTGAAGATTCTCGACTAAGTGCACCTAACCGTTGAGTGAATTATTTGTAGTCATTACTAGACACAACAATGACCCAGTATTTTGATTCCAATATAGCGTGATCAGGCTTGATAATCTCCATGTTCCTGAGTGGTTCATACTAATTCCTCACTCTCTTCGCACACAAGCAGTATGCCTCGCCCACGGGATAAGCCTATATCTCGTGTCTAGAACAGTGAGCTATGATCACTTTATGACTGATTTTGATATCTGAGTTCCTTTTTCGATATATTTTATAACTGCGTTGATCCGATGAAAACTTTTCGAAAACGTTCGTTGTTATGTTTGTTGCTAAGTTGTGAGCATCTGCGACAAGCTTTGCTAGTGCCAAAAAGCCACTCATTTTTGCATGACTTGATTCAAGCTAATAGAAACAATCAGAAGGTGGCGTGAGCTGGAAAGACGGAAGCCCCAACACCAGCACATGTTGAAGTAGGACGCTCTCTTCTGTCTGACTCAGGCTCAGGAGACGAAGACAATTTGCAGTTAGAAGCTACGACAAATGACGAGGAACAGGAGTCAATGGTGATTAAGCCGTGGAACTCCTACTCCTTACTGATACCAGCTGGCGCGTATAACTATATCCATTTAAACGTTTGCACTGGATATCGCCATGCTGTTCTAAACTGGACAAAATGTCTAAATGAGTTGAATTCCAACCCATTGTAATCGAAATCATTACTGCTGAGAATGATAAAGCAACTTGAAGGGGAGAAGCATGCGCTAATAACTTTTGTCTGGCAGCTACACAGACAAGGCAGAGAACTGGTTATCTACAGTACCCCCTGCGAAAACTGACGTCATGAGTAATTCAATGGGTTCCTACGTGCCTTACCCGGCCACACGTTCAGAGTATGAGATAAACAAGCCTTTAAATGACTCGTGCGTCAGTTGTCTCGCAGACCCAATGACAGGCTACTAGGCGGTTGACCCACCGAAATCAGCGTACACGTTGAATGTGAGCAACGAAAACAGTGGAAAACGAATTTGGAACTGACGAAAACAGAGATTGAACAGTTTACCTGGGCAAATAACGAGTGGGTTTCTAGACAGTTGGGGTACTTCTGAGCTAGACGCCGGAATTCTTCCACTCGATTGAGCGCGCGTTTGGAGTTGGAGTCGTTCAGAGCTTTCCGATAGAGCGTGTATAAACGCTGCGCCTGTGCAAACGAATCAATGGACAATTTATCACATAAGAAAGAGAGGTGAACGTGTCAGCTTTTCCCCAAAACCTGAATTGAAAAGAAGCTGCTGCGTATGAAAATTTGACGAACAGAAATTAACAGGACGGGAACAACACTGGTCTACCACTAGTCTGCAAGCCACATGGACGCCAACATCCGTCGGAACGTGTCAGCGGCTGAAGTTGAAACCCAACTGCTAAACTATTATGAAAATAGACAACCATAGTTAAGACCTGTACAAGTGGTTTAATGTCTTCTATACACATGGTGTGATTCGATGCGATCCCACCTGCTAAAACGTGCTGAACAGAGAGGACCCAAAATGGGAGCATTCACAATCTTGGATGGATTCAGATGTGCGCAGACGGGAACAGTATATATCCACGGTGAATGTGATCAAGCGAAGATGATCAGTTCGAAGTTCCAAATCTCTGATCTTTATTGAGGAATATTTCGTACATACGGGCTGATAGGAGTGGGTAATGTGTTAAGGATTCGTATTTAAAAGACCGGAACTGTGTTTACTATACCTATAAATCTTGTGGCGTCAGAAGAAAGCACGGAAACACTCTGCATTACTGGGTTCTGTTGTGCACAGAGACGAAATCTCACCTATTCAAATTGAAACTCGAATGGCCCTCATCAAGACGCGTGTGTGTGCATGGTGAAAGTGCTAGCTGAGAAACATCGCTGTTGAACAATGAATCTTAAACAGTGGCGAGCAGAATACATACAAAATAATCCACTGGAATTAATTTCCTAGTATCAGGCGTAGTTTTTTTTTAAATTTCATACCACACCTGTTAAGTAAACCTTTATTTTGAGAATCCAACACAGGCTGGAGAGGAAAGTGCATCTATGAGGCAGTGCCGAAACATCAGGTTTCCAGTCGAATAATCAATGTCTTAAACTACTTGGAATTCCAAAGATCTACAACATCTATGGAAGATCTATTCGAACAGTCTCCATCACGAAATTCCCTCACAAACAGCAAAGAAATGCTAGCGAACGGACAACAGAAAACAACCGTCCTTAACAGAACATGTACATGCGTGTAGAACTACGGGTAATCAGGTTACGCAGTTTGTAGTTAGCTGTTAGCAGTCATCTATTCGAAGTTTCGGGCAGCAATCCGACTAATGCGATATCGAGCGGAGAACCAGACAAATCCCGAATCTAGTATCCATCCTCAGCAGGAGTACTCAGATGCTAAACTGATGAAGAGGTGATTACGTTTTCATCATAGACCCTTGTACGGAAACAAAGCCGAAAACGCTAGGCAAAATGTCAGTCCATGAACGCTGTTCAGAAGATCATACACTAAGCAACTTCGACGCGGTTTTTGGTTGACTGATCCATGTAAATTACCTCTGTGAACATAACAGTTTTAATTTTTGTACAAGTGCCATACGTTGTCGGAACTTTGTTTAAATTGGCAGAAATATAACTTGCTTGAGGTTGGAACCAGATAAGCGAGACTGTTAAGGAACAATCATCTAAAATTATTCGTAAACCCAAGGCTGTTTGTCAGCACTTCACAGACAGGATCCAAATGCTCGAAACGTCTAACACTGAATTACGATACCACGTGATAGGCTGACGAAGGTACTACAAGCATCACTCGGATCTTGCAACTATGTGCAACCCACCTCAAAACACTATCAGGCTAGTTATTTGAACAGTTTGGCCCAAGAAACAAACGTCTAATATATCAACAAACCATAACAAATGAGTGTTGCATGAGTGGCAGATCTGACGCAGAGCTTTTCATATATAATCATCAAACATAGCAATACGTCAGTAGTTCGTGCCGCTGACCAACTGCCCTAATATCAAGAAGAAATAAACAGGCCTTAGATGGGAGGAGAAAGAAACGGAGCGGATCTAAATGCCAAAAACAACCACATCTATATTAGAACATTCAGAATCAAGGTTTCTGCATCTTGCAAACAAACAATCGAGCTATAAGTGAAAATAAGCTGCCATCAGCAAGACAACTCCTTCACGACGTTCACTGTCCCACGTCACCAATCGCACTTGCTTCATAGAAAACTCAGCCAAACAACGGGAACATTCACGCCAGTGAGCACCTCAACTAAACGACGACTCTGTGAATCGCTAGAGCCCCGATCAGGGAGACCAACCCGACAGGCAGTGACTAACCTTTTGGTAGTGAACGTCATTTCTCTATGCTAATTCGTAACCTGCCCATCTTGGACTGTAGGCCAGTCATCGACAGCCTTATCACAAGGTATAACCGAATAATCGGTGAAAATTTACAGACTGCATAAAGAAACTTGCTTGGCACTCATTACCATACATCTGTCTCTAAAGCTTTTTGCTGCCTGTCTGTCGCCGTCACCCGATGCGAGAGATCGAACGCAGACATCAGCAATCAATTACCTTAAGAATGACGTCCTCTACTGCCAGTTACCAGGTTTTGCAGCCCTTGCAGTCACTCTACATATGCGACCATGAGGCATCAGAGGGAAATATCTTTGTCCTAGATCGGTGAACATCGTCCTAGCCTTAAAAATGTTTTTCTGTTTTGTACTATGTACATCCGTCGCCACGGATGCAAACGGGACGACCTCCATAAATTTATTATCCGATATTAAATCAACGCACACACAACAGTCTTGCAGAAGCATTGCACACTTTGAGACTACAAAACGAGTTTCGAAGTGTTTAGCACAGCAGAAAATTGCGTCTAGCACTGCCTGTGTTGTTTGACAGCTGTTTTCCATCAGCTGGGAGATGTACGCCGGCATTCTGTCGGAGACATTTCCTCTTAGTTCGTCGATGACGAAATTAAACAAATGTGGTAAATGTGGACAGCCGGGGCGTATACTGATCTTGGTGCTAAAACTGTCAGATCATCATCGGTAGCATCAACGATTCTCATTGATGCCTAAATGCCACACAACCATGAAGAAAGCGAACCTAGTAAAGGAAGAGAGAAAGAAAAAAAGACGGGAAGAGACCCAACTATCAAAAAATATAGCGACGTCTATACTCAAACATCCAACATTAAGGTATCTATGCCTACACCATATACAACCAAGCTGTAAGTGAAAGTAATGCGTCACCAACAAGACTTTCACTGCCACGCATTAGTAAATGCACTCAAGTCAAAGACAACTCGAATAAACAAAATTCACGCCACTGAGCTCGATTAGCCGCCATCTCACCTAGCGTCTCTGACCACCGACCCTGCGACGTCCTCAGTCCGAAAGACGGGCCTGATCTACAGTGACCAACCCTTTCGTGAACGATTTCACTTCTCCACACCAGCTCATCATCTGTGCACCTCGCACCTTACGCCAGTCGGCTGCAGCGTCGGCAGAGTGTTCGGTGTCGCACACGACTAACAGGCACCCTTGAAACGTGATCTAACCATACAAACTGCGCAAATTCAAGGACAAAAGAACTCGATTGACAATCACCACCAAATACCTGCTTCCTGACCTCATCGTAGCTTACTCGTTGGTGCTACCAGAAGTGAGTAATCGCACGTACACATCAGTAGTCAGATACCTGAAGATGGTTCACGTCTTCTACCATGCATGGCTATGTATCGTTGCCATAAAGCAATACCGCCCTCACTTTCGCCTTGTATACGCGACCCTTAGGCCTTAGCGATATGCTTATCTGTCGCCACAGGTGCCGCCAGATGGGTGAATGCCATCGTAGCCTTAGAGACATGCGTTTACTTTCATTCGCTACACTTCTGTGGTGGATTGTCAGGTCGGAGGAGCGAGTTTTCGAACGCTCGGCCGAATACCTCAACGTGGGGGGAGGTACGTTCGAAAACCTGCCGTGATCGGATCAAGGACAACGTGCGCGACCGGATGAGTCATCGCTCGACTGGATCGGACCAACGGGCGAGGCAGAGCAGGCGAAATACGACAGACGGCCAGATCGGAGGCGCGGTTTTTCCAACATTTAGAGGAACATCTCGACACGATGTTGGAATACGGTCAAGGCCAACATTGGGTGGAAGGCGGACAGCACGAGCAGCCGGACGAGCCATCGCGCAACGAAATCGGACAAACAGACGAGGAATGGCAAGCGAAAAACCCTCCGATAGAAAGCACCGGTCACGCACGTAAACCGGTTAGAAGTGCACACGACGTGTGAACGGAAACCGGGGGGTGCTGCGGGTTGGAATTGCGACTCATAAACGAGAGAGCGCGCGTTGCATGTGACTAGCGATTTGGACAATAAAGATTGTGCTTTGTTGGACGCCTTCTCGCTACA
>QNGE01000802.1:22554-54303 GCA_008508345.1 Paragonimus westermani | reverse complement strand
TGACCTCACATTCGTCAAGATCGAATTATTCAATCTGAACGCTCAACCACTTTCGCTTGTCAGCAATGATCAGGTTGCCCGATCGTCTCGAGAGGAGACAACAGGATAGTTACTGTGTCTGCTCTCGAGACGATCGGGCAACCTGATCATTGCTGACAAGCGAAAGTGGTTGAGCGTTCAGATTGAATAATTCGATCTTGACGAATGTGAGGTCAATGGCGCAGTGGAATGGTCGGAGTTCAAATCCCGGCCGTGGCAAGGATATGCACTACTGATGAGCTCTAATGAGAGCGAGACTCAAATCTAGTGCTTCTTTTCGAAAGAGGCTGGCTGCAAATTCTATCTGAATGCGAAGGCTGCGATCAACTGTGAGTGATGTTCAACACTTGACTCCTTTATGGTATACAGGAACTATTGTCCAGTGACCAGATAAGGACAGATATTTCTCGTCGTCCGCACAACTCTAAATAACTAACGCTTCTAAACCGTTTTCAAAAAGTGCCGATATGAGGTCATCTGGGTCGACAGCTCAAACGTTTGAGAGTTGAAGTACATTAGCAAACCTCATTTTTGATAGTTCTTTTGAAATCTATCGAATAGCGTATTACATTGCAAGTTTGTGGCGGTAACTGTTGGGGAATGAGGCACAGCGGTTTGGCCTTCCGGAGCTATGGAGGACCGCATTGTTCGACCGTCTCAATGAGAGACGGACACCTTGATCCAGTAGTATGAATAGCTTTTAAGAGTCTGCTATGGTTTCTTGGAGTAAAGGCAATTGCCATTTCGCTGACTCTCAGCTAGTCAAGCCTCATGATCAGAGATCAGGCAATGCCTCAATTTTCTAAGGATATTCCGTTTAAACTTGTTACTTGGATTGGAATGACAAACATTCCGGCTGACATCGAAGAACCTCAGGAATCTAACAAAAATGCTTGTTTAACCGTCGAAGCACCGCATCGTATGCCACAACACCAGCTTCATGAGTAACGTGGGCAATTTGATTTCGGGAGCTGTTGGGACTAGAACTGTTAATCTTACACTGTAGGCTAGCTTAACGTGTGTGTATTCTGCTGTCCGCCTGTCAAGATTCTCAACAACCGGCGGTAACGGCCAATGGGGACGCTGGCTGCGGAATTAAATGCCAAGCAACAACATACGAAGAAGTGTTCCAGTAGGAACAGCAGTTCTGAATAGAACCACGTATCTATGCCGCGGTCTGTCTAAGACCAATGGAGCTATAACCCCTGCGTTGAGGTCTGTACCTACGCCAGCCTAGCGGCGGTCGATGAACCACCCGAAACGTAGCGTCTGTATCAAGCAGACAGTGCAGATGCTACGAGTTCGATACGCTACCTACTGCTCTGCATTATAGTCCCTGAAATGCATCATCATCGTAGATAGTAATACAACACTGGCTCATACGGATGCTTAACTGCCAAACAACCCCGAAGAAAAAAGCAAACAAACCCAGTATAGGAAAGGAAAAAAGAAGGGGACGGAAAGGGACCTAACTACTAAAAACAGCTACGTCTAGCCTGGGAGATGAACCCAAACAACTGTGGTCGACCCTTCGATGAACACTTTCGTTACTCTAAGCTAGGTCATCAATCGTTCACCACGCACACGGCGGTATTCAACGAATATTCAGCGAGTGCGGCTCGTTGGCTTAGTTGGCTCACAGTGTAGATGTTATAAACACCTCATGCCATTAGCAAAAAACGATGAAAGCCAGAAGTCAAGATCTATCGAAATCTGCAGAACTAGAGATTGAGAGGAGGCACATGGTTAAATTAGATAAAGCAATAGAGAATGGAACAGCAGTAAAACGTTTTCGATTCCGTACGCCTGGTGGTGTAAGGAATTAGTGGTTTTGTCTATCCATGGCTATCCGCGGGCTGAACTATCTCCAAGACGCACTCACCTAGTATGAGTGACTTTTTCGGTGTGGTTATTACATTGTCTGGTTTAGTCCGACCAGTCATCAAGATTAGCAGACCGTTATATCGCGTCATAGTCTAGTATCGTTATAACGGAGCGTTGAATATGGCAAACAAACATACCGTCTGCTGACATTCCATTCAGCAAAGCAATTTACGGCCGTGTGGGCAACGACTAGTCAAGCGGTTTAGTTTGGATAGAACTGGCAGTATGCATAAGCGCAACACAAAATGTCGAAGTCTGGTGAGAAGTTCTCACTGAGAAAGATGACACAATAAACCATTTGTAAATCAACATGACCATCAGTTAAGCGACCGCCAACAAGGCACCAAACATTCGGCTCGTTAAATCGTGTGACGCTCGACGTGCTGACTAACTCGATGTCCTTCACAGCCTACGTAAGTATATTTGGTCCTCGTTGTTTTATAGACGTTGTGCGTTCCTTCGCGCAATTCATCAAATTTAATGCGTCCCAAGGAATGTTTCTCTCTGAATTTCGTTCATAAGTACAAACGAAGATACAGAACGAATGATGTCATAAATCCATTTCGGGTGGATGTTTTCAAAAGAGTCGAAGTTATGACGAACATACAACACCAATCTTTTGGATATCATAAGTGGTGCAACATCACCATCAGCACACACAACAGCATATCAGTGGTTCACACCGTGGACACAGGAACAGGTCCAAACTAAGAAACAGAAGGGGTTGAATCCAAATATTAAAAAAACCTATTTAAACATAATTAAAGTCAAGGCGCCTACACCTTAGAAACAAACAATTAGACTGAAAACGAAAATATGACTGATTCCTTGCGGCTTTCATTTCTTCGCTTAAGATAGTAACCCAGAGTGGGATGGTTCACAAACTGTTCGGAAGCGATCTCAAAGCAGAAGCCACCATGTTCGATAATTGGTCACAGCGCTATAACCGCTCATCCGGTCACAGACGGGCATTAAGTGGGTAGTGACCAATCGCGTGGCAAGCAACTAACCAAAGACCGCGCAAATGATGAAGCGGCTCTGTCAAAACTACCGGTATTACGTTGTTTGGATCAGGCCTCAAATCGATGACCAACCTGTACTGTCCATTCAATAGACGGGCGTGATATAATAGAGTAGTCAGGTCGCAATTAACCGATTTTCTATCACTCTAGATCACCTCACGCTAACTCCATTCCTCTCATGCTCTATTGCCCCTCTGATCATGCTCCCAATTAACTGCAGACCTAAGGCATTTTTGAACGCATTGGTCATGTCATTCAGAATGGTTACAATGGCTGTGTGTGTGAAAGAGCAAGAGCTCAACTGTCTGCTGTCAAGAGAAGCAATGATACCTGTGTTACTTCCTCATATGACCGTAATGGTGAGAACAATTGTCAGCTGTGGTGGTGACCGTGGACACGCAGTTCTCAAGTCAAGATGTGGATCGCATTTCACACTTCTATACCTCAGTCGAGAATAGGTTCGTCAAAGGTCCACAAATAAAGGCGAAACACATCTAGGGCACATACAGAGTATGGGGTTCCACGGAGAAAACCACAATAAAAAGATAAGTTTTATGATATTTTTTTAAACCAAGAAAATGCCGATGCAAATAGAAGTCAGATTAACTCATACGATCAACAACCTTCACGTGCATTTGACTCATATAATCAAGCTGCCATAATACAGTAGAAGTGAATACAATCCCCTGCGTAAAGTAGGCACTGAACGTCCCGCCTAACACATATCTCCAACTAATCTCCTAACACTTTACCGGAAGACAGATGAGCAGAGATAAATCAACAAGTAATTTCTAGTTTAACCATCGCCTATTTCATTGAATGTGAGCATCACATCGGTAGCACATGGCGGGATGGTCAAGTGCATGGTTGGTTGACGTTGTGCGCATTTGACAAACACCGAAATGACCGTAATCACAATGAATAGCGCTAACTTGCGTTCCCATAACAATCTTGTTCAGTTCACAGACCCCGCTCTAATGCCCATAAATAACCAATCAGAGCGGCTTACAAAAAAACGCGACGGTTCTGGATGATGCGCAGTGAGATGGGGCGAAATACTGTAACGAACAAACGGGGGACAGTCAACACCTACCTGAGCTATGGAGAATTCTGGTTTCAGCTTTACCGCTGTATTCAAGTCATGTAAAGCTTCGTCCAACTGATCCGCCAACAAATTGATCTGTCCGCGGTGCAGATACACATCTGGACATTCGGGACAAGCGTTTTGTGCCGTTTGGAATTCGTACAGACAGGCAGCGAAGTCCTGAATACGAAGAACAGGAGATACACATCCGATGAGATTACAAACAGCAAAGTTATTACGACTGAAATAAATCATTTGTCGATAACGGCAACGAAACTACTGTTCTGCATGAGCTACAACCGAAAACAGTTTTGCAGGCGGATGAAATCCATCACCACCACCCACCGCTTTTTACTCTTCATGAAGTGTCACCTCAAAAGAATGCATGCATTTTGAGATGACACATGTTTCAGTATAAGCTGTGCAAAAAGACTGAGATAAACCAAAGGAGACCCGAGTCTCCCCAACAGCAAAGAGTTGGGATGCTCGCCTCTGGTGCAGCTGCGTGTTGTGCTCCCGAAAGCTGCATGCTACAGTGTACATCGCAACCCGTTCGATCTCTTTAGCACTCGTACGCGCAATGAAAAGGAGAAAATCTTCTTCGTCGCCAAGACCATTCAACATTGGTAATCGGTGAGATAGACGGGGAATATCGTTCGAAAGCAGCAACGAACTGGGGACAAGACTCGTGATGGATTGTTAAGGACAGCAATGCATGATAGGGTACAATGTGAAACCTGTTAAAGAAAGAATATCTTTTAAAAGCACTTTCAGGTCACAACTATTTTCCATGTAGAAGTGGCATAATATAAGAGAACAGATGGAATTGCATTGAATAAGAGTAACTGTTCTTTCATAGTAGCGTTAACGGATGCGAATTAGAAGTTAGTTGTAATTTGGTATTTCTGTAAGCAAAACAGAGCGGTCGATTCATACGCAATCATGAATATGTTCGATATGAGCCCAAGAAGACACCACTTCAACAACGTTTAAACTTCGAGTTCATATCAGAGGAACTGTTTATCTCTATGATCGTGAAGTTGCGCACGACAGCACGAGCAAAACATCAAGCACTCACTGATAAAAGTATCGCGCACACACACACACACACACACGTGCACACTTGGCATATCGCTAGAACATTCTGGTTGTGTTTGAGCAGCATGTGCACATACGCATACACGTGCGACAATCATTTGGATGGATGTGGGAAGAGTGTGAAGAATCAATATGATAGAAAGAGAGCGTTCACTATGAAACAAGCTGCCAGACTATCAAACGGACCGTTAGAGTCAGCCCGTGTTCATCACACGTTTACAGCTCTTACGAAGCAATGACAAGAAGATGAGCTAGCAACCACACTAAGCCACCGACACAGGTATTGAACATTCTATCCTGACTCTGCTTCTGAGTAACTCACCTTTTAAACAAACCGTGTTTCCCGCCATTAAACTTATTTGACCGCAGATCAAACCCTACAAACTTCAAAAACAGTGACGAACAAGGAAACACGGGTTCATGTGACATGTTGCTAGTGTTGTGATCACTGGGCTCGGTTCACATTTAAAAAACCTGACAATGTTCAAATTATGTTACCAATCAAAATGTTGAAAAAAGGATGACGTCTTAGGATTAGTTCAGTAGGTGACCATTTATTTTTCAATTTCCAACAGTCGAACAACCGACCGCGGCAAAAGTGCACCAAAGTACTATACCGTTGTCCAATTAGGCACGTCGATGGAGAATCAGGTCTAGTTCGAACACAATAAATCACCAACACCTTTTACAGCTCTGGACTACACACGTAGGTGCTTTCGTGTGGAATGTCGTTCGCCTAGACGGTAGACCATGAAGTAGCGAGTTAACCAATAAATATACATGTGGAGAGGGAAGAAAGTGTGATGAAAAAACAAAGGAGATGAGGCAATCAGCCGTCCCAATCACATGAGCTGCACTCCAAGATCCTCTGAACTTTTTCAGCATTTCCTCCAGAACATTATTTGCCACATAGTTGAACATACACTTTCAAATGTCTACATAATAAGAAAGTGAGCATTACGGATAAATCAGCTACGTAACACCAACCAGCGGATTGCCAATAAGCAAATGATCAAGGATGCTGCGTCTAAAAAATCTGTTATCGCATGTTTGGAATTACGTGCCACAAAAGGCGAAGTGGCTGCTGTAAGCCCTCGAAAACAATGTGCTGATTCGTTCATAGAATAGTAGTGGGTTTGAGAGAAATCGAATTCACCTCTCAGCAACAAAGAGCATGGAAAATCTTGATCCCCCGAATTATGTAACTGTTCCCGTTAATTGCTCCCAATCGAAACCAGAAGACGGATGTGAAGAGCTACTTTGTTCCGCTACGTAAACGCGTGCCTCAATGAGATTATAGGGCATTTATATGTTTCGTACCGACCTACAAACACGCTCGAATCGGGAGATCTAAGGACGTTTAACAAAAACAGTGGTTACGGTCACTAAGCCACCAGGGAACTCAGCAGAATAAAGGTCGAACGAGTAAAAAACAACGAGGGTTACCTTTTGACTGCTCCGGACATTTTAGCTCAGTCTGATTGGACAAAATCGCTTTCTCGAAGATGGCGGCGGTTTTCGGCGAGAAAATCGTATCCTCTAACAGAATTTACCGTCGATCATTTGAGCACAAACGTACGGTAGGATGGCGCCCATTTCCGACTATCACTGTCTCTGAAGCCCTGCTGACAACTGGCGACATTCATCAGCAGGTTGTTAATAAAGATGGGCTCTGCCGATCACTGACTGTATTTAACTCGATTCGACGGGAAATATCTTAAATTAGGTGATAATCAACTTGTTGTCACGTTCAGCTTTATTTGGCTGGAAGTGACAGACTGGTCGTCCATATAGTCCCACAAATCGAGATAAGGGAAAGTCAGTTTCTCTTAGTGAGGCAACCCGAGCGGAATTCAAAGAACAGCTAACGGTTGTGGTTGGAACACCGTCCGATTTGGAGAAGTATCTAAATAAATACAACTGATGCCGTGTCTCCCCGCCTACGATGAACGCTTGTTTAATAATTACTCCTTCTACTGTTTGTAGACTGGTCTCCATGTTTTGTTCTCCCCTAACTGTTACGACAAAGACGTTAGCCGTCAGCTCTGGAAATCTGGTCTAATACCACAAGCTACCTATCAAAGTCACATATAGTGCACATAAATCCACGCAAAACAACAACAGAGAATGAGAAAAAGCCAATCAGGATGCAAAACAGCAGCACAGAGAAAATGTTGTCAGGTTAACGCTATAAGCGAGTTTGGCACCTTTCCAGTCGGACCGTAGGCAAGTATGCCCCTTAGCCACGGTGTTTGTCGTTAGTTGATGTTCCAGGACACGTGTGAGTTGGATATTGTCAGGTTACCAAAACTTAGGCAGAAAAAGGCCCGGTAACGGAACCCTGAGCACGGACCGTACTACTGCTAGTCGGGCAATGTCGTTAACAAGCAAACGCTCGAAACCTTGAAAAGTGACGGGAGCAAACGTAATCTCAGAACCTTCCGTCAAGTGAATGATGAAAGTGGTTAGTAGTGTTGAGTTGGCGATACGATACGAACGTCTGCTGGGTCAGATCGACATACCAAGGTGATATTCGGTCATTACCTACGGTACGAATTGCAAGTCTATTTTCATTAGACACGTAAAGCACGGTATGACAAAGACGGTCGTGTATGGGTCAACGATAAGCGAAGTAATGCGTTACGTGACTGACTGATCCAGGGTGTCTAAATCAAGGTTATTGGCAGTGGCTGGGGCGATCGATTGTATATCAGCGAAACGACACTGATGCATGGGGTAGACAGTACGTTGTGTACATCACCATAAGTGTGTATGTAGATGGCGTGAGAGTTCAGCTAATAAGAATTTGGTGTGTTTGAGAAACACAGTTCGGCGTCTATTAGCGGTAGATGATCCATGGATAATGGCGCTGATTATCAACACTGAGATCACAGGTTTCGGGCCCGGATGCGCAGCTAATGTCCGCTAAAGTTTGAACAAACTAGGAGAAATCGGAACTCTATAGGACCCGAACAATGTATGGCTGAAAACGCTGTCCACTTGACTTAGAATACTGAACGTAATTCATTATGTCGGTCATTCGCAAAGGCCATCAGCCTGACTGGAAGGTACTGTCACTCGGGCAGCCGCTTACTGTCACAGTGATGTGGAATAACTTGGAAAAGAACTGCTAAAAAGATGAAAACCGATGAAACAGGGAAGGAGTTTACAACTCACGCTAATCCCGCATGTAAGTGTATACGCATATTCATTGTTTGTCAAAACACTGGCACTATGATACGAGATGCTATTGACGCTATCAGCAGCAGAAGAGATTGCATACGTATCTACATAAGAAAAGAACCGAGAGGTGCCACATCAGAGACTAGCGATGTAATGAAAATAGCAACGAGAAATTTGGTAAGATCCTTTTGTTCTTCCCTATAAATTTGCACATATTACTCTGATGCTTCGTGGACCATCGTCAGGAGGAACAGCAGCCCGAGCGATAATATCCGTGGCCACGGAGCGAAGATGAAAATGTTGCGGCCGCATTCTCACTGTCGCGGATGGCTAATGTACTTTTATCACATCACCTGTTTGTTTGCCTTACCAGCCTTTCGCAGTCTGGCCAAATTAGATCAATAGGTCCCTCCTTTCTGATTGGTTGATTGTTAGACTAGTCACACTTATGGTCCTGTACTGAGAAGCAGAAGTCCAGTGTGTCCTCTCCTGTCTTCATTCCGCACGGCTGGTGGGGTTAAAACGAGTAGGCGGGACACCACGAAACCGATGGCTGGAGTACGGCGTTAGCGGAAATCAAACACCGCAGAATGCTTCAATGTGCCACTGTAAACACTTCATCATTATGCAGATCAAACTGTCGAGTAGGAAATGCCGTGAAGCATTTTCCACTAAGAGTTCAGAGTAGAATATGGAGAGATCTCAAGTAGGAAACACAAAGCCAATTGTGAACGTATGCCATCCCACAATTTTATACGCGACAATAATTCCTTTTTAGGGGCAAGAACTTTGTTGAAAGTTGACATCCGTGATGGCTATACAAACTGACAAACAGGTTAGTAAGGTCACCTAGCGGGCACTTCTCAGGTCTAGATGTTGACATGTACAACGTCACAAAGACGTCACGCGATTCGACACGCGACCACATTACGAAACACCTTTTGAACTTGCCGCTTCAAAGTAGGGAGTCTGAGTGACGTCAATGCCGGCGAACCTGTTCACCACACTGGAAGAGGGATCGTAATGAACTCGAACGCACGGTTATGGTTAAGAGAACGGGTCCCAATGAATACTTGCCATTCGCTTTACCAGGCCGCTTAGATCATCACATTGGCTCTGAACAGCAACACCGTTGCTGATGATGTTCGTATTTGCGGCAACAGCTGAGACATTCGTTGTCCTGGGAAACTTTCGTCATCTGCTTTGTTAGAAACACACTTCATTGTGGTTGGAACGCGAGAAATATAAGGATCGCATATGATTTACAGCGCTCCATGACTCGAAAACCTAGTCCGTTCGTAAACTGAATGCGAACAGACTTGTAATCGCCAGTCACTGATTTCTACAAAATAGCCCACGCCATCAAGAGTATGTCTTGTAGTGAATTGGTCGCCGGCTGACACGCAATGTCCGGCTTGTCAACAATAAAGGAGCCGCTCGCACTGTATAAGTCCAATATTCGGTTTATCAATGAGGTCTCCTACGGATCCACTTTCAGTGGATATATTCAAGAGACAAGTAGATAAACAACCACAGAATAACCAACAAAGCGCCAACTTACGTCTCAGTAAGTTAGCCGCCAAAGCTACTCCAGTATCCGACGAAAGATTGCGAGGAATGTCATAAGTAACTTCACTCTCAATAATAGATAGTTAGCTCCGGCCAGCTGAATTGTTCTGATAAGTGTTCAGCAGGCCTGTCAAGTCGCTGCAGATAGCTGTAAATTGATGGGTCAGCTTCTTCACGTAGAATCCCAATAACACCTTGTCAACGATCAGTGGAACCGCAAATCTGGAAAAGTAGCTCCGGCCACCTCCTGATGAAAATGCATTCTCCGTATCTTTGGATTACTCAGGCAAGCAAGCCTCACGGTCTGTAAGCAGCTTCTTCGTACGTTTTCGGTCTTTATCATCACTAGCTCGATATGCTAGTTATTATCCAAAAGAAGAGTCGCCCAAATTCAGCCGACCAGCTTCCAATGAACGAAATGCACGAAGGGCAGCAGGGCTGTAATCTGTCTCCTAGTGAAAACACTTAAGATGCCCCCGTTAAATTACACTCTAATCCTAACCAGAAAGCAATAGGAATCCGAGAATAGGTCACGATGGACAAAACTCACGGGAACAATGTTGTCGTGAATGGTTATGTTCCTTGCAGAGGGTTCGAAATTACCAGGAAAGAGATGACGAGGATGGCGAAAAGCCAACCTAGGTAGAACGGTAGTGGGAGTATCAGAAACAGCATATTTCTCTCTATCTATCCTGTGGTATGGAGCAGGCCGGCTGGTTCAGCTTACATTGAGACGAGCAATAAAGTAAAGGATTGGCATTGTTGTGAGAAATTGTGGGTGTCCTCTTGACAGAGCACATAAGTGACCCATTTTTTTCTGTCTGTACTAATAACCTCGTTGACACGTCGTATTTGGTACCTCAACGTGATTCGACATCTTGTGATCTTTTAACCTACATTCCGAACTGTGAAGTGACCTCGTTAAACAGCCCTGTTTATTCATTGTGCACCTGACACGGCTGGTAAGCCCAGCTCGTCTGACAGAGCTGGTGTTTGTACCATCCTGTCTCTCATTCGTCCTCTCCCACGCACACACTATGCCACTCACGGTTTGGGGCTGTCGTTAGTCATGACCACTGTCAAACCATGGTGCTATCAGGATTTCGATAAGTCCCGACATTTTCCTATACAGTTTTGTTATTCGCTTACAAATGGTACACTGTTAATTACGTGTTATATATATATATATATAAATATAAACATTGGCGTTATCATCTTTGCGCCAATAAACTCAAGGATGTTCACTCCTACACAGAAGAACGACTGAAGGTCCTAACTAAAGCCTTTCGTTGAAATTCCTGTAACGCGAAGCTGTGCGCCAGCAGTAGTGCTAATTTCTTCCGGAATAAAGAGCCAGCCTTATCCTAAATTTCAACGCAGAGGACCGGGAGATAACAGCTGATCAAATCATCACCTGGTGATTTACCTAGCACCAGTGATTGTTGGCCTGACCTTCTAACCGCCCAGTTGTGACCAACAAACAGTCTAGATGAGTAAACCACCACACTACGTCTCAGCGTGAGTTGTTGACCATCTAAATGGCTCAGTGAGAAAGTTGTGCTATTGTGGTGGTCAGAGGAGCGAACGTACCCTAACGAATGTAAATCTTCCAAATAGCATTATTCCGATTACTTTTTCCGTTTCAAAACTTCCGTCGTTGTCATCACCATAAACGACTGCCAGTGTTTGGTTCAACGCCTTGGATGCACGTTTCTTGTGAATGGGTGCACCAGGCGTAGAACGCATATAAGTAACGCACATCCAACCTTTGACCAGCAGGCGATTGTTGATAACAGTAACGTAACTTCTTGACATCATCGTAAGTCTCCCGATCATGAGTTGACACCACACAGTGATTGAAAATCTCAGTCAACGTGAGCGGAAATCAGAAACAACTAATTACTGCAATAGAAGCGGCTAAATTACAAGAGATAATCCTAGAACATAGATATTTCGAGATAGTCGCAAGCTTAAGAGACTTCGTTCACATACTCCAACCACAAAGAAGCTTCTGAACGACTTTTAAGAAAAGTAATGAATACAAGTGACAGAAAGAAGCTGGATACGTTTGAAAACAATTAGAGCGGTGTAAATTCATTGGACGCGTGATAAGTCCAACTCCAGGACTTACTTGATCCACCGACATTGACAAACAAGCGGATTTGATTAGGGCATTCACACGGACCACCGTTTCTGCTCCAGAGCCATCTGCGAACACTGTTTGGAAAAGCTGCTTGGCCTCTACTGCCTGTCCGGTCAAGGCCAAGTAAGTTGCGTGCAGCAATATAGCCTTATTATGTGCTGCCTTCGCCCGGGAGAGTTGCTCTTTAGTGGTTTGGACGCGAGTTGGTAAAATTTTATCCAGAGAATCGCTTTCATTCGTCTCATGGCCATTTGTAGTAGACGAATGTGGAATCACTTGTGTGCTGTTTAATGTGGCTTCGTCCCCGTCTGCTGCCGGCTTAGTGGAATCTACTGTGGTCACGTTGGATAGCGACTGTCAGGAGGAGGGAGCGCCAAAAAGCGGGATCAAAAAACGACCTAACGGTTGAGATGAAAACGCTAGTTGGTGCGATAAAACAGATGTTCACGGTCAAAAGGATACAATGAAGATTTGAAAATGTTATTGAAAGGTCAGTTGGCAGGATGTTTGGATTGCCAGTTTACAACAGTCTTCATGGCAGTCTTCGCACTAATATGAGTAAAGCATGGTTCTGTACGGGGGCGAAACTCCCGATCAGCGTGTTGAGTACAACTAAAGTCACATGAAGTCCAAAATGGATAGTAGGCAGTGTGACCAAATATCAGTGACGTTTAACGTGTTGGCAATACTTCCAGATGGTTATTAGAAAGCAAACAGGGTGTTAAACACCGGAATCATAGTTTAATATCCATTCACTTTTGGATGAGAGGAAAGCGATGCACAACGCCTCAAAACAATTGGTGTTCATCATCACTGTCACAGACAGCAATGCATCAGTGGTTTCCATTTAAGCTTAACTACCACAAAACCATAGAAAAGGGCAAATCCTGTACTTCATTCGGTCCTATGTAGCCTGAATAAAACTGTACACAACTTACGATCAGATAACCCCCGTCACAAGCAAGGTCAAAGATCACCGACTCAAAGTTGATGATGCCAAACTCGGACCATTTTACAATGACTCAGCCTCGAGTGGTCAAAAGTTTTGATTGTGATGGCTGCTACCGAATAATACCCAATCAGCACGCCCCTTACATGCTCCGTAACTGTATGGCCTGAGATAATGATGACCAGAAACAGTTGTTCATCACGTTTTGGTATCCATAACACAAGTAAACGGAAATGATGAAAGTAAACAACATCAACGTGATCATGCGTCTGTTGGACAGCTCGTCTGAGATGAAGTGTAGGAACAGAGCGCCAATAGTAGAATTTGGAATATTCCTAATTTTAAACAACCTCAAATGTACAGGTTGATCCACTAAATTTAAGACAGTTTTGTTGTACAAAAATATGGCCACTATTGACCGACGGTGCGTATTACGTCACATGGCTGGCAGGCCAAAGTCAAGTTAGATCTAATGGGCTACTCTTGAACATACAAGACCTTATTTGGGAAAGTCGGCAAACGACCCCAACATTGTTCCAAATCACATTTATGAGGATGAGAGTCAACTATGCAAATCCACACGTCACATACTTGCACGTGGTCAACACATTTCCCGATCCTCCACTACTGTCATTTGATTAGGGATTTTTGCTGAAACAAAGATAACTAACAGGGAATCAAGAGAAAGAGTCGAGGAATAAATTTGGCTGGAAGCTGCTCACACTGACACATCATCCCTGTTTCCTTTACTAGCTCACCATCCAATGTTCACGACTCTCGTGTACTTACAAGTGAGAATTGTCATCTGAAGCCAATATAATTGGTGAATCTTGACGCTCTAATGTTCACACTTTCTGTTGAACAGATCAGCTAACTGATTTGCCGAGTATCTTTACCAGCTTGGAGCGTAACGAGTGACGCAGCTGAGAGAAACGAATTCAAAACTGTAACACCGTTAGGCACTCTTAACCGACTGTTCAGCAAGGTTCCTCTCTCGGTAGGGGCCTCGGAAGACTCCTGTGTTGAAGCTTTCCGTCAAACTGAACCGGAGTCTATTGAATATCAAAGGAAAACAGTGTTTAACTCCTTGAATCGATCGTACCCTAGTGGACTGTCAGGGATGGAAACCATTTGGAGAGCAACCCAGCTGGCACTTGATAGCCCTCCCAACACCGTGACAACTCCACCTTTTCCAGGGTTGGGCAACCTAGAAACTCTGTGTCCCAAGTTTTCAACGTCTCATATGTAAACAGGGTTGCCATTCTGTTCCACAAACAGCGAAGTATTGAAATTTCGCCTTTACCTCTAAGGGTCGCTGAAATTCGTCTCCGTTCTTTTATAATCTCTGACACACAAAATGAACAGTAGCTGTAACCAGTTTTGTACCGATTTTAGCCGCCACTACAACTCGCTGTTTTGAATGGAAGGGAACTAAAGACGAAACGTTAAAGCAGGAAGGCATACACAAGCAGGCTGAAAGCAAAAGAGACGGCATCAATGAGTGAAGCGATCGAAATAGAGACGGCATGGGTCTGTGTCTGAGATTGGGAGGACACTAGTCCCTTCGATTCGTGGCTATGTTGGTCGTCGAGTTGATTTTAATAAGATCAATATTCAAACAAAAGATGTAATTCTCAGAAGCCAGATACGCTAACTCTACACATGGCTGAACATTCTGAGGAACAGTTCAGCTGCCCCAACATAAGTGACGTGGATAGTAAGGTCGAATGATCAGGTATTACGTTTCAGAAGGCCATCTGCCGGTTCTGGTGCTCAACACGTTGAAGCGTAACAAAACTCCAGGTTCGTATCTTATACCTTCTCTTGCGGAACATAAAGGTGAAGGGGCCATAAAACTGGCAATTGGTTTGAAAAATTGGCATCTACTAACCGCCATTTTCCTTTTTGAAAGAGGGATGTGAATTCCATGTAGCAGCCACACAAGTGTCAAACCTGTGCCTGTCAGGTTGATGTGGTGCCTGCCCAGCAAACACAAGATCAGATTAGTGACCCGGTTGGGGATGCGGATAGCATTTTACTTTGCGAATGGCAGCGACGAATTGATGCTCTTATAGGCAAACAAAGATGTCGGTATTTTTAGACATGAAGGATGTTTTCGATTCGGTTGCTCGGATCGTTTTCCGGAGGTACCTCCTTCGAAAAGGAATCCCAGTGGAGTATGTGAATCGCATGAGACCAATGCACATTCACGCTTGCAAACAAGACAAGCGTTTGAGTAACATTTTTGGGCATCCACCGCTCCGCGAGTGGTGTTCCGCACGAATTGTCAGGTCTCATTCATCCTATTCAACTCTGTTGCCGACATTCTACAGGATACGCTTAGGGAGTACAACGATCTCAGATTGGGGTTTCTTTTTAGGCCGACGTGGAATAATCACACAATGTCGCTTCGTCTGGCTTAGCCAGCAACGGCATGTAGAAGAGAGCAGACGAAGTGAATGTCAGGACAAGAATGCACGAGATGCGCTTTGTACCTTCAAATTGCAGCCTCAAGACTGGGCTATTCCCGCTTCAGCTTTTGTTGAGTTTTGTTAATTTCAAGAACTTGGGCAACATGCTGTGAAGATTTTCATCTTAACTCAAGCTCACTATTTAGGCTCTTTCTCACAGATGCAAGAATACACAATTTCTTACATAGTGGGCAACCTGTTATCATTTTTGTGGTTCAAATGATGTGAGGTATAGACTCCGGCTAAAAATGCATTTGACTATTGCGTACGTTCCCAACAACTTCGTTTTACCGACTTATCTACAGGAGTTCAGTGTTCTGCAGTTTACCCTGATACATAAGCACCTATGAGCGAGTGTGCGTACTTCACTGTCAGCCGTGGTCGAACGTGGCAGTATTTTGTTAGTAGTGTAGATCATCGTATCGGTCAAAACATTTGTGGATGGCCAATGTACGTTTTAACCAAACGAACACCGTTTGAGAGAGCGAAAGATTTAACATGGTCACTGTTGGAGAGCTGACCTCTAAAAAGTGATAAACCGATCGAAAAATCCAAAGGACCAGAAAGAAGTGGCCCTTGTATGCAGAATGCTTTTTAGTCGAGGCAACCAGTGTATTTGGTTGCAATCGTACTTCAGTTCCTATCACCAACTATCACTTCTACATCACAGCGCAACCCTTAGATGACAGGAAAAGTGGCTTATCCATAGAACATTAGGCACCATATACCGGAGCTCACCGAAGACGCGACTCCGTTCCGAATGTAATCAAATTGGTATGACACCCCCATTACTCATCGTTATAAGTGCTAAATCAGAAAACTAGTTAACGACTTACTATATGAAACCTCCTTACCAAAGAACTCCAGGATTATCAACCATTAGCTCAATCGGCCGCGGCTACCGTTTGAACCAGATATCCCAACGAATGAAGTGGCTCTGAATATTACATGACAGCTCGCGCGCGGCTTCCAGACACATCAGCCTTTAAACTATGGAGTCACGTGAGTGGAATGAAGTCAGATTATCTGAATTATTCGGAGCGGTTTACAGTTGATTTCGTAAAATTTTACTTTCAAACATGATGGCGTTACCGTGAAATAGTTTAATTTACCTGGAGCTACATGGCTTCTTAGTCTGAGTGTCCCTTGGCAGATAAATGCGGAACTCTGCTGCCGACTTACAACACCATGCGGCTGCGCTGCCATAATGCAGCTTGCCCTACCAATCATAGCATTCCTTAATACAGCACACATCGTTCGAAATCGGACACGAAATATCATTTGGTGACCTCAAACAATCAGGTTGCAGAAAACAAGGCAGGAGCAATTCGTATAGCGTACAGCTATACAGAAATGAGAATTCAAATGCAACCTACCGAATCAAACATCGATACCGCTTTAAACGCCAGGGCCATAGAGGCCTCATATTTGCCTCTGGCTAGCAAATCCAGTGCCTGGTCCAAAGTTTCATGGGCTGAACGGAATGGCTCTGCAATAGCCGGCGGCTGCGGTTGGGAATGACTGGAATCAAACTCCTCTTGGCTTATCTCATTTGTCTCGACAGATTCGTTATCCTGGTTGCCGGTATCACTTGTCCCATTCACGCTTACAGGATTCGGTTTCCGTTCTGAGGGCGTTTTTTCAAATGGGTTCCAAGCAAATGCACTGAAAACGGACGAAAACGTCTTTGGACACGATACACTAAGCGACGGTTATAAGGAAATGCATTGAAAGTAAACTCAATCCATATGGAAAGGGGCGAATCGATAATTAGCATATTCAGCACACAAAGATTAGACCATGACGCATGAAAGAAAGAGGTGGTCGCAGATATGTACGTGTTGACCAGACAATACATGGAGGCGTCTTCAGCTAAAAATACCAGAGTGGCCAGGACGCCGATCATGAAACTCGGGGTTGACAGTTGAACCGCGAGCAACACGGATGATTACCAGAAGTCGGTAGCTTTTACGCTTCCAATCCAACCTAATAAATCATGAGAGTAAGAGCTCGTTTGAACTGATCATAGGCAGTGCTATATCCCCCTTTCCCACACTTACTGGAAAAGTTGGCAACAGACTTATACCAGAATTAATCACAATTACTTGTTCTGAACGGAGGGTTAGAGAAGTGCCGCTACAATTCATTTACTAAGAATCAATTTTACATTTCGAACTATAACACCATGTGAAAGTTACAACTATTACAACCATCTCAATCGCTTTTAGAGTAACCAACGGTCTCGTAATGCGGAAGTTTCTTTAGAGTAGTAAGAAGGCATCGGTAGAGCTTATCGAATGTTGACCTGATTGTAAGTGCAGTGATCATGTCCACATTACGACGAACATTGCGGTATCGGGGATTCTACATTCAGTCTATAGTCGTAGTATTTTGAACTCGGTTACATGTAGCGCGCAATGGGGCTATCTCCTTCTCACGAATTACCACACGTTACTGAAAAATGTGCAACACTGTTCCGAGCTCTTCAGATACACGACCGATAACGTGATGAGAAGAACAGTGGATGTAAAGAGGATTTCGGGTAGCTTCTGCAAAACAGCCAACTGAAGTTGCAAATGACATCGCCACATTTTTTTTGCCACGTTTACACAAAAGGGGTAGCATACGTGGAACGTGCTTTACACATTCAGAGAGCAAACTAATGTCTTGACGATGAGTCAGCTCTGGTACTGTTTACTTCTTACATATAAGCATCGTGACACAAATAGACTGATTATGGCCATCGCGGCAGTCTGTGATGTCATCAATGAGATGTACATACTGGCAACGAATAACGTATTAAGCGATCTTCGTTAATGGTGACGTCGGGAACGACGTCCGGCTGTTAGTAAGGAAGGTGGTT
Source organism: Paragonimus westermani (assembly GCA_008508345.1). NCBI lineage: Eukaryota > Metazoa > Platyhelminthes > Trematoda > Plagiorchiida > Troglotrematidae > Paragonimus > Paragonimus westermani. The sequence continues at coordinate 35,998 of QNGE01000802.1, read as the reverse complement.
TACAGAGCTCAGGAGATAGGACCTGTACACATAGAAGTAGATACAATCTTGGTGTTCACTTCCCACTGTCTGTTAGTTAGCAGGCATCAAGTGAGATTTTTATGGTCGCAAAAGATTTTTACTCTACCAAGTTGTTTATTTGAACAAGGAAATCGGAAACAGTTTTTGCACAATGTATCCCTTAAGCACATTTCGTTGTCTCGTCAGGTATATAATGCAGTCTGCGGGTTTGCATGGCAAAGTTCGATGGATGGTGCGGAGCCAAATTGCGAAATCAATGACCACACATACAGCAATACGCATCAGTTAACAGGTTACTGTGGTACTGATGGACAAGTCCCTCCGTACGCAGGGGGAGTGACCTCCATTCATTAAATGCCAACGCCTCAGCGAACCGGAGGAGCCTTCCATTTTGGTTGCGTAACGTATCCGAAAAGCCTTCCCCAGGTTTAACTGAGGTCGATATATCAATAAATGTGGAGCAATCGCAGAAGTCGGCTGTTTGTGACTTGTCACGTTCTGACCTGATCGAGACACTGTGGTATTCATCAGCGTTTTACGGACCCAAATTGGAATGCTTTTGTTGACCTGATCGTGTAATTTGCGTGGCCAGACACTCATGAGAATTCAAAAACGATGTAAAGCTTGACATCGAATGGAAAGATGTTTTCAGCAATGATGAACAGCACGACCGGTTGAGCAGCGTAGAACGTGAGAGTTTACATAAGCGTAGTGAATTCCTCAGACTTTTAAAGCAAACAGAGGCAGACGTTCATTTTAAGAGCTGTTGAGGTTGCCGTGGCAACCGGCTTTTTTTCTGAATTCCTCAATAAATGCACAAAACTGTGGATGTTCAGGCACTGCCCCGTCCAAGTGTATTTCCAACAGGAAGACCGTAGCACAGAGCGATTACTACGACGTCATACGACAAAATCTAAAAAGACTAGAACGGTAACATGCTCATGTTAAGTGGTAAAGCTAATTTTGAAATTTAGCTGGTTCAGTGAGTCAAGTGAACTCGTTGACATCTCCCTCTTTTTTCTGGCGGAGTTAGCGCGCTGTGGCCATATTCGGATCGTCTGGTCCACTGGAGGCCGAGGGGGTCTGCCGTAAATTGGCTGAAACGTAGGCATCTTCGCACTAGCCTGAACAGAAGCACAGTGTGTCAACAACATCAATGATAGGGCAGACTCGCAATCACCCCCGAGACCGGTAAACACCTCTCTGTTGTTCGACTGTCCCGTTCATTGATGCTTCAACAATGTGAAGATAGTACCGAGTTGGTATACCGCAGTGATGGTTGATTATAAGGGAGTAAACAATTCGAAGAGGTGAATCCAGTGCGCCAGACACCCAGGTGCACGCTGTTAACGCATAGAACACACGAACAGCGAAGTACAATCATGCGAATTTGCCAGCCAAAGTGGCAAACTTCAGGTTGAACAGATACGATCATCATCATCATCATAGACAGCAATACATCAGTGGTTAACACTAATGCTTAACTGCCACACAACCATGAAGAAACAGCAAACCCTATATAGAAAGAGAGAAGGAAAAAGAAGGGGACGGGAAGGGACCTAACTACTGAAAATGACTACGTCCCTATTCAAACATTCAGCATCAAGGTGCCTACACCTTGCAAACAACACAACCGAGCTGCAAGTGAGAGTAAGGCGTCATCAGCGAGACAGCTTCCTTACGGCTTTCACAGATACGATGCTGATATTCAACTTGAGAAAGCGACTTCCTAGCTTACTGAACGGAATTCTGCTACTTAACAAATGATTCGTTAAGCCAGAAACACGTGTGATCATGGCCAACGTTGCGTTGGAAACGAAGCTGTGGATTTATCGGGTGATGACATATTCTACGCTGCTGTATGGCAGTGGGATAGGCTTAGGTAACACAGATACGTCCGGCATCTTCGTAGCATTCACCAATAGTATTTAAGGCGCATTCATGGCAGTCCGTAGCCTGATGCGGTCTTGACCACAGGGGTGTTTCGTCAGGGTCACTTCGATGGAAATGAAGTAACGCTGAGGCTCACGCAGCCTCGATGGCTATGACATGTACGCAACATAAGTGAAAGGCAAATCCCAAAGTAGAAACCACAGGAACAACTGGAAATAAGTAACGGAAGCTCCGTATATCGGAGGTTGTGTTACTAGATAGATCATTCAGATTACAATACGTAAATTAGGTCGTGAGAGAACACCGCGCTGAGCCGTACTAAAGGTGAGGAGTTCAATTTGAAGGGATATGTGGCATCTCCGTTAACAACTCCACGATCATGAATTCAAGTGAGTGGTGTGCAAGAAAACTGTCCGCACCGTCGGGTGAGGTAGTATGATTGTGTGGCGATGCGATGAATATGGTGTCTCAGACTACCCAGTCATCAACGTATCACATCAAACAGCCAACGAAGAGCGTTGTGACGACCGGCACGTCAACCTCTGCATAACGTACCCATATAGGTCAATGACCCACACTCGTTAGATTACGAACAGTCTCTCTTGTGACTAATTTCAGCGCAGGCAGTCTCTCATCTTATCCATCTTCAAGTGTTTGAATTCACCTCATCTTGAATGTTTACTTAGGTTTCTTTGTCAAAAGCCCAGTCCGTTTGTTTCAGTTGTCCGTTACGAACTGAGCAAAGTCCAGTAACTGACACTATGTATTCTGATTCCTGTTGATAAACACCTATCAGATTTGACCGTCTCGTAGAGAATCTCGTTAAGTTGCTCCTGAGATAGGAACTTCACTTCAGTTTGAATCGGCTGTAACAGATAGGCATCCGATCACAATTTCTCTGATACTATTTCTTCAAGTATAAGCTGAACGTGAGCCATACATCAGGACACAAATAAGCAGGAATCCTTTGGTCTTGATTATTGTGACAGACCAGTCCGTATACGGAAGTATGCATCATTGCATCGAACCCGACAGGAACCGCAGCCGGTAACTCGAATACGTTTAGTCTGCACTCAGACTGTGAAATGGCTGAAGCTATCTCGCAAGTGGACTCACGCCCTAAACACATTTTCACCGGGTATTAGGTACGCATCTGAGACCGTTAGAATCGACCATGGTTTCCGGCTTCTGCAAACTTCGGTGCATCCGCTGATGAGATCCGATCCAATATTTGACCCGATATGTAGTATAGGAGAAAAATCGTGCGATATATGAGCTGGAAACGTGAACATCCTTATCGGTTAAACAAGTGGAAGTAATTCAGCGCGAATCGACCTATCGCATCCTGTTGCACCAACCATCTACTTAGAGTGGTTTAATGCTTCAGAGACGGACCGAACAAGGACGAAAGTGGACAAGGTTCGAGGACGAAAATTACCTGAGATAGTTCCGAATGAAAGCAGCCGAGGGTAGGGTGTGTGGTATTTTCTCCCATTCCTTCTGTGCCTGTTTCTGACCCACTTTTTTCAACGTTTGGTCCATACAGATGATGTTACTCTACAATGAGAAGAAGTTTAATGTTTCCACTTAAGCTGTGAATACCAATACTGAATAGACGGCTCGCATATACTGCTATACTGATCGTTGTTATTGTGTTCACGAATTACAGTCGCTACAGATGATTATATTCTTCGAACAGTGATATCAACGGTTTAATTCGTAGAAGCACCAACCGGTATAAAACAAAAAATTGCTTTCAGAGACGTGAATCATGGAAGCAAGTTTGCCGATTTAATCGGTACACAATTGGTAACTATGATCCGATTGTGTGTGAGCAGCGGACCAAAGGTGAGTAGCAGAAACAATAAAAGTGAACGACAGCAGGGTCCGGTTTTGTAACGAGAGAAAACAAAACAAAAATTCAAACGGAACGCATGCTTATTTGCATAAGTACACATAGTTATCGCTGAAAGGGAAATCTCCGAGAATTATGCTGGTGGAGCGGTTACAGGTTCCTAGGTTGTAACGCAAGGAAGGAAACCTTCGCTTGTGCGTTCTTGTCCGTGTTGGACGATTTATAGGTGTGAAGAAAGTGCACAGAAAAGAACAAAACGATGCGTGAACGAAGCTACTGGTGTGCAATAATACTAGCAACGAACACACCGAAATAAGATGCCGTCAAATGTGTGTATTTAGCGACCTGTGTAGGCTGTCTCTCACGTATCTAGTGGAATCTTAAAACTCTCGACCAACCTACCTGTGACCACAGATCTAAGTATTACGTCTCAACGTGAACAGACCCAACCTGCAGAGCGGTTCAGTTCATACAATCACCCACCTATTTTATGATCCAATTTCAGCAAATGACCACCCAAATATTCAAGCATGTTTGGTCAATGTTTGTCAATGTATGACCTAGGGTGTGAAACAAGTTGTGAGTGAAAGTTACGTCTCCTCCGAAGTGTCTGTAAATTATTCCGAATTTACTCAATTATTACATCTTTGGATAGAGGATTTTCCTGAGCCCCGTCTCCGAACACTTTCGATGAGTGTCAAATACTCTGTTTAAGCTAATGTTATTTGTTTCCGAGTGTAAGTGAATTATGAAGGCGAACACGAGAGATTTCAGGTTCTACGGCGTCTGTAAGAAGTGCAGTATGATTCACTAGATTCCCTAAGACACTTCTCATCACAGGTCGAGGAGAAGCTGCACTTTGTGAAAATGTGTATTGCAAACACTGGCATGCTTAAACGGGCCATCGCTGGCTAAGTTCAAAATAGGACCCAGTAAAAACCGCAGAAATTCATCAGAATTCCCTCATCGAAGCAGTCGACGAAAGAAAGCAATGAAGAAAGCTAGAGGACAGCCTTACACTGCTAAAACCCAAGGGCAATGCGTGAAACTCGTGTAAAGTAAAATAATCAATGTTGTAATCATAAGCAAATCACTTCCGTCAATGCCCACAAAGCTCGCAAGATGAAGCAGACCGAAACCGAGATGGCATCCAAAAATCGGATGGGCAATTACATGAACGAAGTGTTTCGTGAACACCCAGCTCCACTGGAATTTACCGATTAACGCGATTAAGAGAGAGTTCGCCACCGCGGAATGCTAACGATTTGTAATAACTCATTGAATTGGACAGATGAAAACGAAGTTAGGCTTTTAGGTTATGGTGTAAGATTGTTCCGCGAATTTTCACATTGGTAGGTATTTTGTTTATGGCAACAGAATTAAACCACGGCCATTGTGTACAATGATTTCCGACGAAGATGACACCAACCAAACAAGTCGTGCAGATCTGGCCATTAGCATCAATTAACAACAGTATGTCAACTTCGTTCTCTCCTGGTTGGAACCAGTATGAACTGACAATCTGAGGTAGGTCAATCAGGTGCGATCTGGTGGCGTACATTATCTCGTCTTACCATTAGACCATTAGCTACAACCCATGACGCGGAGGTTGGGTAACAAAAGAATGCCCGCTTCCGAAGACACTCCAGCAGCATTAGAAAGACATCTTTTCACCTGAACACGTGTGTGCAGTGTGCACATGTACACATATGTACAGTTACTGAACCGAATTTTGTATACGTGAAAACAAATAACCCAAGTGAACTGTTGAGAAGAAACGCACTGCATTTTTGAACTCCTCAAAGATGCAACAAGCCACTACATCTGGTAGACAATCTTCCCAGGCTTCCAACTTTTCATATAAATGAGCTCGACGATTTAGGGCTTTCAAATAGCGAGGAGAAAGTTCAAGGGCCGCAGTACAGTCCCGGATAGCAGAATCATACTGTCGTTGATTCTCTTTGGCTGCGGCACGGTTCTGATAGAGCGCGGCGCGCTCCTGAACAGAAGAGAGAGAGGGAGAAAAAAGGGGATGCATCCTCGAAGTATATAAACGTTTGAAAACAACAGTTCCGATTGTCATAGATGATGAGGAAAAACGCATCAGCAGATTACAATTACAAGCACATCAGAACATGTGTTGAGTACAAACAGGTAATAAAACTGACAACAAATATGAATACAACTACGTATAGCCCACAAGCTGCATATAAAGACCAAACGGCTAGAGGTCCAGTAACTTGAACTAATTCGGCAGCTTAGTGGGAACAATTGTGGTTACCAATCGAAAGGTTGGGTGATGGATTACTCAGGATCACTGCTGCGCCTGCTCAGGTTCGCGCAGCCTGACATGGCGGTATAAAAGCTGGGGACATTAACTGAGAGCAGGAGGAAAATAGTAGACCAATACAACTGATCGACCTACAGTGATAAACGTGCTGTGATCTTGAGAGAAAACTGAGACAAGAAGTAACACCGAGAACACCCAACCACGGCTGACACACAACACGATATGTGCGTACTAAGCAGGCCGATGACTGGCAAAAGTCGTTATCCAGAGAATCAACATGCCTAGACAAAGTTGGGACAAAAGGGCAAAGCCATAGTTGCAGATTTTGGAAGTCCTTGAAAGTAGGTCACGAAACGAACCGGCCGGAAGAAAGCGCCAAAATAGAACAACAAACAAAATAACGCGTGACCAAGTTACAATTTTCGTGTTAATAGGCGTATTTGTGAAGGTGATCGGCTAAATCGGAACGAAACACGTGAGAACAATAGATGAGTGAAATCACCGCGCGCGAATCACAGAATTGGTAGCTGGAGACGTTAGGTGAAATGGTAACTAATCGAGCTCAGTGACACGCATGTTGTCGTTGTTTGACCGAGTGAGGTGGGTGCACTTAGTGAAGCGGAGCAGTGGAAGTCGCAAGAAAGCCATTTTGTTGATGGCGCCTTACGTTCACCTGCAGATTGGTTATTTGCAAGGTATAGGCACCTTGATTTTGAATGTCTGAATCTAGACAGTTATTTTTATTAGTTACGTCCCTTACCATCCTCTTCCTTTTCTCTCCTCCTATACGCGGCTTGCTATTTCTTCTTCATCGTGGTTGTGTGGCAGTTAAGCATCGGTGTAGACCAATGACATATTACTGTCTGTGGTGATGATGATTATGTGAATGTGCAAAAGTTCCCGAAAAAAACATCAAGATGAAGGATTCGAATTGGTGGGGATTCTGCAACAAGTTCTTTCTGGTGCCGGGTGTAGAATGAGCAAACTATGATTCTATACACATCACAAAAATTTTTGTAAGTAGGGTTTGAGATAGACAGCTTACCAGTATGCATACTGCAAACAAACCAAAACGTAGGCAGAGAATAGCTCCCGTGTGCTATACTATAGCCACGAAAGCCGGATCCATTCAACGTGCCATAAATCAAAAGAATACGTGGACTGGTCGGTACCTACAATTTGACAGCTGGTACGAAAGCTATTTGACCGGGCCATATGGTCTTGTATTAGTGATAACCCGGATAATGAACTCCGTCAAACATAGCAGACCTTATTGGAGAAGAGAGGATTTATTAAAAAAAAATTCACCACGAAGAATGTGCAAAATAATTATAAACCCACAGTCCCCAAAAAGACAGTAGTTTAACAACTGCCGTCCAAGGGAGATAATGTGTGTCAATTAGCTGAACACTTAAGATCAGCTATCGTCCGCACGTTCTTTGCCGCGAAGCCAGTCGTGTACAGAACGGTCCGTATTCCCACGTCTCCGGTTAAGCAACCGACGTCTCAGTTTGCCAAATCAAGCGTAATCTATGAATACCAATGTGGATACGAAGCATCCTACGTTGACAAAAGTGAGTGCCAGCTGGGAACAAGGGTTACCAAAAACCAACCGAAACGGGTTTAACAAACGGTCACACAATCAGGCAACTTGATAGCAAACATCCGGAGGGAGCCAGCGTCATCCATTGCCAGGCATTACTTGATGACGCAACATGTGACTGGCTCATCAGTCATTACGTATTCTCTTCTCGACTCAGAACAATCGTTTGCTACGATATGCCGAGGCCATTGGAATCAGACACCGTCACCTCATTTTGTGGGTGCAAAAAGAACAGTTTGTGACTTTGGTGCTGTCTTGGTAGCAACCGAACTGGCTTTGTACTTTGAACTTTTGTGATTGTTCTGTGGTTTGGAATTTTGTGCACTTTAACTCGTCTGCAGTAAGCACCAGCATCTGCATCTATATGCAACGAAATCTGCTCGAGCGCAAACCCTGTCATGTCAGTTTTTTGTCTTCTCTATTCAAACTTGCAACAGGAAATGGTTTCTTCCAAACTCCTGATTGAAAAGCATAATTCAGTTATTTGTACTGCTCTACACTCCGTCTGCATATTTTCTTCAAAGCACATCGCTTATAATCAAGTTTCGTATGCACTCAGAATGTACGAAGTGTTACGTCTTTCGGAGTTCATCGTGAAAATGAGGTTTAAGAAACCCAAATCTCTAACTTTCAGTGTTTTCTCTGACGGCCTAAATTCGTAACATTTTGCAACTTAGTGGCTTCCCACTGATGGCGAGAGTGCAGCGAGGTTATGTTGAGGATCAAGATTGCTTCTAACCAGAGTGAAAACTGTCAGTAGATTTGGAAGCTCTGCTGAGCGTGGCAGAAAATACCAGTAGAGCTTTTTCAGCTTCTTTGCTCAGAAATGGTGTCGCTCAAAATAGTGGACGGTGCAGCGGGGCAAAACTTGTTCTTTAGTTTAGCGTTTGTTGCAGGTAGACTAATTCTTCTTGAAATCCCTTAGTAGAGTAAAACATTTGAGTCATAAGTAGTTGTGATCTTAATTCGGACGTCATTAGACTATAGCAGACAACGATTCACGCGGTGTTAGACGTCCTTTAAATGGTTTTAGCAAATGCATCTTACTTCGGTCGGTGATATTCTAAACGTATTCTCCAACAGTGTATTAAGCGTTCTGAAAAGGGAGACCGGAACTTATAACACATCCTCAACCTACGGATTCAGTTTCCTCTTGAAAGAGAAGGTATTTTCAACAAACTCAACAACGGCTTTGTCAAGATCACGCACGTTACAGTTGTATACACACATTGCACTAGGCTCTACAAAGAGTGCCACGACTCGGGCTGTCGTCGACAATGACAACAGTCCACAAAGTAATGGATGAATGAAAACGTACGAAGTAAACAAAAAAAACAAACGATAGGCATTCATGAGGGGAAACAGCAGGCAGCAACCTCAGAGAAAATTTGACACAGACCGCCAAACATCGTCAAGCCTCAAAGTGTTATCAAACAGCGATGAGGTAACTTCCGCACTGTCCAGCTACGTGGACAGTGCGTAACAACCTTGCTTAGTAGAGGTAACAAAAGCATTAATAGTAGATAACCTCGCTCTCCAACCCCTTGGCGATTTCTACCGACTATCAGTAACCATACTGGATAATGTGATATGCGACAGGCGATCCCTGACATACGGAGCACGTGATCCAAGCAGTGCACAGTAAGCACTTCTAGTATCTCGATCAACAGACATGATCTTGAAGATTTTACAAAATAAGCCTAGCTACGGAACTGAAGAGCAAAAGTGTAACCTATAAGCGTTAATTCAACCAGCTACATTTGTATCGGCAGTTGAAGTATAATCAAAAATCAAATCCAGCCCAACCCTAATTCCCAACCGTTCACCTCTGTACATACTACTTTTCCCTTGTTTCTGGACGTTAACTAGACCTTGATCCAGATGTTTTTGTTTCATCGCGTCAATTTGATAGCCAGTAAACGGTTATTGCACTTTGCTTGAGTGGTCCGTGCATCACCTTTTTTGGAGCTCGGTTAGTCCCTATTGCTTTTGAACCAGTTGACTGCACGGAAGAAAACTTTTGGGTATGAATGCTTTCCTATGTAACAATAGTTCATCTTTAGCCTATTCGGCATCAAACTGTAATTCATTTCTCGGAAACGATCTGGCGTCCGAAACTCTTGAGATTGTCTGATTACTCACTATCATAATTTGTTCCATAGCACCGTGACATTGTGATTCAATCTTGATATGAATATATCGGATCGTTGGTATATGGTTATACGTTGCCCAACGTTTTCGTGGAAGACTGTACAACACGTTACTCGCGGAACGGGGCGAAATGACGCCTTTATAATGTCAAAATCTCGACAGTCGAGAGGTTATATAGAAATTAACTATAAAAGGCTAATCTACTGAATGACAGAGCACATCGGATTGTGGGTATCGACTGGCAGCAAGTTGAATGCAGGTAAGCTACTGACTGCGGCACAACGCCGTCTCAGAAAGCGTCGTCCCAAAGCGACCTGAGTGATCACGACGACCTAACCGGGTAGATAACACCAACCGACTTCACTCAAGAGAACGGTCAGGGTGTTCACATTTTTTGATCACTTTGTTGCTTGACCACCACACGGTTTCACGCAACTGTTGGTGGCCTCAGTGTATAATGCCCGGAACGGTGTACGTTCAGATGGCATACGAAGTAAGTCCCCAACCATCGTAGGCTATACAACGTGAGTAGTTGGCCAATTGATCGTGCATCTCGAATGTTCCGGAATACGCACTGGCAAAAAGCGGTGCTGCTCATGTGATCAGTCCACTTAATGCGAGCCAAGTGGCGAAAAAGCAATGGCCAAACAAAACAAGTCTGTTGGTACCTTCCTTGTGAACAGGCCGAGTTTCCGAACCATAAGACAAAACGGAAGGTACCCAAACAATACGTACCCTTTCGTTTAGCGACAACCGAACGTCTTTTTGATGCCACAGACGATGCAGTTTTGCAAAGGCAACTGGTGCCTTACTATCCTCGCTGATATCACATCAGCAACATTACAAACTGACGAGAGAGTGCTGTCCAAGTATGTGAAAATGCAGCCTCGAGCAGATTACCCGTAATAAAAGAGGTAGGAGTGGAAATGCCCCAGTGCTAAAGAAGCACTTTCCACTTTGAAAGTGCGAAGCGCATTCCATAAAAACCAGCCCGGTCACTCACATTGTTCAACATGGTCTGCATGTCTTCCGTAGAGGGGCTGAATGAGACAATGTCATCCCCATACTCCAGTTTGTCAACCTAGTGCCAGAAAGAAGCTCAACACCAGGCCCACTGGTTTCCTCAAGCGCATCCTCCAGAGTGTCGTCCATGACAGAAGTGAAATACAAGGGGGGAATCGGATACTTTTGACGAACATCACTAGAAGTGATGAACACTCGAGACAATTATCCATAAAATCCCACCCTGCAAACAGGGTGGGCATACAGTAATCTCAACACTCACATATTTCCCTAGTACTCCCTTGTGAAGATAGCCTCTGAGAACGCTAGGAGCAACCGACACGAAAGCACGCTTTAGGTCTAAAAAGATCCCCATCTAAGGATGAACGGGCCATCACCACGTATGACGTTTCCTAGGCTCAGTGAGCCGACGTAGTAAAAGGCCAATGAGTAACTTGGACGTAAAAGAGTGATACCCCTAAAAAAGTGTCGACGGCAATAAGGATTACGAAAATTTCCGATCTAGAATTCGTGACTTCAAACATCACCAGGCCTGACCACGTTCTGTTACTACAAGCATACCAAAAACAGCTCATCTGATGCGACCAATAAATCATCCGTCACCTGATACCCCGAGAAACCCTACAACGGACCCACCATAGTGTTATCACAAGACATGTGTTATGGTGCGAAGAAAAAGTGGTCGGACATCGGAAGCACTATGTTATTAAGACCTGCTGGCCTGTAAAAACTTTACACCCATAGTGGTTGTTACGATTCGGGCCGATGCTAGCCTTCGAATACACGTCTTATTCGACGGGTTGCCCTAGTTTACGAACACATTCGCATGCTCCTTAATGACAGCAATCCAATTAAGATTGCTGTCAATTTCAGGCATTTGGGTAGCACTGTCTCGTCAGCTTGTGGTATTGCTAATATCAACGAGAACAGTAAAAGTATGCCACCTTTGCCAACCTACATAATCGATGACGTCGAAAAGGCATCTGCTCGTCGCCAAAAGAAAGCACATACAATGTTTGTGCTCTTTTTCGATGTGTGATTCGGAAGCTTGGCCTGTTTGCCGGGCAACTATCAACAGACTTGTGTTCGACCATCACTGTCCCTGCCAGTCAACCCATACCGAGCAATGTGGGTAAGTGTCGACTGTCTGGCTGGAGTCCTCGTGATGACTCAAACCACTGGTTAGAAACGCTATCCCAGATGGTGGTTTGCTGCAGTCAATGGCGTACATACATCCACAACAGTTGTAGTACATCCGCTTAGTTTTATTAATTTTCAACCGTCTTAGTAACGTTTCCTTCCAAACTATTCCACGTCACTGTTGAGGTGGGCGGCGGCCCAAGCCATGACACCCTTTGGTCAGGTTCTTGGCTGCTGTGATGATGGCGAAAGCTTTGGGAATCAGATTGTCTGACCCCAGGTATGTAATCAAAAATGGTTTGTTCCGGAGTGCTGTCTACTCTAGCTTCAAATTCACCGTATCGGTAGCATCAGAGCAAAAAGAAGACATATATTGCGATATGTTAACATTTCATTTACTCTCATCAGTCTGTGCACATAACGTCGGTTGGTAAGNGCACCGGTCACGCACGTAAACCGGTTAGAAGTGCACACGACGTGTGAACGGAAACCGGGGGGTGCTGCGGGTTGGAATTACGACTCATAAACGAGAGAGCGCGCGTTGCATGTGACTAGCGATTTGGACAATAAAGATTGTGCTTTGTTGGACGCCTTCTCGCTACACTTCCACCGTCCCTTACACATCGTCCTGAGTACACGAACCAGTCAACAATTTCCATAACTTCATTGTCCAACGTTAACAAAACGTGATCACAGCAATCTAGTATAAGCATTGCACTTTGAGGTTGCAAGGCGTATCCCGATGAATATAGCAGATTAAGAAATAGCGTTTCGCATTGTTTTGCTGCTTGAAATCTGTCAAACAACAACACCGTTTCCAGCGTCATCAAGACCAGTCAGTCTTTTATCAAGTAGAAGGTTCAGGCCAGCATGTTGTGAGTGTTGAAGACAGTCCCCATTATTTCGTCTATGACGAGATATAATAAGTGTTACAAGTGAACAGCCTCGAAGTACGTCGCTACTGGTGCCGAAACTGTCAGACAGTTCGCCGTAAAACCTAGCTTGAGCCGGGATACAGAAATAAAACGCCGAAGGTAGGTTCACCCAATTGTTCAGTAAGCCCTTGCGCATAAGTGACATCAAAAGCCAGATTATTTGCTACGCGCTTCTTAGGACGCTACAGGCGTAGATCGATTCACTGAATCGAGCGCACTTATACAGCCGAGAAAAATGGCAGCTGTTGACCGGCTGTAAGTAAAACACTGTTGCAGAACCTGGCGAGGAATGAGAACCTGATTACTACACCATCGATCAGGATGAAACTGTCCGTTGTCTAACATCTCCTGTCGAACTGGAATGAGTCAACAAAGTACATGGAACACAATCCTAGTTATGTTTAAGCCAAATCCTCAATAGCTCCTGACTTATGATGAGTAGCCGGGGATTTGGTTTATTTTCAAGTTGACCATCACTCACATTTGATCGCAGTGTTCGCATTCAGATAGACTTTCCAGCCAGCCCCTTTCGA
>QNGE01000802.1:3427-15692 GCA_008508345.1 Paragonimus westermani | reverse complement strand
TCTAGGTCGAAGCACAGGACGAGGGAGGTGTGAGACTGAGTGGCGAGAGCTGGAACTTATCGGCACAGTGTTACTATGGTTAATTATATCTGCTGTGGGACCTACAGAGAAATCATCAGAACTGGGGGTCGGGAGAGGCCTGGGAGCTAAATCTGATAGGACAGTGGGGGAGGGGTCAGCAGTAGCACGTTTTCGCCTATCCATCCTGCTGTATGCAGCAGATAGGACGACCCGGTTTATACTGCGAGACGGTCGATGCAGTATGGAGTTGTTTATGTTATGATGATTCATGGTTGTGTGTGGGTTGAGGTACTGCCAGAACGTCCAGACCTAGATTAGGGTTCTCAACCAAAGCCTTTGGCTCAAAAGCCTGTACAGCGGTTTACCAGAAATGGTACGTTTTTCGGGAAGAGATGCCAACCATCTTCCAACCCCCAACCTGGAGGACCAGGAGACTATGGTTTGTCAGACCTCTACCTCTACCTCTCTGTCCAAAAGATCATCGAGATGCGCAAGCCGTCACACCACGTCAAGGTTCAGTCTCACCGTGACACCGGGGCTTACATTCTTCTGGCTATTCTCATGAGGGTTCGGTGGTTAAACATTAACGCTAGCCACTGATTTATTGTTGTCGACGGTAATTGTATCGTCTACATGCAACTGATCGTGTTAAATGTAGCATGGAAGTATGAGTTCCCGAATACCGGATTCAAAAATCATCTCCGGCGGAGATCACTAGTGAAACTAGCGGGACTATCTGACAACTGCATGTTAACAGGCTCCTGGAGGCAGTACTAGCAACACACTATATTGAGAGTATTTTTGCACGAAGCCGGTTACTTGCCACCGGTAAACGTCTAGGTCACCCTCGAATGGACGGAATACACCAAAGCAGTAAAAATGACATTTCAGATAAGTGACTTACCGAAGTAGCATCGATTGGACAATGTTCGAGGCCTTCACTATACAACTGAATAGCTTTGGCATACTGCCCTGCTTTGAAATATTTATTTCCTTTATTTTTTAACGCAACTGCGGCCTCCAGTGGGGTTTTCGGAATCGACTCCGGCTCGGATGAAGGAAAGTTACCTGAGGAATAAACAGAAATAACGAAGGCATTTCACCGTAGGCTATAGAAAGCATGGCTGTACTGACCTGGCAAATGAACGTACAACTCCCGATGCGAGCAACGTTGTACCAATGGGTATATCACACGGGGACCTATCAGACGACCGAATAAACTGGTCGGAATTAGGCTCTAAGATCGAGGACTCATAGTGACAGTAGTTGTGTAGGTCCACGTTAGTCTTTTTGACGTAAACACGACAAAAAGAGCCTTGTAAATCGGAAGGATGGATATGCAGCATTGATAGACATTGTCCAGCGACATTTCGGTCCCACGGCACACTTGTGCAAAACGACCGATTGCGACCGTTCGATTTTGATAGGGTGAAACAATCAACTGGATAGCAAGAGTAATCGACAAGGAAATTTCATGGATAGTAAAATGAATACCTCCACATCTAACCAGATCTCTCGTTATCCACTTCTATGGGTCGAACACATGTTTTGCATACCACTCTATTGTTTAGGTTATCAATATGAGGGCCAGGCAATGACTTCATATCAAGACACGAGGCCAGCAACATTGGGGCTTCCTCCTCACTTCATTCACTGGAAATTTACGGATTCGAAATACCAATGACACAGAATCAGCGGTAATCGTACGAGGAACGTGGAACACTAACTACAATAGCCGGTTTTTGATTTCAGTGTATAAGTGATACAAACGGCACATAACATACAACCACCACTTCGAAACAGCTTGCATGTACAGCTAGGGCTGAGAGACGTGCAAGTGTACTTTATTTTGAGGGTTCAATACAGGTTCAATACGGGATGAATGAAGGCTAAAAGCCGGAAGGTATAAGTTCTTTTACCGACAAGCCCAAGGTCTTCGTTGCTTCCAAGATTTATTGTATGAACTCAGTACTTTCTGTGATCCGCTAAAATGAAGATAGAAAACCAGGTACTCAGTAGTTGATATAAATAAATGCAGGTCAAGCGCATACATGTATGGGATCCCATGCTAACATTATTCATCCATATTCAAACGTTGTTTGCGGCATCCATTTTCGGACGAACAGCTTCGTTCTCGTATACACAAGTAGATGCATACATCCGCATAGGCTCATATGAATGCAGCTGACACTATCATAACCGTAACAACCCTGTATCATGCATACACTTTAGGTCAGCCACATTCGTTCAATAGCTACAGGGGACCTCCGCCGGATCGCTGGATGGAAATCGTAACGCCCGGTCCACTGCTTAGGTTCGGTGCGAAACAACGTTTCCGTTCAGTGATACGCTGATACATTGCAAATAATGATAAGGAGTATGCTATGCTATGCACGTGACTTTGGTGAGTTGATTCAAAGAAAGTATGATTGCGCAAAAACAGGAAAAATAAACACGCACCACACCATTTTTCTTGAAAGTGACTTTCAGCCCGATCAGAAACAATAAACGAGGCGGAACCTACGAGGTTCAGATTCGGGCTCACGAATCAACTGCCGAAGCTGCAGTCGCCCTTTAGCAGCTTGTCCGACCAGGTCACAACATGCTCTTCATGCTATTGTATAACTACTACTAGCGATCATAAGTTTACATCACACTCGGAGGTGAGACAATGTTGCAGGCCCCTTGTTTTCTGTCAGCAACTCCAGTGGTCGGCAGAGTGATCGAAGCTGGGGATCAATATCATTAGGATCCAGTCAGTTTCTTTGCTTCGATATTCAGCGGGCGTATGTTGATCGTAGAGGCAACCACGGAAAACAGTGTATAACGGCTCTTGCGGATCATAGTGTAGCGAGAAGGCGTTCAATAAAGCACAATCTTTATTGTCCAAATCGCCAGTCACATGCAACGCGCGATCTTTCGTTTATGAGTCATAATTCCAACCCGCAACACCCCACGGTTTCCGTTCACACGTCGTGTGCACCTCTGACCGGTGTACGTATGTGATCGGTGCCTTCTATCGGGGGGGGGGGTTCTACCTGCCATTCCTCGTCTGCTTGTCCGATTTCGTTGCGCAATGGCTCGTCCGGCTGCTCGTGCTGTCCGCCATCCACCCAATGTTGGCCTTGACCGTATTCCAACATCGTGTCGAGATGTTCCTCTAAATGTTGGAAAAACCGCGCCTCCGATCTGGCCGTCTGTCGTATTTCGCCTGCCCTGCCTCGCCCGTTGGTCCGATCCGGTCGAGCGATGACTCATCCAGTCGCGCACGTTGTCCTTGATCCGATCACGGCAGGTTTTCGAAGGTACCTCCCCCCACGTTGAGGTATTCGGCCGAGCGTTCGAAAACTCGCACCTCCGACCTGACAATCCACCACAATAGCAAGAACTAACAGCAGAGCAAAACTAAAGGTCGAACTATGTTTCAAACTAATAGGAACCTAAAGACGTTGTAAAGTAAATTCCAGAAGGATAATTAACGACCCCAGATGGAAGGTCTATCTGACAGTTCAAGAGTCAGTGATAAAAGTAGTGCCGCAAAGCATCTTATGATCTCGTTGTCCATTGAGAGCCATTAGGACAAAGCGATTTAGGAGGTTAGTATGCTGGTTCAACGGTGAAAGTCAGAATCATACAGGTCCAGTCAATTTGTGTTTCAATATATAACAGCCGTCTGTTGATGTTAGAAACAATAAGTAAGAACAATTAGCACCGTTTTGACGATTAGACCAAAAGCCAAGAGTCAAGTCATGGTAAGAGGCAAAATGTTATATGAATTTGGGCTAATAATGCTTCATAACTATCTTTAAAAGTGCAGCTAATTTAAGAAGGAAGGTATTTCCAGTGAGTAATGACTGTGAGAAAACAAAGTGCCCTAATGCTGTTTGAAGGCAGCTCTGGAAAAACTCTATATCATGCCTCATATCACACTTTATATCGTTGACTGGCATCTCCCAGAAAGATCAAATATGCTGTGCGGAACCTAGGGTAAACACTGAGGAAGTCACCGTGCAATCAAAATTAAGATGGATATGGATAACCTCAATCTGAGATCCCTGTGCGGTAGTTTTTAAACCCATGGCCAGTTCGGTAACTGCGTGCTGAACGGTGAACATATCTTTTTCAATTCAGTATACACAATCTTAACCAGTCTTACACAAATCCCTAAGTGTTTGAAACGCTTTTTGTTTGCGCAAAGTAATGTACGTCCGATTATTTCAGGCGTAGTAAATTTTTGTTACAGCCTTCTTATGACGGTAGTCAGATGCCGATATCTTTTTGCTAGCTGCCTTCCGATGTGACTACTGTCCTGCACACTTGTATAACGACAGTATCACCATAGTATCTGCTAAATGACACAGGCACGCTTACCATAGTTCAGAAGGAGCCTTCAACCGTCTGACATTATTATCTATCTCCAGCGCAAAAAAAACACTGGCGCTCCAGATTTCTAACAGGTGTAGTGAATAAAGCTGCTGAACTTACAACCCATAAAGTCAGTGATGTAAATAAGGAAAGAAGTGAACCAAACTGAGACCCCCCTGGCGAACTGGGGATGAAGTGAGAGGGCAGATGACAGACTTGATAAGGTCTTAACGCTAAAAGTTAGTGTCAAGAGAAAAACACCATGGATTTCAAAAGCTTTGGTTTGTATGCGATATTTTCAACTTCGACACAGTATAAAGATTCAGTGAAATTGTAGAGGAAATCGACTGAAATGAGGATAATGCTCTTGGCCCACGTCAAGCTGTCCGTGAAGATGGGCATACTGATCAGGTTAGCCCAACTATGTCTCGTTTCGGTAACACGTTTGGACTGGCACAACGCCGCCCGGAAAATGGTGGGCAGCTGTTGCAACTGTGTTCAAGGCGTAGGTCATTTATAGCTACCACAGGATTTACACGCCGTTATGCTTGACACTCCTTCCCTCTGAATTGGATGCGATCTCAGATTGGTCACACAGCTGCCAGTTATGGGTATCGTGCCCCCATTCAAGACTGTCGTTTTTGTTGGAGCACATGTAGAGCCCTATCATGCAATGGTAAGTTATTGCTTTATTCCTAGTTTCTGCAGTCAGCAGTCTCAATGCCTACAAGGGTTAGTTGTAGTAAAGTATGAGTATCAGCTTAGAACGCAAGCTTAGCCATTCTAACCCAGAGAACCCCACAGGCCACTGAAGAACCAGGTGCAGTAACACGCGACACAGTGGGTCGTCAAACAAACAGGCACTGAACAGCTGGCTAGATGTCAGACGCAATAATACTCACACCAGTTTAGATAACAAGTGTATGGGGAATACCCGCAAAAAAAACCAGGAGTTGCTTGATTGCCGATTGTGAAGCTTGACAAACAAAAAGGTTGGTGAAACGTAAACCGCCTTTGTTTCACGGAACATCAACAGACTTCTCCAGACTTATTCGTACGACTAGACTGGAGTGTCCGCCTCTCAGTGAAGCTATCAATGAAGTAGACAGAACACCTCCGTAAGATTAGAAAGTCAAACCGCTGGGCAGAGCACTCTGAAGGTCAGTTTTGCCTGCCTCCCACATCTACTAAGTTATCACCACCAGCTTGCAATGCAATGACCCGATTGGATGAGTTGAACCACCCACTAAAACTGCGGCCCACCAACGCGTCTCCACTCTCGAAAACAATAGACCTGCTTGGTCAGATGACTTCCTGTCGGTCCACTATCATCAATGACCCCTGCCGAGAACTTCTGATGCATGCAGCTCCATAAACACTCGCGTCTGTATTAATTTTCTGTCCTATCATGTGACTGGTAGAGCGGGGACTACCGTGTAGGTTGCGGAGATCACTTGGTTGGTCCGTATATAGTATAGAATAAGTTCGACAGCACCGCGAGGTAGAACACCGAAAAGAACTCCTTGGATAATTCAGAAACCATCTGTAGGTTGGAAGGAATCTCGCTGTCGAACGATCGCAGAAAAGAGAGCAGAAACCTTATTCCTTCACTCGATGCAAACAGTTAGGTGAGAAATTTTGTTGACACGAACCTTCAGTATGACCTTTTCGCGTAGGGGTTTAGTGTGTTAGTGAACTTCTTTATCACATCTACCTGGAGCGATGTGGAGTGTTCGGACCCTCCTAATCGTCCGCGAACCTTTGCCTCACGAAGAGACCAAAATCACACGGAAGAAGTGGCCGATACAAGTCATTTGTATGCATTTTGAATTATGTTCTGAGGTGTACGGAAGTTCTGGTCAACGGAATCATATTCAAGTAGGTGTACACCGAGATAACTTTGAAGGCCGCTAAGACCATCCTACTTGACGCACTGAAGAGCAGTCGTTCTTATTAACTGTTGCAACCAAAGACGAAACCGGAAGCCAGTGTGTCCAACTGATGGTGTGCTGCTCCCTCTCCCATAGTTTAGTAGTAATTAAGTCAAGCGAGGAGCAAACTGAACAAAAATGCCGCGCAAAGACGTCGTCATGCTGTGCACACATCCCCCGTTGTAAAAACATCGATAAACATGCTGGGAATGTGCTTTTGTAGTCTGAGTAAGATTGTTGACAGGTCCAACCACTCTGCGAGTGACTAGAGGCCGTAAGAATTAGGTGCCTGGGAGGAGGTGAACAGCAAGATGAGCAGAGGTGAAGTCTAGGCCAAGAGCCATGCAAGAGACTGTTTCCGGCCTTGGTCAGTTTGGCAGACGCAGGATGAACACAGGCAGAAATGTGAACAAAGAAGGATTAAACGGGCATTATTCAAACCAGGATGGACATAATGAAAACGGAATCCCATGTAGATGAAGATACAGTAAATGTAACTTACGACACTTATAAATGTAATAAGAAATCCCGGCACACCCAGCGATCAAAACAGGTAAGCCAAATAATGCGGCTGTTTTCCATGATAGTTTTAGATTGCTTTTGTTTGGAGGGCCCTAGTAGAAGTAAACGAGAATTTTGAATGTGGCCGTACTTCAGCAGCATTTTCCAGTATTACTCGCGATATTGTCATCGATTACTACTCACTGGATTGCCCCACGGAAGAAGTGAGGTGCCGCCCAATTTCATGCGTCGCGCGATTAGCGGCGAGCACGGCGATTTGTACATATGTTAGAAGCTAGGGGCCTGAATCACCCATATTCAGTCAGTTTGTCTGTTTCGATATTCAGCAGATTTCTGATGACTTGTAAAACAGTAATGGAAAACAGAATGTGACACTACTTGTGGTTTTTTATAACGTCATCATTTCACAGGTTCTTCCTCGCACTCCCCTGTATCTTTTCCCGCAAAATCCAACGAGGAATTAGCTTTTAAGTACACGTATACGAACTGTCTGAGTCTATTCAATAAACTACCGCGAATCAGACAGTTAATTCATGACACCCAATCCCACTTATTCGTTTTCACGGAGACCTGGCTCACAGGTGACATCAGTGACAGTGAACTGAGTGTCCCGGCTGACTCCGTCAGAGGGAGAAGAGGAATTTCTGCGATTCTCTTTCAGCAGTATCTCCCGACAACCACGGTTATCGTTGGCTTTCAGTCTTCTGATAAATGTGACGCTCTGTGGCTTCGACTAGCACTGCGTGGCCAAAGCTCACCCTTTGTGGGTTTTTTATTGTTTGCCCTCATCCGACGTTACCGACGACGACACTCTTCTAGTAAGTCTGCACAACTTCCACACAACGTCCTGGTCACCTGCTTGTTACGAGTAACTTTAATGCACCCAATATTCAAAATGGGCACCAGTTTCTCACCGGGACTGTGAAAACGAGTTCTCGGGTTCCTTATCGACGCCGATATAACAGACTGCGTGAACACACCACGTCAGCGCTCTGACGCGGCATCGTTTTAGTTATAGTCTCTGCTCGGCCAAGTCATCAAAAACGACGGCCACCTGCTAGACATAGTATTCATCAAGCTGCCACCTGGGCACAGTGGCCACTCTCAGATATCCATTGGTCATATCTGTTTCCGGTTAAAACAACCAGCAAAAGGGTCCACCGTTGGAAACGTTGTTAAGACTGCTACCTATGTTCACTTCTTCTTGGATGAATCCGTGGATCAGAAATAAACGCACGTTTCACAGCACAATTCAGAAAGCGGACGGCTAATTTGTAACACGCACCTTCTCTTTTCGGCCACCACTTGCGCGCAGAGTACGTCGTCTTCTGGATGACCGCTCCCACGAAGAATAAGCTTACGGGGAACTCGAAAAAATCGCGTTCCACATTGCTCGAAACAGATATGGTCGGAAAATTCGTGAGCACACCAAACTCGTACAAGGAAAGATTCTCCTCAGAACCCGAGTGAACAAAAACTTCCAGTTCAAGCATATGCGACAACTGAGAAAGAATAAACCATCAGCTCTTTCTTTGTGATTGTTCAACAAAGAGACTTCATCTGACTCCCTAGTTGTGGTCAAATTATTGAGAAAGTACTAAGCGGCAGACTACAATGGCACACCACCGAACTGGCATCCTGTCCTACTGCTATACAACTTCAGGCAACCGCTCGTTGCCGCTGAGTTTTCTGTGCCAGATGTTGAAGACCTTATATTCAAAGTTAATTCGTACAGTGCAATTGGTCCTGACAAGATCCATTCCACAATACTCGAGGAATCAGCCGCTAGTTTGGTAGAAACTCCCTTTAAGCTGTTCAAGCAAACACAAGACTGGCATTCTCCCTAACGCATGAAAAGGGGTGACTGTTACACCCATATCCAGAATGGACGGCCGGCCTTCCCCGGTCAGCTATCGGCCGATCAGCCTTACTAGCATTCCGTGCAAAATAATGGAGCGTCTTTTGAAACGTACCGTCTTTCATTTCTTCGGGAGTCTCTCAAGGGTCAGTGCTGGGTCCTTGGAATTTCTCCTTTACATCAAGGACCTTCGGAACAGTATTTCCAGCAACGTCCTCTTATATGCAGACGACCTAAAATTCTGTAATGCCACTGCTCTCAGTGCACTAGAGATTGGCATTGACGCGAACAGGCGCTGGCCGGACTATTGGGAACTTTCACTAGATGACATGTCACTTATTGGTGATTCTGGCAATGCCTTCAGGATTCATGGTGCGTTCAGCACAGTAGATAACATGGTAAGCAATCTGAAGTAAGATCTGGGCATCTGGTTTTCGTCTAACCTGTCCTTCGCGTATCACCATGAGATAGCGGCAAAAAAGGAATTCGCCGCTCTTAGGATGATTGAACGCACTCTCTTCCGTATGGGTCAGAAAGCATTTCAGAGGCCTTACGTGGTCTGTGTAGGACCACACTCGAGTGTGCGAACTAGGCCGTGTATACAGGCCTGAGTAAAGACACATTAGCTGTTGAGTGTGTTAGGTGTGCCTCTATCAAGCTGGCCACGGGCCTAACGAATGCCACTCACGGGTCTTGACTTGAAATGGTTGATCTGTACCCGCTTGAATTTCGAAGACTGCGTGATGATTTAACACTCACACACGCGCACCTTATATGAGGTATACATAGAACAGGCACATGACATGGAGCCTTCCAGATCCGGTTGTCTGAATAAATCCCCAGCAAATCACGAAATACCAGAACGACTAGCTGATAAGGTTATATATTCCAGTAACCATAGCCCAAATAATAGTGTGGCATGAAGTCATTGTCGGAAAATTTCGCATACACATTACTCGTCATATTTACTGTTATCACATCCCATTTTTTCTCATTCAGCCGGTGAGATTGCGTTTTTTTCAATCCCATGAATATCTGTTGTACGAGGAACTTGCTCACGACGGGTGGATGCACGACTCCTCCTTTCGACCGGACAGTTCGCGAGATTTTTCACTTTTTGACCACTTCCAGCAATCCACGAAGTCCAGCACTGGAGTCTGCCCAATCGTTTGGTGTGTTTCGGAAGTGTCCGTCTTGCTTCACCAACTTACTTCAACATTCTTAAGGCGCTAGTTACGTCACGTATTGGCGATACATTCTGGAGACGCACGTACGGTCTCCCCAGAATGATCTTGTGTAACGGGCAAGTCGGACGTTCTGGATTCGTGTACCTGCTACAATTGTATACCCACTTTGTGCAACGTGGGGACACCCGGGGTCAACGTTTCTCAGAAGTAGGGGTTCCAGCGATAGTCCCGCAAAATAAGATAAGAGAAACAAGCGTGATCTAAAGGCTCAATTAGGCATGCACACGACTTACACAAACGCAAACCAAAATGGCGTCCAGAGCACGTTGCGTTACAGTTGAATTGTTTAAAGAGTCGATCGCTATCCATAACCTCGTAGAAGGAGAATTAATGTAACGCCACCTTGTTTGCATTGAATCTGTGGAGCGAACAAACTATGTATTTTCCCGCTGCGTACGTCAGAGTTCTATAAACCACAATGCTTCTTTCACCACGCCCACTTTGGAAGCAGGTTTCACGTAGTTAACTTATTCGTTTTTCAATGTCTGTAATCATCTGCAACAATCTCGCATAACACAGCATGGCTCTCACATATGCGCTGAGAAATATACGTTATTATTATGTCTTCTTCAGATTAGGTCACGTAGAACAGTCAATCACTGTAGCGAATGGCGTCACCGACGAGGACACAACAGAAAGCTTTTGAAACTCCGTCCTCGGATCTTTTTCAAGCAGTAAATCTGTTCTTACACGGTAACTAACCGTTGGAACAGCCTTCCATCTATCTTCGTCGGCAGCGCTTCTAGAAATCGTTTAAAAGCCTTGCTTGGTCCCCATTTACCTAAAATTTTATTGTGTGAGTAACCTTAATCTGTTCTTAGCATTCACTGCAAAACCCGAAGGGTGGTGCTAATTCCTGTTTTCAATGATCACTTTTCAGATCAACAGACTTCTACTGACACCGAGAAAGAAGAACTGGCAGGATCCGGGAATGTTGGGCCCCTACCTCGAACCTACGTATCAACTGCCGAGATCACTGAAACGTTCGGAAATTCTTTCCGTAAGTTGTAACAAATTGACACGCACGAGACCCAACAGAATCGGTAGTTCAGAGGTATCGAGTTTTTGTGACCGATTTTACCGTCGCATGACTGTCCAGAGCAGTACGCAGTGTGTAAAGTTCAAACGGGCTATGGCCAGCCAGCAACGAATAACGCAACGAGTAGACTATGAGTATAGTGCTGACACGCGAAAGTGACGTGAGAGCAAGCGAGTAGCAGGACGAAACGTTGGAAGAGCAGAAAAACAAGCGAGCAGGCAGCGGAGCCTTGCGTTCGACTTGCCGGTTACCATACGCGTTCAAACAAATATTTAAGCGCATACAAAAGTTGGGGATGAAAAAGAACACAAATGTTAATTGTAACTTCAACGCCGTTAGCAATAACCTGATAGGGTCGCTACAAGTGTCAGACATGCCTACACTGCTATTACTCTCACCGTGACAGTCTCTAAGAGGACCCGTAAACTCTGCCCGCTTCTTCAGATGGGTCATTTCTCTACGTGCACTCTTTCCCGAGAAGACTGCGCCTTGTTCGAGGCCGTACCCATCCCAATGCTCATCACCCGCCTGAACCAAACAGGACAGGTTCGAGTGTGGTTGAAGGACGTCTAAGTTTGTCAATGTGATGCAGATGGCCAAGGTAAAATAGACCTGGTTGAAACACAAAAATCATGATCTGATATGAAATCAGAATTCAGTTCACTGAATTAGTGTATTGCGCCCGCCCACCCAGGTGTGGCGGCTATTTGTAGACTAGTTGCTTTGTCAACAGTCACAGCAGAGAAAGACGCAAACAACTTGAAGTACAGAGCACCTCGACAGGTGGAGCTCGTTTTATCGACGTCCCAAAAAGTCTAAACTCCCCGCGACGTGAGATTTGCCTTTCCAGTACTACCGCGCCTGTTCACATTACCTTAGATATGCAAACTTACTACAAACAACTAGCATCAAAGTTAGTGGGCCGGCATAGGTATCGCAGTTATGCTCTCAGCTGTGTAATGAATTCGCACTATCTCTATTCCTGTAGGTTACATTCACTAGGATAACAATGTTGCGCTATTACCGTTAGGAACGCCGCTTAGCCAGTCTAACGCTTGTTTGAATTCTGAAGGTCTACTGGAATTTTCCGTCGATGCACTCTTCCACTCCGGCGGCTGCTGTGCGGTTGTGCTCAAGGTGCTCTCACGTCCAGCTCCCTAGCACCCCTTAATTGTTACGTTGAAGTCTGTTGTGAACGGTGAGTAAATCAATAAATAAAGCTTGTTTGCAGATTCATCGTTTTCTCCCTGCGACTTCCGATTCACGGTAGCATAAGGTTGGG
>QNGE01000801.1:171600-223244 GCA_008508345.1 Paragonimus westermani | reverse complement strand
AGTGATTTTGCATCAATTGTCAACCCACGCGGTTCATAACATGGATTCGGAAGATAAAATTCAAAGAAAGTTGGAGTTATGATTCGTTGAGCAGGGAATCTTGGAGAAAAGGCATTTGTCACTCGAAGATAACGGAGCGCTAGTTAAAACGGGAGCTTCTTTGTCTCTTTCGGATGGTCACTACGGCATAGGTTTGCCACTGTGGACAGAGATGAGCCAATTACCTGACAATAGCGCGATATGTGAACGAGGTCTGTAATCACCTAAGCGAAGGCTATTTAGGGATGCGACGTTAAAATCGAAGTATGCAGCCGTTATATCTATCTACACCAGCGAGGGTTATGTAAGAAAATTTTTTATCCAAAGCGTTAATTGTCAGACGGTGATATCTACCACATCATCCAATACTTAGCCTGATTAAGTCGGGTAAGTTACGAATAGTGTTTGATTGCACTGTCGCGTATCAAGGAGTGCCTCTCAACCACGTTCTGCTGCAAGGGCCTGTTGTAACCAATAATCCTGTTGGAGTGTTTCTCTATTTTCGTAAGTACGCGACAGCCATTACGGCAGATACTGAGACAATGTTTTCGCAGGTTCAGGTCCCGGAAAATGATAGCTTTAAGCTTCTTGTGGTGGAGCTTTGGATAAATCTCCTGAAGTATACGAGTTAAACGTTCACCCTTTTTTGGTGCTACTCTACCGTTCTGCGCAAACTTTGAGCCCCAACTAGTGGCTACTAGTCATGGAAAGGATCTTATGCTCTCAACAATATCAACTGTAAAGGAGAACTTCCAGGTGGATGACTGTTGATATCGGTCGAAACGACTGAGAAAGCTATATGTTGTAGACGAACTTCGCGTCCTGCTACAGAAGGGTGGGTTCCGACCTACAAAGTGGACGTCTAATAGCACCGAGGCTGTTGAGTATATGCCCTTGGAGGATAGACTGTCCAGAACGGTTAACTTAGACCTAGAGGGTTTTGACTACCAAAGAGCCTTGGGTGTGACGTGAGAAGTGATTGCTTCCAGTTTAAAGTGCACCATGCGGATGCGCCTTATAACAGCATGGGTATATTAAAATGAGTTGGTTCCGTATGACTCTTTGGGAGTAATTACTCCAATGCTACTTCCAGCTCGTAAGCTTGTAGCGGCCTGGAGATTTCACTGGCCTGGCTGCGGTATGGTGTGTAAAATAGTTCCAAAACTCAGTTGCATATTATNCTGGCCTGCCTGCGGCATGGTGTGTAAAATAGTTCCAAAACTCAGTTGCATATTGTACCTAGGCTATTAAGAAAGTTCGCAGGATGCATGTTGTCCGATTGTTTGTCTACATGTCATGTGACCGTGGCGCGAACCCGAAGGACACACGTGTTACATTCTTCTGGTCTACTCGCTTGTCGACGGCCGGTCTCTAGCCTCACTAGCTATTTTGCGTGTCGGTGCCTTTTATAGCGCTATCAGAGACCACCTGCACATTTCGTCGAATAAAAATTTGGTCTCTCTCCTCAACGGACTTTTGCTTTTCGCGTCTGATAATTGCGCACCTGAGGAAAAAGCGACATAGTGCGACGCGCACTAAAGATTCGCTGGTTACGGTGATATAGTGTTTATCAAAGACCTTGGTGAGACCTCAAGAAGCACCCGTTTGACTGCCGGAAAATCTCCATAAGACGGCATCATCGCTTGGTTGACCCACGGATTTGTACTGAACAAGAAAAGTCATTCATGAAATATCTTCTTATTGCTACCTGATCAGGCAGTAAGTTGTGGAGCAGTTTTAGACTGACGTTCGATTGAATTCTGGCGGCGACTTTTTGTATGAATGACATCGAACAGCTTCTCACGCGTGAACACTTCTCTTTCCTTGCGAATGAAGCGAATGGTACTCTACGCTTGAGCACATAACTGCTATATCCACTTTCCTTGCCTAAATTTAATGGCACAGATGGACCAATGAAGTCATCGAGAACAAACACGTATGAAATTCGGTACGAACCTTATATTTGCAGCCTTCTCACATAAAAGTATACACTACCTTCGGCGTTCTTCAGCATGGAACATGGCCGTTGGTTCGTACGAGTTGGTGGTGCCAAGTCCGATGACTGGATTCAGCGATTCTGCGATTCGTACACGGGTTCGAGTCTGGGAGCTCGAACTACCTGGATCCAGTCAGTTTGTTCGTTTCGATATTCGGCGGTTTTTTGTTGACCTGAACGGCAGTCATTGAAAACAGGGTGAAGCACCGCTCTTGAGGGTTACAGAAAGTGCCAAGAACAGAGGAAAACAATAATCTAACAGAACAGAATAAATTACTAATCTGACGGTTTATTAAGCAGGTGAGAATCCAATAACACTTTGAGACGGTCCTTAGAAGAGCAGCTAACAATCTCTGGTGGTAGGTCGTTCCAGCAGTTGATAACCCTATAAGAGAAGAACTGTTGTCTTAGGAAGTTCCGAGGTCGAAGATTATAGAGCTTCTTGTCGTGACCTCTTCGACTGTTATCACATAATAGGGTGAAGAATTGTTGCACGAGTCCTGTGCTAAAGAGAAAGTGTGTATGTATTAGGTCGCTGTGGAGTCTTCGAAACTCAAGTGGATAAAGATCAAGAATTTGGAGGCGAGACTCGTGGGAGAGATGTCGTAAACCAGTGACCATTTTGGTGGCTACTCGCTGGGCACGTCCAATGGCGAGTATGTCCTTTCTCAAACTGGTGTAGACGACTTGATTGGCATACTCGAGCAATGGTCTCATGTAGACTCCATAAAGCGCGTGAAGACGTGCTTGCCTTTGTGGGTTAGGTTATTTTGATCATCCCGAGAATCATAAAACCCCTTTTGGCAGCCAGCTGGTGATCCAGCTGGGATCCCATTAGCTTTAGTTCATGTACCAGAGGACCGTGTTGGACACGGTCGAAGGCTTTGGTAAAGTCGAAGATGATAGCGTCCGAGGTATGACCATTGTCTTTGGCCTCTGTTAGGCCATCCATGGAGATTAACATATTGGTTGTGCATGAATGATAGAGAAGAAAGCCATGCTGTGCCGAAGAGTGAAGGTTATTTGAGAAGAAATGCTTAAAGATGGTGCGATTCAACAGTCTTTCCATAATCTTGCATGAGATGGTGGTTAGGCTAATCGGTGGACAACTCGCAGGCGATTGGTGATCGTCTGTTTCAAATATAGGTGAGACAGTGGCCTGTTTCCTTGCTTCTGAAAGAGTGTCTGTCCAATGTGTCTGTTTAAACAGATTAAAGAGAGGCATCGCCAAACCATGGGCCGCTTTTCTAAGGATCCGGGGATGGATCGTGTCTGGTACCATGGCACTATATGAATTGATCTTAAGCAAGAGGTCTTGAACGTCGTACACAGAAAAGTCGGCTGTCAGGAGGGGATATTGAAAGTGTCCGCGCGGAAGAATTTGATGCCAATTTGACAGATTCACATTTTAGACTGATGAGTTGTATTCTCTGAACACTCCGGCAAACACTTGTGGGTTGGAGGAGGTTCCCCCGTCGGAAGGCCGCAGGGGGTTTTGCCCGATCTCCAGCTTGCACCTGTTTCGTACAGAAAGAAAGGCATCTACATCCTTTGGCCCACCCGTTAGATTCTGCTTAGATAATAGACAAGAACGTGCTCTGAGAATGCGGCGTATGTTCCGCAGAAGCGATGCACGAGAGGAGAACTTTCATAGTTTTCGAGGAACAAAAGCCTCATAGGCTTCCTGGATGGTAGCTTTAAAGGAAAGGAAGTGAAGTTCACTGAGTCGAATGTGAGGCTGAGTGTGCTTAAGAACGTCCTTAGTGCGTTAAAGTCTGCGTTCTGGAAGTTTCGGAATGAAGTCTTTGTTACAGCGTTTTGGAGCCAGTAACAGATAAAGTCAAAGTTTAGTAGCATATGGTCACTATGCCCTAGCGGCGGTTTGATGACCACCCTATCTACCAGGTGAGCCTCGTTCGTAATGACCAGATCGAGCAAGGAGGGTGTCTGTCCTGGACGGTGCCTTGTAGGTAGATCGACATGCTGTGTCCAGGCTTTCTCATGGATCAACATTGCCAAGGGTTTCGAGAACCCGCAGCCACAGTCCTCATGAGAAGCCGCCATAGAGTTGAGTTTGGGTGCGTTGAAGTCACCCATAATAAGAAGATGGGAGAAACGCTGGGTAGACGTGAGTCTGTCTAGGGTAGCACGAATAGCCTCGTCGTCGGATGCACTGCATGACGGCGAACGGTTAATAACACCGGCCAGAAGCGTGTAACGTCTG
This sequence comes from Paragonimus westermani, assembly GCA_008508345.1. Lineage (NCBI taxonomy): Eukaryota > Metazoa > Platyhelminthes > Trematoda > Plagiorchiida > Troglotrematidae > Paragonimus > Paragonimus westermani. Next base: position 218,985 of record QNGE01000801.1, on the reverse strand, counting down.
CGAAGTTGGAGTTCGATCCAGAGTATGTCGCGTTTCTCTGGGAAGGCAAATTGTCCTGCGACAGCTGGTACTGAGAGCTTCTGGCTTAGAAAAACGGTGCAGCCTCCCATGCGTCCACGGGAGGAGTTCATCCGGTATAATGAGTAACCAGGGACATGTAGTTCATTATCACTGATATCCGCGGAAAGTCAGGTCTCTGTTAAATCAAGAATGTGAGGGCTAGTGTCGTGGATCAGCTGTCTGATTTCTGGTAGTTTGTTGAGAAGGCTCAGACAGTTGTTGTACACGCAGCTTAAGGAGACTTCCTCCGCTGGTTGGGTGCAAAAAGAGACAGAAGTGCACGAGGTAGAGCTTAGGAAAGTAGCCTCAGTAGTGAGGGGGAGTGCGTAACTAGCGGCGCAGTTTTGTGAGCCCTCTTGTGGTAGGGAATGGCCGTTTCATCACACCCTGGGCATATGTGAGCGTCCCTGTGGGACGCGTCGTCTGCTTCTGTTGGCCTAAGATCGATGACTTTCGGAACGCTCTTGGTTTCAGAGCTTCAGGAGGGTGATTTCTAGCTTTGCACCCTCGAAAATTTGGATGGGGTTGTAGATGAGAAGAGAATACAGTAGGAAATAGTCCCGATCTAGCTGAGACAGTTCGAGCCATTTTGGATGCATGGGGATCCCAGCAGACTTACTAGGCTATGAACCTTCGGGATAGAATATTTTTCAACGGAGGTTTTTGGGGCGAGTTGATTGCGGCTCTAGGAGAGTGATGGTCCTTAACACCTTTGAGATCTGCTTTTCCGGCTTCATGCATATCCACAGGCGCCTGACCCTCCAAGGGGATGGGTACAGTAGCCTGTAATGTGGGTGCTTGTGGAGGTCCATCCGAGTACGCTGGTCCCCACTTGACAGCAGGGATAAGGACTGGAGTTCGGGGTCAGCCTTGATGCATGACCTTGTTCTAGCAGGCTGAAAGCCCTTCTGTCGCTCCTGCAGTGAGCGGTCTAGCGAGGCTTCCTTGAGGTTAGTGTGGCTTCTCTTTAGTTCAGCCGCTTTCTCCACCACTTCCTCCGTGCTAATCTTTGCGGGTGACGTCACAAGGAGTCTCAGTGACTTCCTGGTAGCTTTGGAGAGAAGTCTGCTGGCGGAGACCATTTTTGTAGACTATGGAGGGGAACAGGCGTTTAGCAGCTCTCCGACTTGTTCCCCTGGGGAGAATGTGGTCGGAAATCGTCCCCGCAAAACAAGCCTCTTCTCCCGGAGTGCCCTATCCTTCAAGTTCGTCGCGACTTCCTCAATTTGAGCAGTGGACAAAGCCACTGCCTCGCAGCGCCGGGAAGGGCAATGGCAATGTAATCATTCAACGTGCTCAGTTCTGACTTCATGTCAGATGAAGCTCTCTAGGTATCACCCAGGTCTTTTTCTACCGTGGCTATCTGTACGCTGATATCCTTAGACGCCTCGCAGCCACACTTGCACGCGTCTGATTTCTGCCCGCTCGGGGTAACGAGCAGAGGATCTAACGTGGCCTTCAGTGGGTTGCAGCTGTCTCGAAAAGGCAGCTCATACAGATAAGTGGCCTATTTGAATATGTGAGCAAGGCGTACTGGTTCTCCCTGAGGCCAGTACACTTAAAGCGGTACCACTGTAGGCACGTCTGGCATTGCCTACGGTTCTGAACTGTCATGTGGCAGCCGAAATGACTACAAGCACTGGATACCCCCGATCCACCAATGCTGCTGGAACTTGTGCCTGTCATTGTGTTGTGGTCTGTGAGTATAGATGGTAGTTGCCAATGAAAAGAAAAAAAGAGGCTAGAAAATAATACGGATACTATCGAACATGACAACGAATAGAAATGATCGTGTATAATTTTTGACGCAATGTGCACCAAAAAAGCAAAGATATGAACGGACAATGACAGCGAGGAAATTTATGCCATATTTCGAGTTACCCGCGTTTCGTCGGAGCCGCTTATCACAGAAAGTCGCCACCATTTCAGTCATCAAATGTGATACCTGCAAGGTAATTCTGTGAACCTCTGTGAAACAACTCACTTATGATGCCCGTGATCGCGGGATAAGGTACCGATTAGAAAACCGAAGAAAACAATGGAGGTAAGCACCTGCTAAAGCTCTTCACACCAGGCACCTTACTCAATTGTAGTATCATATAGCATTAGGATGAATTTGAAGGCAGTGAGAGTGACGTCGTTTGGATATTTCTGAAACTCGTCTTGTGACAGTAATTGTGCCATCTTTGGGTCCGTCATGCGTTTTTACATGTAGTTGATTTTCAACTGCGTTAATTCGTGCACACTGTAACTCTTACTAATCTGTGTTACCAGGTTGCGTAAGGGTGAGAATGGATGCGATAAGTTTCGATGTTCATATGGATATAAATCTCTTCCATTTTCGTCACCATTGTTCGGTTCATTGTCTCCTAATGTTTTAAAACAGTTCGTTTGATGCCTTCATTCCTTTTCCCAGAAAACACAGCCTCACAGAGAGGGATGAAATGTACGTGAAAGGATCCCATTGTGTGTATTTTAGTCAATGCAGTAAGCTTGCCCTGTTCACATCCGATGTTTTACTTCCACGGTGGAGTGCGTTGTTTCCGGAAACCTTATGATAAATTACGTCGTTTCGTTTTACCTCAGGGACGCATTGGAGGACAGGAAATGGACCAATTAAAAAAAATAGCCAGTCAACCTCTTTAGGGTTCTGTCAGCAATTTTGTCCCAACTTAATAATTAATTTCTAAATAAACTCCGAGTCCGTCCGTTAAGCTTATCGGGACATTCCAAAAATTCATCCCTAATTTTGCCAGCTGGGATAAACACCGCCTCGAAAAGGGAGCCCAAAGTCTGTGGGAAAACCACAGAGGCATCACTCTAGTGTTCTTTGTGTCCAAGTTACGCACTAGCCTCATTTATACGTCAGCTCACTAAGCCGAGAGATAGTCAGACACTCGGAAAACAACACCAAGGTGTACATAAATCGTTCACGCTAGTAACTGATTCGTCCAGTCGACTCAACCTACGAACAACGTTGACATGAAACACACGGATGAAATCCGGATGAGTCTGTGTTTGAACCGTTCAAGATACATTGAAATTGTTTTCTGGAAGTGACCAAATGAGGAGTACACCGTCAAGTGATAACCCTCTGTATGATAATTAGAAAGGTAAAAAATGTTAGCAAACATATTGATGAACATCAGTTACATTTGCAGCTAGCGGGAACAGACCATAAATCACCGAGATCATGTGTATATCGTGCGAAGGCTGAACTGTTGCAGTTGAAATGGCACATGTGCAAATCATTGATGTCATCGGATAAGTAACGTGTACAATAGTGGGTCGTTAGCCCTCATATGATTGGACGATGAGTTGCGTATAAACAGCAAGGCACTCCTAAATATATTCAGCAAGCAACAACCTAGGCAGGACGCAGGTTGTCCGCGACATAGTGGGACACACCACCCATGTTCGTAGACAGAAACATCCACGGGGTCCCGTGAGGTATAATGGTTGTTGGGAATGACAATCTGTCAGCCGGTTTCGACCGGAAATACTGTCACGGAAGAATAGTGAACATATAACTTCGATAGATATTTACCCCATGAACGTGGTGGCATAGATCTCATTGGAATTTGCTTTGATATTTAGTGTGAAATCCAATGCAAGCTCAATACAGCCGGGAGTGACAAACTCATGTTTATCCTTCAGATCGCTCAAAACTGAGCGTCCTGGCAGAGTTCAAGTGCGTTTTCCATCATGGAACGTCCAATGGCGGCATTTTTGCAACACAGAATCAGCTGTCATTACCAGCATGATGCATGTACGAAGGAAGTCAAACATTTTTCTTGATAGAAGCGCAAAAAAGTGATTTTCGGGCAAAGCCGATTTTTTTCGCCGAAACGCAACTGTTACACAGGATAAAATATATACGTCCGCTCTAAATATTTTCTGTTTCAAGAAAACTTTGAATGATTTTCTTTTTCACGGTCGAACGGCTGTTTCAAACTCGCTTCAACCCAGAAACACCGTACCGTTGAACAGCATGATTACCATAATCTGTAGCGATTTAGAAACTCCATTGGCCCGCTTGTAGTATGATGTGTAATAAAGTTCCAAATCTCATGGTTGCATGATTTAACTAGGCTAATAAGAATGATCGCACGATGTAGCTGTTCAATTGCTTGTCTTCATGCTATGTAACTGTAGTGCGAACCCAAACTACACACGTGTGTGTGCACTTCCGGTTTACTCGGTGGTCGACGGTCGGTCTCTGGCCTCCTTAGTTGATTTTCTTGTCGATACCATCTGCAGTGCTATAAGAGACCTTCTGTATACTTCTTCGGGTGAATATTCAGCCTTCTTGAACCTTGCGTCCGTAATTTCATAATTGGGGAGATAGACTTAATGTGCCGTGCACTAGGCTGATAAGCCCGTTCAAGTAATTTTTTCTTTCCTCCAGTGCCTTTTGTATAACTGTGGAGTATTTTCACATAGTTTGCGTAGAATCCTTTTTAACTCGGTTCATTTTGCAACAATGGAGGATCAGCTGTGTTCCACCTGACGTCTCGGTCAACCCACTTGTCGTAACAGTTGCACACTTTTCGACGGAATAAGCTTGAACTGTAGTTTGCTATGTTAGAAGCTACAATTACATCACGTTAAACCAATTTCAGGTTGACGTGTTTCAACCACGTAGTTGCGGCACTACCGCCACACGTCAGTGATGAGATGTACCATATTCCGGTGACTCCTTACTTCACGAAACCCTACGGGCAACTCAAACCAGCCCCACTTGGGCGCGTTGGCCTTTCTGATTGCATCGTATTCCTCAGCTTCTAAGTGCGACCGAGCTCGGTGACCGTAACCCATCACAGCTCCTTCGCCACATGCACCGGTTAGCAACCTTGTCAACCATGGCTGATATAGCTGACCGGGTCGGGGGAATATACAGCAACGCTGTGTCCCAACCCACTTCGAGTATTCAAGGTGCACTTACCACTTTGGACGCGCAAGTAGCTAGCTTAACTGGACATCTTCAGGCCTTCAAGACGCAGCGCCCGAGGTCCCGATCGACTACCCCCATTCGACGACACTGTAGCCACTCTGTGTCGCGTGATTCCCGTCGGCCGCCACCGAAAGCCAATGGTGATCACTACTGGCATCATCAGCAATTTGGCAAGACTGCCCGACGATGCCTACAGACTTGTGACTCTGGTCCAGTCAACAAACATATCAGACATGTCCATATTTCTACCGACGTGGCTCGTCCGCCTGGTCGTCCGCTCCCCTCAAAAGATCACGAGTCGAGGGTTCGCTGTCTTGTCAACACAGGTGCCACGGTCAACCTGATCCTATCTGAGGCCCACAACCTGAACGAATCAATCGCTTTCAGCTTTCCTGCAGCCAACGGGGGCACTATCAAAGTGTTCGACCGACGCTGTTGTACACTCAACTTTCGTTTTCGTAGATAGTTCCATTGGATATTCATGATCGTCGACGTCCGACTGATAATGGTCGTTGTCACTTTCCTTCAACACCGGTCGACGCCGTATAGTTCACCAAAAGTGAAGACTTACCATTGCCGGGATTTTTACTGATACGGTGCCAACCAGTCCTACGTATCGAAACTCTGTGAAATTGAACTCCTTCAGTTTTTCTCTAGATAAGTATCCAACGCATTTTGGCAGTCTCCACCTCTGCCTGCCATTACGGGTTTCACGAGGCACCACGTAATCGCGGCTGGCCCCCCGGGTGCTCTTGAAGGACTGCAGGTTGACACCGGACGAGCTAAGATAGCTCGCGCTGATTTGGAGCACATGCTTGAGCTCGGAGACATCCGCCCGTCCGGTAGCCCCTGGGCCTCACCAATCCACCTGATTCCTGAGGCGTCGGACGATTGATGCCTTTGTGGAAATTACCGTCCGCCTAACAACACCTAGGTATCTCACACATGCAAATTCCCTCATGTACAAGACCTCACGGCTTGCTTCAATGGTACATGTGTGTACTCGAAACTCGGTCTGATGCACATCTACCGATCAGATCCCGGCGGCAGACGAGGATGCCGCCATGAAGCCTGCAATCACAACGTCCGGTTTATTCGGATTTCTATGCTTGCCGTTCGGTTTACGACATACCACGAAGGCATTTCAAAACTTTGTCGATGACGTCACGCGGAGTCTGGATTTCGTCCACCCTTTAATCGACGACTTACTGGCTGCGAGCGACTCTTAAGGAGAACAAGATCCATCTACTACAGCTCTTCGACAAGTCGATGAGTTTAGATATAACGAGCAACGCAAACAAATGTGGTTTCATCCAAACTGTGGACTTTCGGTGAAATCGCGCTGATTAGCACGGTAGTCGAATGCCGACCGATAAGGTAGAAGTAATCCTCGACCATTTCGTCCTTAAATTCTCGCTGAGACCTGCCGATTTGGCGAGATGGTCAATTTTTATAGATGGTTTAATACACACTACGCCCCGCTTATGCACCTTTTGACCAATTGGATTCGCGGTCATGTCAACGGGGACAAAGAGCTATCCGCGGCAGCCATTGGGTCTGTCGATCCAGCTAAGGATGCGTTAGCCAGCGCCGGTAGGTAACACCATGTCAACTCATCCGCGGACATAGATGCAGCTGTTTGCGCGTCAGACACTGCGGACGGCACCGTTCTTCAGCTGATGGTTGATGAGCTCTGAAGGCTGCTCGCTTTCTTCTCCGGGCGTCCAGTCCCGACCAAAACAAGGTATATTACGTTCGGTCGTGAGTTGTTAACAATCTGCCCGGCTGTCGGGAACTTTCGACATGTCTTCGAAGATAACCAGTTTGCGATTTTCACGGCTCACAAACCGCAGATTTACTTCTCTGTATTAGGTCTGAGAGGCATCAGCCCAGTGAACGTCGTCGTTTGGACTTCGTATCTCAGTGTACTTCAGGTATAAGCTACTTTTGATGGCGGCGCTAACGTTTTGGCCGTTGATTCATCCCGAGTGTTGGCACTAGCTGTTCACAATATAAGGCGAGTTAAACACCGGGACCAAAGCACAATGTTGGGAAATTGATTTCCGTGATTCCTGCCTACGCTAATCTCTACGTCTGACGAATTGTTTTTGGCTGGCATCTGCAGGCACTATCCCTTGTAACACCTGTGCTAGACATCCACGTCCAATGGTCCCTATTCTTTTCCGACGACGTGTGTTCAACGGATGAATACCGATGGATGTCCGATCGAAAAAGTAAACTCGGCTAATTCATATGAACCTCATACTGGTAACCCTGCTGTTCAACAGAGTATGCATATTATGTGCGTATACTTTGGTGTATCTGTGAAGATATATATATGTGTACACACACTCCACACAGAAAGTTTATCCACATGTGCAAGCAGATTATTACATCTCATTTCTCTACACATGTATGCGTACGGACACACATATACATCTTTCCATTCCAGGAAACCTTTGCACACAAGCACATTGAAGGGCACACAGGCGTCTGCTTTAAACAGGGGGATAGTTCAGTGCGTTGAAGACGATAATAGAAAGTGAGTGTTTTCAATAATTTTGTATCTCCGTGCGTAGCACCCGAAGATTCTCAGCAATTGGTTAAGACGAGGTAATTGAGGTAGTTTCGGCACAAAGACAACAGAAGTTGATCAAGGAGGGTCCTTAAAATTACTACAGTTGGTAGAAACCACATGGTCAGGTAAGGCCATCCAATTATTACGAACACAGTGAGCGAAGTCTCTCCTTAATCTAGTCTGTTTACGTTGGACCTGTAGTTTTTGGGGGTGGCCAGTCAATGCCGTGCGATTTCCCCTGTTGGGCATGAACCGGCGCAGACGATCAGGAGATTCCCATATCAGAAATGTTGAGATCAATTATCTTCTAAGCTGGAGATAATTTAAGAAGTGCACATGCAGCAACATCAGTCTGGTTATACGGCCCCGGATTGCCTTAGTGACAAGACGTTGCAAAGACTCCGCAAGAAACGTGGCCTTTCGAAGATACAGTGACCAGGTCACAGCTCTACTCCTCAGTTGCAATCAAGCAAACCTGTTATGAAGAAGCCGAAAACAAAAGTGATCGAGCTGGCCTGAAAGACGTTTCAATAACTCCGTGATCGTCATCATAGACGACAGCACATCAATGGTACACACTGACGCTTAACTGTCTTAATAGTAACACAGTAAAACCACGTTGTAAGAAGCTGTTTTATATTCGCTTCAACGTCCAGGAGCTCGATAGGTTCCTAAGTCCTCCTCTATGATCACTGTCTGAAGCGGGTACCCGTCTGGGTGGTACGTGGCGTACAGAATGCTGTGGATGTGCTCAACGTTTTTACTTGCCAGTATTCAAGTCCGGCTGGTTCACTCGAGGCCAGTCGAATAGAAGGTTCAAGTCCTTCCGTGCGATAAGAAGAGCGTAGGTGGTACTCAGAACATGCCACATTTTTGCGTTGTCAGCAAACCGATAGCAGTTTAGTGATAAAAAGAATATCGTTGGTGAGTATTAAAATAGAAGCTGATGGTGAACTGAACCTCAGGGTACCCACTGAGGTTGAGCCTGCGGGTTGACAGTGTCCCTTTGACGTGTACACTGCACAAAGGATTAGCAAGATTTGTCTCAAGCCATTGAGTGAAATTGTTCTCTATTCCGTGATGGGCAAGTTCGTCGATTAGAACAGCAAAGTCCTCGCAGTCAGATGTCTTCGCAAATTCAAAGTGTACGAGACCTGTGCCATTGCCCTAATTAGTTGCTTCAGTGCACTGATTAATGGCTATCAGAGGATTTGTGGTGCGCGAACCTTCTTCGCGGAAACCGGGGAGTACACTGGAGAGGTCACTACTGGGGGAGTTCTCAGAAAGCGAGTCACACACACGAGCCCTAAACTTTTCGAGGCGCTCGACGGCAAAACCACTGGCATGTAATCACTGGGATAACTACGATTACTACCGCTGAAAGTGGATGTGCTGCTTGTGAACTTCCAACTGCTGGGTAATGTACCCTAGAAAACGAGTTGTGTCAGCGCTAAACCAAGTTGATCAGCGAGCTGTGCAGCCGTTCCGTGCAAGGTGTTCGTAGGCATACCGTCAGGTCAGGATAGCTGACAGGTGAATTTGTCCACCGCCGTGCAGTAAGTATCCGCAGTGCAAGTTCCATCAATTTCAGCGTCATGATGAACATGGGTATCTAGTGGCGGCTGTGTAGAGACACTGCTGTGAATCTTGGATATAAAATCAGTAACTTTGATGTCAGAGCTAGTGGGACCTGATGGGCTTGGGGGTTGCGGAACCCCGGCCTTCACTTCGCGAGTTGTCGCCGCAAGTTGGAAAAGGCCAGCTAGATTGATACCAAGGCGTTTCGCAGGACGTTGTTGATAATGAAAGCGGTCATTTCGAATTAGCGATAGCTTTATCAAATTTAGATCCCGATGATTGTGGGCACGTAGAATCACGTCCCTTTTTAGAATAATTCTGAGCAGGCAAGAGCGTAGTTGACTTGGAGGCTTGTTCCGTCTAATGTCTAAAACCGGTGCAGATTTAACTATGGCTGCGGAATGAAACGGTAGTTAGGTTCTCACGCAGTAAACCGACAGAGTGAGGGGGCAAAGTTAAAAAATATTGGCTTGAGAAGTAGCCATGCAGTTTCTCCACATCGATTGTGTGAAGATTTCTGAGTCTTTGGACTTTGGAAAGATCAAGTTCATGTTGTAAATAAACTCACATGAGATCAATACGCGGTCGCTTGGTCTGAGTGTTGCGGTGGTTTCAACACTATCGAGCACGTAATCCAACCACGAGGGTTATGGTTAGTCCGCCGTGGCGTCTCAATGCGTTACCATGGCACCGGGTGCGTGAAACGCGAGGTGACCGTTTTTCATTTGACCATACGCAACAGTTGTCACCCACCCACGTGCAACGTGGAGACACTAGAGGAGAGCGTTCCTCCTAAGTGGAGATTCCAGTAACATTCCTGTGATAGGCAACAAAAACAGGCATGAGTAAAAGGCCACGTCAACGACTTAGGAAAAGGAAAACTAAAACGGCATCCACAACACAACAGTACGAATGTGTGCTCGCGGTGATAGATTTGTCCTTGTTCACTAAGGTCAAGCAAATGCCCATTGATTAAAACGACCATAACCAATAGCACGTGAGCCGGAGCAATCACATATGCGTCACTCACGGATACAGAACCAAATGTTGGAGATTGGTGATTGTACTGAACAACCTCATTCACATTTTTTAGAGAACTTTCCGGGCAAATCTTGCGTAATGATCGAAAAACCTTAAGCTGTTTCAGTGGGGGGCAACAATTATACAGGAAACCCAGTAATATTGAGCGAAGTAATGCAGTAGTGTGTGTCCTGTAACTCGCTCGTTTTGGTCGCAGGAGCGTCAAGCAAACAGTGGTGGCTTTGAAGAAAAGTGACTCTACGTGTGATTTGCTTATGTTCAGTGCAAGAAACTTGCTACTTCAAGAAAAATTGAATATTCCTCCACCCACGATGAAATTTATCCGTGGCCGGTGAAATCTGCGGTCAGAAGACGACAAAATAAGACATTCTCAAACGTCTGGCGATATTCTGTTTTAGCTCTCAAGGATGTGAAAATCGATTATCTCCGTGACAAAATTAATCACCAGCCTCCTTCGTTTGGTGCTGACGTCGAAAATATAAACGGCTGGTGTTGCCCCTGTATGTATGGGTTTTCCATTGCAGTTGCTTCGCATGTTTGATTGATAATCCACTGTTCTACGTTCGTAAATGGCGAGGTAATGTGCGGATTTGATGAGGTGCCTTGGTACATATTCTGCAGGCCCACTGTGAGGAAAGCAAAGTTCATTCCGCATCCCATTTTAGGTGGTGGATTATTTACATGGCTTCAAAGATTTACCCAGGGTGGAAAATTTTCGAGTTTCAACGAATTTAGAAGTTGGTTAAACAAGTAGTTGAAAGTATTGTAGTGTTTATGCGTGCTTCGTTTGAGCACAATATCAAAGAGTAGGCGCTTGAAGTATGGTAATGTGAGCGTGAGTACTACTGAGGTTAAGTAGTGGGTAGTGTATCAATGTGGGCAATACGAGCAAGGTAAAAGCGGAAGACATGGGTCACGACGTGTTTAGCGAGTTGAGTGGCAATTCTAAGTGCACAACTCTCGCGTTACGTGCCGCTAATCACGCGTCTACGTCCGTTGGAGAAAAACCAGGTTAGTTGCTAGCTCTTTCACATGGTAGCAGCACTACGATGTAACTCCCTTCCTGTGTAACTGGTACCCAACAACTCGTCGGCTCACTTCAACTGAGGTGGACGACTCCCGGAATACACTGCGGATGCTCGTGGTAATTATATAACGACCATGGATACTCCCAACATCCGACAATATGTGAGTTTGTGTGCACGGATGTTACGGAAAATCTGTCCGAGGTCCAGATTCAGAGAATAACAGCATACCGAGTGTCATCATAGAAGGCAGTACCGAAAACACACATATTCTTCGCAAGGGAGCAGCAAATGCAGTTGTTCAGACGTTTTCCTGATGTAGCACACGTCGATACCACGCGTGGGACCAACCGCCACAAGTGAGTCCCCCATCATTTCACATTTTTGGATGTAGCTTGAGGCTATATTAGTTTGTGGTCGCAGGCAAAGTAGATCATGGACTAACTGTCATGTGCCGATGTTCGTAGTGAAAAGTGCGCTCCCCTGTGTCATCCGCTTGATACATTTCGTCAGATGATGGGATCACATACCCGTCGAACTTTTGTGATAGATAAAGTGTCCGCACAAATGCGGGTAGCATGAGCCGTCTTCGGGTGTGACATAATGTTATGCCGTTTCTGGGTTCGAGATGCAGCAAGGAAACACGTGAGTCGGTATAATTATCTTTGTAATCACCATTTCGCCGGATCCATTTGGAATCCGAGATTTTGTTTCATCATGTCTCTTGTGATAACTTCCATGAGTGACTAGACACCTTTGTCCATAAATGGTGAATTTTCAGTCTAGATATTGAGATAACCAGACCACCGGACCCCGTGTTCTAAAGGTACGTCTATCTACACAGTGAGCTGTTCTAACTACGACCACACTTGTTCTAGACCGCTTCTCAATTCATCGTCGGTGGTTTGCTGAAAAAATTACCTAGAGGCAACATGTACCCCCTAGGAGTCATCGTCGTCAGCACCGGACTACAAAGTGCTGCATCAGAGGCTGACCCAGCTGCGCGATGCGAATCCCGGGAAGGAAAGCTGGATATTCAAGGTCAACATTGCTTTCATGCATCAGCGCTAAGGAGGCCTTACCACAAACAGACTTCCCCTCAATCCGTCTTGCAATGCGAAACAGCCATGGTTGGAGAAGAGTCGTCATATGGAGGTTCTTTGTGGATATTATGGTGACCCCATTAACACGAATGGTTGTCGGTGCAATGCCGACCGTCCGTTCTCTTATTTAGGATGCATGAATGATACTGACATATAAGCTGGGCGGTTGCAAACTCTCTCATCAGGTTTGCCATGACATCATCAACTTTGCGGTTTCAGATACATTCACCTCGAAAAGTGTACCGCATTCGACGTTGAAACCTAAAAGCAGACCCTGCGCAGCACTACAGATTACTGATGTCTCGGTCACACCCGAAAATGGGTTCCGTGTTGCTCATCCGCTCAGACGAGTCCGAGTAAAAGTATTGTTGAATGATACCACGAACTTCTCTATCTACGGTAAGTAGTGCCACATTTCCGATGTTACGTAAGGCTCAACTTTAGACTGGACACAAAGGAAGGGGACTTCTACTCAGACAGAATAGAAAGCATGAAGGCTCCGGCAAACTGACTGAATATTGGAGATAGTGATACACATTTACTAAATGCACTTCAAGACTTCCTTTTTATTTTCACCGTAGGTCGTATTGCGGTGACCGTAGAACGCACGTAGGCTGACCGTCGGGCGTAGACGTCAGTGCCCTAAAACAAACACCTTCATTAAGAAGCCTGTTTTTGTTTCTGTTTAGCAATTTTGCTTCCTGGAAATCTTATGTGGTTCCACTAACTGGGGGTTTGTGTAAGTTTGTGAATTTGTGGACGTCCTTGCAACTGTATTGCCAAATTTGCTCACGTCCGATTGCGGCGAGCAGTCAGTAAGGTGAACAAATCACGCCACCTGAATGTAACATTATGGTTGGAAATCGCCACTTGCATCGGTTGCTACCTTCACACGCGCCGCTACATACCTCCGTCTTCCAGGTCAACATGATGATGATTTTACAACCTCACTTTTGTCTGTTGTCAGCAACTGTTTCATGGATCACTGAATGCACAATTTAACGGAGAACGACCTATCACTTATAAAATGCAAGTTCCTAAGTAATTCGCCTCTAACTCCATCTGTCAACCGAATCACAAATTTCAGCTATCTCGCCAACGTAACTGTAATATTCCACAATGAGGACCTCATGTGAGCGATAGTAATTCACTGGGAAGGGGACGGAATGTCCACGTGCTGAAAATGGATGGTACGAGAGTTAGTAACAGAATTGGTGAGTTGGAAGCCGTATTCATAACCACCCAATAGAGCACACAAATTCGCAGAAAAGGCTTATTCAGCAACACATGCAAAAACAGGAGCACGACAGCGCACTGTGTTATATGGTGTCCAAGTCAGCAAAACAAGCGTCTTGTAACTATGTATTGTTTCCTTCTGTTGGTTCTTCCTGCGCCTGGTCCAAGTACACGGCCGCCGCGAGACCTGGAAGGGGGAAAAGTACCTTTTGTTAAGCGTGCAGTTTGGTTGATACCGTTACCGCTATATAACTCGCCATCAAATTGCCGCGGTTTGTAGAGTCCGTGATAAAATTCTTCCGCACATTAAAACATAGTTATTTTCTGCGACAGAAAGCCCATATCAAGTGCTTTCTAAAATGGCCAGTCAATTGCATTCCCGATGATATCACAAACTCATATATCAAAGGCTGGCCAACGTCAACCTTTATCAGCAGCGGATACTTTTCAACCCCATCCACCAGGAAGCGTCACCCTCAATCTAATAAACGCCATTAACAGGTTAGACCAATTCGAATCATTTCCACTACCGAAGGTCACCTACTGAGCAACACACTATGTTACAAAATGCAAATCCAATCCGTGAACGCTTGCTGGTTCCGACTCCGTGTTGAAGGTGGAACTGAAAATGTTCCATGTTAGCAAGTGAAAAATTGCACATCAGCGCCATCTGGCACGTCGTTATCAGACTACTCGAACGAGTTTTCCTTCCAGGTCACTTGATTTTAGTCGGATGAACGATCCACCTACACTCATGGACAGTCCGGCAACCGAGCTCGTATCCTAGCTCAATTTCGAGTCTTCATCATGTCTCCTATATTATAGGAAGGTGGCAAGTAGGAGTGAGTTATGCTTGCATTTTTTAGTCAGTAAAAGTGGACTGATGTAGTTGAGCGGCTGCCTCACCACTCAAAACAGCGACAAGTGCTAAAAACCGCAACCACCGCGAGATTCTCAACTAATCAACCCCTACTAACTTCGGCATATGGAATCTGACAAACTTAACCAAACCCACCGTGTTCCAACCATCCAACGAGGCTATGGTTGGAAAAGGACGGCAGATGAAACATTAGGGGCCGACTGACTGCACAAGAAATACATGAAACTGCTAGCATGCGTTCACCACAAACAGGCATTTGAACGGAGATACAAAAATTTTGGTGGTCAGGAGACCACGTACACGAGACTTTATGGGCATGATAACAGTTTTGTAGACTACTGACCAACGTCACATTATATAAATGACAGTGATAATTGTGGGTCTACTTCAATCTCTCGACTCCTTCATTGTAAGGCCGACTACAGACAAGAATTTGGAGAACCTTACGGAGACTGACATGCGTTTGTTGGGAGGGAAATTGTCAAGAAGACCTAGTTACTGTTTACAGCCCCCTCCTTTTAGTCCAACAACCATTCTCATGGCTGTTCTCTGAACGCCGTCCAGTTTTTGCACCCATATTTTGATGAAAGGACGGTCTGATACTCACCCGGATTTCGAGATCAGTCTAACGTGAACGACGAACGAACTGGCCAAGGTTTTATTCACAAGCCTTCTGTAAAAACCTTTGACCGTCCCCAGTATACCAGGGGCTGACCTGCATTTCCTGTCCGCATAGCATGCATCTCAAGTGGTACTGAGACCACAACAGGCAGGCCGCATAGGATAACAAAGATGGAGGTAAAAGGTCCAAATTATCGGAGCAAGGCCGGTTCTTTCTCATTCAGTATCTAGCGAACGTTTGCAGTACGGTAACTGGAAACTGGACACCACCAATTTTGATGATCACAGCATATACCAAGAACAGAGTAAGATTACGGATTCAACGATGTTTCAGAGAGACGGGTAAAGATGTTTGTTTTGAAAAGATCTTTCGGGAAGCATTACTATGGTAGATAATAATCCCGCTGGGAAATAAATGTTGTCTAAGGAGGGTAAGGGGGGAGACTGTGGAGCTTCTCTTCATTTCCTGCTCGACTGCCGTTGTGATAAGCATCTGGTTCATGAGACATGAACCAAGGCAGAAATGTGTGAGTACTGAATCCTTGCGACGTCGCCAGGACTCAAGTACGTACAACTAAGAAATTCCAATTCGAGAACTACACGTGTTGTTTTCTAGGCCCATGAAAAATTTAGTTTTTACTGACTCTAGTGAGTACCACATGGGGTTCGAAGCTGGAGACCTAAGATACTCGATTTCAGTCAGTTTATCGTTTTCAATTTTCAATGGGTATCACCTGATCCGAGAGACGAGCCTTGCAGACAGTTCGTAGCACTGCTCTTGTGGATGACAGCAACTACCAACAACAAAGAAGGATTATCAATCTAACGGGATTTCATTCAGGTAGGGTACTGGTAACGCTTTATAATGAGCTCTAGAGCTGCAACTAACACCCTCAGAGATGAGACTGCAATAATCCCGAACCTATTTACAGAAGATTTTTTATTCACAAGGAGCTCAAGGACGGGCCGGTAACGTTTAGTTTAACGAGCCAGTTGACCGCTATAAGCCACCAAGATAAAGTTCTGTTTGAAATTTCCTATGTCAAAGCAATGTGTAAGGATTCAATCGCCGCGAAGTCCTCGAAATCTCAGTGTGCATGAACCAAGAATTTCGGCCCACAACCACCAAATCACATCCCACAGGCTAATGGCAGACTCGGTAATCGCGCAGTGAAAATGATCAAGTGCGTGTATGTCTTTCTCCAGGCCACGGCTTGTCCAACGTACACAAATATCGGTTTTGTATGAACCCGCCTGAAGTGTGTGAACCTCTGTGTTCCTGGTAGGTCAAGACCCGTTCCATCATTCCAGGAGTAGGCAAACCATCTAATGCGGCCAGGAAGATGCGATAGACGAAATATAATTTAGATCATACCCAAATGCCTAGATCCTTCTTCGGATTAATTCCCATGTCTATTGCGCTCTGTGCATTGTGATACACGACGCTATCACCAGAATCTCCACCGAGTGGCATGTATCTACGCTTACTGTCGTTTGGGGAGAAGTCCAACCAGCCGAACACCGTTTAGTTAGATAAAGGAGTATCTGCAGCGCGCTAGGACCGACATTTCGGATTGCCGGTTCGTCACTTTAGAGAGGGGCGCAACTAAAATATCATTCGGAATGCCGTCCATGTAAGTTAGAAACAGGAGAAAACTGAGCACTGACCCTTGGGGAATTTCGGGAAGTCCATGGAAGGGAGTGAAAAGTCAAACTCGGTTTCGGCCCCAAAAGCCATGGTGTTAAGCAACTGGACAACCCTATGATGAACCTTTCAAGTTCGGCCCCCGTGTTCGCGAGTGCACGCCAAACACCTCCAAAGCTCTTTCCCACAGAGGAACTGTAAGATTTTCTGCAATGTGGGCTCCATAATAATGTATGGGAGCACAAAGCACGGACACATTTTCAGTCACTGCCTTGGCGGTCACACGCAAAATTGCACCCCAAGTTCATTCAGACAGGGAGCCTATTGAGAGACGGCACACTTGTAGTTCTAAAAAAAGGGAGCGCGTTCGTACCGCACGCCTTTCTGAACCGTCATCTGGAAAACGGAAAAGCCACCAGCGACAGATGTGGGTATGCCGGGGGCTACCATTGCTGAAGCAGTGCAAAATTGATAACGTTGCGGTTCAGCTATAAAGTTAAACCGATCCGGTGACTCACCGATGAGTATATGATTTCTATATATACTGGAAAAAAGGGTAACCAAATCACCAGCGGGACAGATAAAATCTGCATCATCGTATATATACACATTTTGGCACCCATGTACTGACAGCGAATCATTGTGTTATATCGCGAAACAATTGAACAAAATACGAACTGATCGGATTGGAACGATTCCTACGAAGCGGTAATACTGCACAAGCTGAAAATAACTGTGGAGACTTGATACGCGAGCCGACCATGAAGAGAGAACACTGGTCCTTAGAGAGAGAGCTTTTACCGTCTCAGTCCGGAGACAATTTACCAGCGGAGCTCTTCTGTATTTATAGATATTTCAGCGACTTTGAAAAACATATACGATATAGCACACATAAACCGGAGAGGGTCATAAATCGGCGAATGAGCGTCCAGCGATGTTAATGGCGCGTAAAATAAAGTAAATGCAACATGGCGGAATTTGGGCGTGAAGAAAGAGAAATTCGAATTTACAAAGTTAAGAATTGTTCATTACAAGTAAAATAGATTGTTTTTGGGGCATTTGACATCCCCAAAACATGGTCACACGCAATTGACCACAACAACAGCAGCTCTACCTAATTTCGGAATCAGCACACGGTAAGTTCGTTTTCATTTATCGACCAGTTTCACCAGACAGTTGCGAGTCAATAACGCAGATTTGGGTGATTTCAATTTTCGCACCAGCTACCGAGGAAAGAAGGCGGAGGATGCGCTGCAACAAATTTTCATTCACAATAAACGAAAAAATCATGGTCTACGACTAGAATTCTTGCACGATGTGACCGGGAATGCTGGAAACTTGAATTGAGATTCCTGGATGTCTGCAAAAAACTCAGACTTGTGTTCAGCAATCTCACGTGCGTGAAGCAATATCTGCATTTCACGAGCTTCCAACCATAAATTCAATTCAAGTTAATGTGGTTCCGGTACTCTGCGTGGACATTCAGCACTTTTTCGCTGAAGAGAGAGAGTATAGATTCCCATATGGGATCTACCACCTCAGTACTTCAGGAAGACATCCGCTCACGACCATTACCGCAAACACAGGCCTTCCAAGTATGGCTAGTTTCACCTTACAAATTTCGTCCAACTCGTCATTCGCTGCGGCGGTCGAAAGAGCGCTCATACAACCAAATAATCTCTAAGCGACTCAGTAGTTGATGCGTGGGTTTGAGGCAGTGACCCAGGGCACCCGAATCTAGCCGGACTTTGCTACTCAATGTCAAGTGAGTGTCCGCTGAACTGGAAGGGAGAAGTCAAAAACAGGGTGTGGCACCCCGTTGAGGCTTACTGTAAGTACCAAGAAAGGATGTAACGGGTTGCACAGTGGAACTCTAAGTGAAGGAGTGTCGGGCAGCGCCCTAGAAGATCCGTAGAAGCGCCGCTAGCTACCCCAAATGGAAAGCTGTTTCAACCGTTAATTAGCTTAACAGAAAAGTGATGCTCCTTAATTAAGGTCCGAGAACAAAACTTGAAAAGTTTCCTGTTGTGTCTCCGCCGGCCGTCCTCATTCGTTACGGTGAAGTACTGTACATCAAGACCTGGTCCAAGGAAGAAGTATTTGAGAAATGATTCATCGCGGAACCGTCGAAATTGAAGTTGGTACGAGTGAAGGGCTTCAAGTCGGGATTATTAGGCGACATTTCTCTGGCCCATGATTAGTTTGGTAGCCGCACACTGGACGAACTCAACAGCTAATATACCCTTCAACAGACTGACATACATGGCCTGAGTAGCATACTCCAGCAGCGGTCCAATATAAACCACAGAAAGCGTTTGAAACGCATTTTTGTCCATGCATTGGAAGAAAATCTCT
This sequence comes from Paragonimus westermani, assembly GCA_008508345.1. NCBI lineage: Eukaryota > Metazoa > Platyhelminthes > Trematoda > Plagiorchiida > Troglotrematidae > Paragonimus > Paragonimus westermani. Next base: position 199,909 of record QNGE01000801.1, on the reverse strand, counting down.
TTCCTATTGCAAAGCGTGAAGTAGAAGAAAAACAGATGCTCAGATCTCTCTTCGGATCAATTTTCACTGCATTTACTGGGTTGAACCCACTACGATTCACAAAGACATTGCCAGACCCTCCACTGAGTGACATGCTGGCATCCTCATTGTCACTTAATGCGAAAATCTAAACGTTCAACCGGCGTTTATTTGCGTCAAGATCTACTTGTGGTGTGCTGGGTTCAGTGACAGTACAAATTGTTCGGCCATCGGCGCATTGGTGGGCTTTGCTGAGAATATTATCCGGAAAGTCGTTGACGTAAATGAGGGGTAACAGAATACCTAACACCGACCCTTGGGGAACTCCAGCAGAAATGAAAGAGGGAGACGAGAGGTTGGATCCGGTTTTGACTCTAAAAGTTCTTTTATCAAGGAAAGAGGTAATCTAGCGAAGAACCTCTCAAATCTAAAAAGGAGAGACGATAGACTGCAGGACTCTTCTGAGCAGTTTGCTTCTTCAGTATCGACTAGTGCCCAAGCATGACGTCGCTATTCCTGAGGATGGATTCCGCGCGCATATTCAGACACGTTCCCCCTCGAAGCAATGTACACCAGTGGTAAGCCTCGTGCACACGCCTGTGGCCTCGGCTAATTAGGCGAAACAGAGTTGACCCGAAGTCCACCCGTCTGTGTTCACGAATCGTGCCAGATTTGACCTACATTAGAGACCGTCGTCTAGCCGACTTCGACATAGGCGTGGCCATGGGGACGCAGGATATTTACGACCCTACTTTATTCCACGTGGACTTCGTGTGGATCACAAGGTCGTCCAACAGAGTAATTTTTGTTTCTAATCCATCATTCGGTAACCACTATGGTGTAGTGTGGGTCTCTTATAGTTTTCAAAATTGAAGTTGGAAGACTTATCGGATGCGTGTGATGTAGACTGAAGAAGGACTGGATCACTTCTGAATTAATGAATTCTCACATTCAGTTGATGTCACAGCCACTCTTGCTGACTGTTTAATCTCCACACGCAACACAGTGCCGAGGTAGCCTGAAGCATAATGGAAATGATATCTGTCTGTTAGCTACGTTCAGTAATCACGTGAGTACGAAACTAGCTTGTTCAAGTGCGTCATTGTGGGGTACCCATTGAAAATCGCCACCGACAGAACACGAAACGATGTGTTTCTAAATGACAATTCATTGAGGTAAACGCGCAACGGACTTGTCCATACATATGTATGAGAAAGTAGCAAAGGTCGCAACAGCGGTAGAAAAACCACAACAGTGTAGGCCGTCCGTGTGGCGTTTCGAGTCGAACAATGATGGGATACGCCGTTTTTCCCGCTAAATGATATTACCCAAGTTTGCTGTACTATGCCATGCAGTTGCAAAATGGAAATGAGTAGCAAACGGCCATCTACGTACGTACCGATATTTTCAGGCATTTTGTGAGGTGTTAAAGTGTGCACCTTAAGATAAATATATGTTTCCATTGGGTGTGGCAGTTGTGTTGCGATCAGAAAAGTCGGTTATACAAAAAATTGCTTACATCTGCGCTTCTGTTAGGAAGTGTTCCACAATTTTTTTCGGCAAAAGCATTATGTTGACCCCTGTAATCGATTTTGTCTTGTGACAATCCGACATTCATTTTCACTGCAGTTCACTAAACGTCTGAATTGGCTGCTGGTGGTTCCTTTAAACTCTTCTGCATTTCACAGAACTTGATTTAGATCTCGAGATGTGTGTCTCGCGGTCTAAACGATAACACTGTCGTAACTGGTTAACGGAGGGTGACTGCAGGTCACGCGGTCGTAGCACTCAATGTCGATTGAATGCCAAAGCCGTAAACCGAAGGAATGCATTTCGTGGAAGTCGTTGTACGCTGGAGGGCAGTTCATTCACGCCTACGTACGCAGCCTCATGCGTGCATTGGAGGAAGGATTCGGAAGTTACTACTCTCACTTATTTACGTTTGTGGAACGAGCGGTAAGTCGAAAAAAGTTATGCTGTATGATAAGATAAGGTGTCATGTCCTCCTAAAAATTGTCCAGATTTGTTTCTACTGTATGAAGTATAAGTGTTGAAAGAGTGTGTTCTGAGATGTACGGGTGTGTAGTGGGTTATTCTTGTTGGTTTCAACGGATCATTTCTTGTGGCAAACGTTGCAAATCATAATCTCATGTGGTCTGTTGAAATGCTTTTCTGGTTGTGTGCCCCTCCAAATTGGAGCTCAACCACCTTCCTAATTAATTGGTGCATGAGTCCCGTCCTACGAATCGCAGACTCACCGTCATTAAAGTAAAGGATTGCAGGAGCCTTTTTAAGTAAACTACAGGATTGCAGGAGCCTTTTTAAGTAAACTACACCAACTATTGACATCAAGCAGTATGTAGCGGGTGTTCACGGGTAGCTTAACACAGCTGCCAACATTGGAGAAATCCGATGCAAAATGAAGACTGCAACCCCAAGCGAGTCTGTTGCGTATGGTTTGTAGACAAGCGTCAGAGGACATTGTTGCTGACGATTATTACGACAGGTGTTGTGCGTACTGTACAGGACGAAGGCGGTAAATCTACGCACATCTGTTTTGCACAACGAGCGCAATTAAGCTCTTCAGACCTTTTTGCATGTTATGAATGCGGATGCCATCCACTTGAGAAAAAGGTACACGCATGTCACGAAACATTCTCTGATAATTCCGAAGCTGGAAGTTATACCAGGTTCTTGGTCCAGATGGCATAGGACACGGTCGAAACCTGATGTACGGCAGCGCCTGTGTTGGACAAAATGGCTGAACAAATAAAGGCAGTCTGTGTGGGTTTTGGCTGCGACATAAAGTTGCGGTACATCTAGTCACGCGACGCCGTTCGAAAGTACGTGAGTAGATAAAATTGGTTTGATATGTTCGTTTAAAAATAACTTCTCCTCGCAACCGGTATCTCTTCAGTTAGAATGTTACGACAGGCAGTGGGCAAGAGTGAGTTGTACCGTTTCATCGTCTACTGCAGGTTCAAACGTGAATTTGATATCCTTAGCCGAAAAAATACAAAGTTTGTGAATTAATTCTTTTGTCACTGGCTTTACATAAAACCTGAATGGGTCATTCATACCCACGACAACGTTGTCCACTTCGACAGTCGCACGAATAATAAGCTGGAGAAGGCCAGCAGACAGTTGAAACAAAGGACGCCCCTGAAGGAATGCGTAACCGCTGTTTTCCCAAAAAATACGGATCCACAACGAGGGGCTGTGCGGGAGCTTGAATTAAAATCGACATACGGATGCGTTCATGATGAAAATTACCAACAGGGAGTGAAATCTGCCGTTAGACGGCGATAAAATGAGAAATCATTGAACACTGGACGATATTTCCGTGGTATCGCCCAGGACTGTGAAAGTCATCGATTTCCATGACAGACAGCATCAGGAAAGTTAAAAAGATTTGTTTTAGTCGACCGTAAATCAGTTTGTCCTTCATTTGGCGCCGAGATCGAAATTAGCGATGGTAGGTGTTGTGACGGTATAAATGTGGTATCTTATGAAGAATTTTTTCACGTGTGATTAATATTTGACCGAGGTTATCTTATATTCCATTTTAGGTTATGGATTATTTACAGGGCTTCAAAGATGTCTTTGAGGATCGCGAATTTGCTAGCTTCAGCGAGTTCAAAAGTTGCTTAGATCGGTACATGAAGGATTACAATGTTCTGTATGTGCTTGGTTCAAGCAAGAAATCAGGCAGTGGGCGCTTGAAGTATGATCATGTGAGTGTGATTGCCGTTGAGTTTACCTGTTAGATGGCATTCCGTTGTATAAAACACAAGCGACGTAAGAGCGAAAGCCGTGGAGTACGACGTGTTTAGTGAGTTCAGTTCACATAATTCCCATTGCACAGTTCCCGCGATACATGCTGCCAATCACGCTTTAACGTGGTTAAGAGGAATACCGTGTTGGTTGTTAGCTCTTTCACGTTGGAGCACAACCACGACCTAACTGCCTTGCTGTACGATGCACATCCAAGGATTCGTCGGCTCACAGACAGTGAAGTGAACAACTCGAGACATCTTTTTGAGTACAACACGCCAACTGCTGAGTTGAAGCAGTATGCTGCGGATGTTTATGGCAAGTATATAACTACCATGGATATTTGCAACATCCGTCATCGGTTGAAACCGCCAGTGATAAGTAAGTGGGTTAGTGTGCACTAATGTAGCAGAAAATCTGCCACAAATCCTGGATCATATAGAGAAAAACGGCGTGCTGCGTGTCATCAGAGACGACAACAATAGGTACACGCACATATGTTTTGCACGCAGAGAGCAAGTGCAGTTATTCAGACGGTTCCCTGACGTGGTAAACGTCGATGCCACTCATGGGACCAACCGCCACAAGTAGGTCCTCCATCACTCCGCATTGACCGCTGTAGCCTAAAGCTGTATCAGTTCCTCGTTACAGACGGCATGGGCCATGGACGACCCGTAATGTACGCCTATGTACGAAGTGAGAAATACGCATCCCTGCGTCATTTGTTCGAGACATTCCGGGAGGTTATGGGGGAACACATACGTGTCAGAACGTTTGTGATGGATAAAATGGCGGCCCAAATGCGAGCAGCACGAGTAGTCTTTGGGTGCGACATTATGTTATGTTACTTCCATGTTCGGGATGCTGTGAGGAAACATGTAAGTTGTTGTAATAAACCTTATAATCACCATCCAGACGAATTCATTCAGAAGCCGGTATTTGTTTCATCGCATGGCTACTTGCAACAACTCTGAAGAGTGAGTGATCACCTTTGTCTATTCATTTCGCAGGTTCAACCGGGATGTTGCAATAATCCGGCGAACAGACCCCAGCTTCATGAACTATCTCTTGTGCAATTGGCTGTATATAAAGCCAAAGTGGGCCATCCATGCACAGTCGGATGTTGTTCATTTCGGAAATCGAACAAACAAACGTCTGGAGAATGCGAATGGGAGACTACAGAGGCGCACACATCCCAGCGATCACTTAGCCACGGCCATTAGTAAAATTTGGTCCCACAGCGAGTGGATAATGCGGGAGTTTGAGATGCTGTGCACTTACGGTTTCCACAGCCGGGAGGTGGTCAGCGTAGACATGTACGTTAAGAATGTACTCTCTCGGCTGACAACAGTTGCCGGTCAGTTGGTGTTGAAGCATCTCAAGAGGCGTACCCCCCTGCTGCACTTCGAACGGTTGGACGAGTTCAAGGTAATCGTACTCTGTTTAACATTATTTGGTAGCTTCGAGTTAGTCATGAGGGCACACAATATACAGTAAACATCAGTGATGGCACGTGCGAGTTCAGTTTCTATAAGTCCATGTGGTTACCTTGTATTCATATGTTGTCCGTATTCAAAAAGCACTTCTGTCCATACAGTACGTTGTTATTAACTATGACCGCATTTGCTCTAGGCCGTTTCCCAATCCATCGACGATGGCCTGCTGAATACAATCTACCCAAAAGTAGTATGTTCCGCCGAGAGGTGACGGTCTACGGCAGCGGTACATTTCAACTGGATTACAAAATGTTGCATCACGGGTTAGCCAATCTGCACGATATAAACCCCCAGAGAGGAATCCGCGTTTTCAAGGCTATCATAGCTTTCACGCACCAGTCCATTGAAACAACTAAGGCGGCCTTATCACACACAGACTTCCCCCTTCTTCCGTCGTGCAATGCAAAACAGCCAATGTGGGAGAAGAAGGTTCACATGGGGGTGCCCTGTGGATACTGTGGTAACCCTGTTAATACGAGTAGTTATCGGTGCGATAAGGACCAGTTATTTTTCCATGTGAAGTGCATGAATGATGCTGACATATCACACTGCCCCTTCTGCACAAGGCAGTCACAACCTCCCTCGCCAGGTAAGTTATGATATCGTTAATTATGCATGTTCAGTTGCATCGACCTCAAACACGGTACCAACTCCGAAGTTGAAACGCAAACAGAGACCATGTGCAGCCCCACTAATCATTGATGATACCTCTGAAGATGAGTTCCGCGTTGTTCCCCCCACGCAAGCGGGTCCAAGTGAAAGTGTTCGCAAATGACAACACGGACGTCACCGGCAAACGTAAGTGATACCCCACTTAACATGTTACACACGGTTCAACTGTGGACCAGCATGCACAGCAAGAGGAGGGCTTCTACTGAAGCGTCAAAGAAAGCATGCAGCCTTCTTGATTCTGACGGAGTAACCTAGATAATGATAACACGTACATATAATAAACGTATTTTGATATTTCAGTATCGTGATGTTTTCACTGGGGGTGCATGTAAGATGACCGTCGAGCATAGACGTCAGTGTGTCCAACCATAGGTCGTGGCGTTGTGACTATAGGGTGCACGTAGGCTTACCGTCGAACTGTTAACCCCGAATGGCCTCATGCAGTACAGTACCTCACTTCTCGTTGAACCGCTTTGCTTCCCTGAAGACACGTGATATTACATCTTAATGGTCAGGTAACTGAAAAATGTCACATAGTTTTCGGTTACCTTAAGGCCGAAGCAGCTTACGCAGATTACGGTGAGCAATATTTACTCTTAGCAAATCACGCCGGGTTCCGCCTGCATCATGTTTAGAAGTCATCAGCTGCGGCCTCATCTGCTTACCCACAACGCCTCTAATTTTCAGTGGTTCCTCATCGCACGTGGGGATGATCATTATTACCCGAACTTATAAACTGTAGGCACCTATTTAAAGGAATATCGAATGAAAAGTCTTTTAAAAAATGGCTTACAAGTTATTCGGTGCATGTTTATTAATCATTGGTTCCTTATTCCCTCTATCAACCAGATCGCGAAACTTCAGCTATCTCGTCAACATATTTCGCTGGTAATTTAGCGCAATTCCTTGGCGTCCTTGATAAACATCGTTTACGCATTAAAACGAACGAATTCTAACAGTACAATAGGCATATTCCATACTTTCCTAAATATTCCGTTCACAATTACTCCCTCGATACTCCAAACCGACATATTTACGGTAAGCTAGCTATAGCATACACTCCCTGCGGATAAATTTCAGCTGCGTTCACCCTGAAGTTGTTGATGTTGACTTGTACGTCAAGAGCGTTTCTTACCCAATGATAGCGTTCGCAAGTCATCCTGTACGAAGAAATCGGAAAGGACGAACACCACGAAACCGTAGCCCAGTGGTAGATAAGCGGTTCCACGGCAATCAAGCCGAGAAAAGCAACCTCGCATGCAAAGTGGTGGCGACATTTTCGTCGTGGATATCGTGCAGGGCACTTGCGAATGTCCCTCTAACCATCCAGCGTGTCTTACTTGAATCAACATCCTGTCAGTGTTTCGGAAACATTTAAACCCCTACAGTGGGGCTTTCCGTAGTGTTTATTTCTGTTTAAAAGTGTCACAGCCCCATTCGTAATTAACGGCTGGGGCGTTCAAATTGTCTACTCGAAAGTTGGTAAACCCGCAGCTTCAAACTCTCGCTACAGTCAAAGTCAGCTGTCATTGCGAAGCCCTCCATCACTTACTTACCAAACTAAATGACTACAACAACTGTACGGCAGTAGCCTCTTCTAACAGCACCACTGCCTTCGCCAGAAAAACAATGGGACATGTGACGACTGACTTTGCTCTGTAGGATTTCCCCACTGCCGCATGTGCAAGCAGTAAGCGACCCAGGTGGACAAAGAAGCCTCAGACGGTATTGTAATGTGGACTCTCCTACACAGATAGGCAGCTTTCGTTGTGATCTTTCACTCCGAATGTATTCAGATGGCTGACGTAATTGCGCGCACATTCTGTGACAACCAGCTTAAACGTCAGTCACCTGGTAGGTGCAAGTTCTAAATTCATAAATGTGTCAGTTCATCTATTGTTTGTACTTCTACGGTAATTATAAAAGTGAGGTCTCGTAAAGCACCTGCTAAGGATGTAGACTTAGAATAGTCCGTGGACGGTAGGCCTCTCGCATACAAGTGCAAGAAAGCGCGAAACAAAAACCACCTGGAGCGATTCTCCTCTTGATATAAACGGGTTAAGTCATCTGGAACGATAGTACAAACTCTCGCGAAACAACGGCCACCTTCCGCATTGAAGAAAGCCCGAAGTAGTGTGTACCTCATCCCACAGGCTCAAAATGGATGGTTTCTATCTCATTTGTGAGTGTCTGTTCTCATTGGCTTTCTTTCTTGGAGCACAGGGTACCGTTTGATTCCGCTCTCAGTGGAAGACAAATGGATGGAGTGGTTATAAATGTTTAAGCATGTGATACTGTTTGACAGCGTACGTCAAGCTTAATCAGAAATGCTTACAACCAGGGCAGCAATGAATGGATATGCATGTTAAATATAACTAAGGAGATATCGTCGACTTGCTAACTTTGGGCATATAGCACTACTTTAGAAGTTGCTCGCTATCATATCTTTCTTTTGCAGCCTCATGAGAAACTCAGTTCTCATGATCCAACAACGGCCGTTCCATTGGAAGGAAAATCAACCTGCTTTGCCTAAATACACTCGGATTTTTGAAAAGGAACATTTCTTGATTCTATGACGTTGATTTCCATTATATCCACACATCAGCCCTGCGATTTAACATAGTTTCACAAGTTCCTCGATTTTTTCATTGATTGTTATGCGATCTTCAGAACAACTCGGGAGAACAGACCGAGTCCAGCCCCACCACCCTCCTCATTTCTAGGCCTTCTTTCCCAGGCTCTTCCTCGCACCATCCTTTCTATTTTCTCGCGAAATCCAACGAGGAAGTAGCTTTCAGATGCATGTATACCAACTGTCTGAGTCTGTTTAATAAATTACCGGAAATCAGACAGTTAATTCATGACACCCAACCCCACATGTTCGCCTTCACGGAGACCTGGCTTACAGGTGATATCAGTGACAGTGAACTGAGTGTTCCGGGGTATTCTGTTTACCGGGCTGACTCTGCCCGAGGGAGAATGGGGGGTTCTGCGATTTTTCTTCAGCAGTGTCTCCCGACACCCACGGTTATTGGTGGCTTCCAGTCCTCTGATAAATGTGACGCTCTTTGGCTTCGACTACCACTGCGCGGCCAAGACTCACTCCTAGTGGGGGTTATTTATCGTTCTCCTTCATCAGACGTTCCCGACGACAACACCCTTCTGGTAAGCCTGGAAAACTTCCTAGGCCTACAACGCTTTACACATCTGCTTATTATGGGTGATTTTAACGCACCCAAGATAAACTGGGCATCAGTTTCTCACCAGGACTGTGAAAGCGGATTCTCGACTTCCTTATCAACGCTGATACGTCGGAAGGCGTGGACACAGCACGTCACCGCCCCGACGCGGCACCGTTTTGGTCAGATTCCCTCTTTGCTCGACTTAGTTATCACTAATGAGAGCCACCTGGTAGACAGAGTGATCATCAAGCCACCACTTGGACACAGTGACCACTCTCTGTTAGCCTTTGACCTTATCTGTTACTGGTTACAACAACCAGCAAAAAGATTCACCGTTCGAAACTTTAATCAAGCAGATTTTAACGGCCTGAGAACCTACCTAGGTTCACTTCTTCTTGACTTGGACTCCGTGGACCAGAACTACCACACGTTTCACAGCGCAATTCAAAAAGCAGACGACTTATTTATACCGCGCAAACTGTGCATTTTCTCTTATCGGCCACCCCTTCCACGCAGGATACGTCGTCTTCTCGATAACCGTTCCCAATTATTCGCGAAGCATAAGCTTACTGGAAACTCAGAGGACCTAAGCGCGTTCCACATTGTCCGAAACAGGTGTAGGCGGGAAATCCGCGAACACACCAAACTCGTACAAGAGAAGATCCTCATAAGAGCCCGCGGGAACAAAAACTTCTTATTCAAGCATATGCGACGACTAAGAAAGAACAAACCTTCAGCTCTTTCTTTACGACTACCCAACGGGGAGACTTCATCTGACTCCCTAGTTGTGGCCGAGTTATTCAGGGAGTACTTCTCGGCAATCTATAACGTCGTATCCCCGAGCTGGCATCCTGTACTACCGTTGCAGAAGTTCAGGCAACCACTCGTGACCGCTGAGTTTTCTGTGCTAGATGTCGAAGACCTTTTACTCAAGGTTAATCCTTACGGTGCAATGGGTCCCGACATGATCCATCCCAGAATACTCAAGGAAGCAGCTGTTAGTTTGGCTGAACCCCTTTATAAGCTGTTCAAGCAAACACTCCAGACTAGCATCCTCCCTAGCGCATGGAAAGAGGCGATGGTCACACCCATATTTAAAGTGGGTGACCGGCACTCTCCGGCTAGTTATCGGCCAATCAGCCTCACTAGCATCCCGTGCAAAATAATGGAGCGCCTACTAAAGCGCGCCATACTCAATCACTTCTTATCAAATAATCTTTTTTCTTCCACACAGCATGGCTTCCTTCCTAATCGGTCATGCATAACAAACATGCTTATTTTCATGGATAGTCTGACGGAGGCCAAAGACAATGGCCTCATCTCTGATGCCATCTTCTTTGATTTTGCCAAGGCTTTTGACCGTGTCCCACACGGCCCCCTGAAACACAAACTGGAAGCCTACGGTATTCAAGGAGAGGTTCTTCGCTGGATTGCCTCTTTTCTTGATAATAGAACGTTTAGAGTCAAGACCGGAGCAGACCTTTCGTCTCCCTCTTTCACTTCTGCGGGAGTTCCCCAAGGGTCAGTTCTAGGTCCTTTGTTATTCCTCATTTACATCAACGACCTTCCAAGCAATATTTCCAGCAGCGTCCTCTTATATGCAGACGACCTAAAAATCTGGAATGCCACTGATCCCAGCGCACTACAAATTGATCTTCACGCGATCAAGCGCTGGTCGGACGATTGGAGTCTCCCACTAAATGACAATAAATGTGCTCACATGTCACTCGGTGGAGATTCTGGCAATGCCTTCATGATTCATAGCGCATCTGGCACAGTAGATATCATGCGAATCGACCTGAAGAAAGATCTGGGCATCTGGTTATCATCTAACTTGTCCTTCACGTATCACCATGAGATGGCTGCGAAAAAGGGATTTGCCGCTCGTATAATGATTAAGCGCATTTTCCCCCGCATGGACAAGAAAGCTTTTCAAACGCTTTACGGAACTTATATAAGACCGCTCCTCGAGTATGCCAATCAGGTCGTGTATACCGGCCTGAAGAGTGACATATTAGCTGTTGAGCGTGTCCAGCGCGCGGCCACCAAGATGGTCGCGGGCCTGAGTAATGTTATTTACGAGTCTCGACTTGAAATTCTTGCCCTGTATCCACTTGAATTTCGAAGACTCCGCGGTGATTTAATACTCACACACTTCTTCTTTAGATTAGGTCTTGTAGAACAGTTCTTCACTGTAGCGAATGATGACGGCCGGCGAGGACATAATAGGAAGCTTTTCAATCTTCGTCCTCGGACCTTTCTTAGGCAGCAGTTCTTTTCTCACAGGGTTATTAGCTATTGGAACAGCCTTCCTTCTGAGGTCGTCAGCAGCGCTTCTAGTGATCATTTTAAAGCTTTGCTTGATTCTCATTTACCTAAAATTGCATTATGCGAATAATCTTTCTCTGTTCTTGGTATTCACTGTAATCTCCAAGAGCGGTGCTACACCCAGTTTTCAATGCTCGCCTTTCAGATCAATAGAAGCCCGCTGACACTGAGCAAGGAAAACCGACTGGATCCGGGAACCTTGGGCCGTTGCCTCGAACCCGTGTATCAATCGCTGAAAATCGCTGATCGAACTTGCTTACGCCCTTGGAATAATAAAACGAAAAGGTCTCCACCAACAGAACTGAAAGAGTTCATGAAGTGAAACACGCCTCAAAATTCGAATAACTTCGGCGAGTTAAAAACCATGATTATTTCACTGACCCCTGGGATAATTTCGGTCTACCAATGGGATTGCGGCACATTGTGCTCTAAAGGTGACGGGTTGTCCCGTTTGAGTATCCCTTTATTCGTCACTATGTTTGAGGGTAATTACGGTGGCTTCATGCAGTTGTCTCTTAACAATTCCCCGCAGAAACGAACACAGCCAGCGAACACCTTCAAAAGATTTCCCAAAACGTTAAAAAAATTGGCCAGCTGAGTGCGTTCGGTACCATCAGAATTGATTTGCAGGTAATGAACTGGAAGCTCTCAACCAAAACATCACTATTTCTGGCGATTCTAAAATGAAGTCTGATTTGCTGTAAGTCCACAGTGTTTTTATGTTGTTAGAAACCAGAAGGAAAAGGAAGCAACTAGGCTTATTGAGGCGACCAGTGCCAAGTTCGCTGAGCTTGTGGGGTGCCCTAACATGGAACAGGTATCACATTTCATCGTGTATTTATGTCCTAAAGGTGACAAAGATTAGCGCAGAAGGATTAAAATCGGATTTCCGGCGTGTTCTACAACGATTTCAAAGGGTTCAATCGGCAAGTAGTAACATGTTATTTCTATTCCGACTGGTTCAATGATTTATTTATAGGGATGGGCGCACACCGATGAGTCGGCGAGCGATACGGGATTGTGGGGTGGTTAATCCGAATCCTCAGGGTATACTGTCCTTTTTATGACGCAGCCTACGCGTCCGCTCTTTCGAAGGTCAATTAATCAAAGACCGATACAATGTTCTTCGTAGGTGTAATAGCGATGAAGTTTAATCCCGTGCTCATGTTGTTGAAAGTCAGTTATCTCGAGTGTTCTTGTCTAGGTACATGCCTTACAACTACTTCATAGGGTGAAGGTGGTTTGTGCCTTTACTCTACTTTGCCACATAGTTAATAATACTCATGTTCTAGGGACTATCAAGGACCACACAATCGCTGTCTTCCCGGCGTCATCTACAATTTCCACTCACCATGGCACTTGTGCACTGAGCTACACCGGACGATATTAACTAACCGCTAGGTGAATTAGCCTTATCTTTACTTCTATCATTTCGCAATTGTCTCTTCAATCCACGTTTAAGATTAAAGTAAGTTTTGGTGCCCTGCGACTAGGAGATGTATTCCAGACCGTTACCACCTAACCCTTACATTTTAGTATAGACTGGTGCGTAGGGTTCCTGATGTCTATGCGTCCTTGCCTCATCCCAATCCACATACAAATAGTAAGTCGTTCAACGCTTCATATGCCATTATTCAGTGTAAACATTGTCCGTTGCATCCATCATCGTAGGCAAGCGAATAAATACTTTTGTTGACTTCCCTCATCCTCGTTTCTAGCCTCTATGTCATGAATATTTAGCATTTTAACTAGTTGCTTGTGGCTGGCAAGGCTATCAAAACTGTAGGAATGAAAAACACTGTAGAAGGAGCGGGTGTGTGTGGAGCCACAAGGAGTTGGACTAATTTGGTGAAAATGAATGAGCCTAATTCTCCACATATTCATTCGGTGCGAGCGCTGGTGGTAATGGTTTTTCCTCAGGTCCCAGTGTTACTAACCAAAGATGGTCGTTATCCCTTGCACTCAGACCGGAAAGCCTTGAACGCCTCGTCGAAAGAAACCACCATTAAATTGCTCTTACCACGAGCTCAGATCATACGACAGTCACCGGTCTGCCTAACCACGCACACAAACTACGAGGTTATGGACGATGGCTGTAGAACGTGTAGGAATCAAGAAACGGTGCTTTTGAAGCAGGTTGGTTTTTACTTCGTGATTGGCTGGGCCTGTTCATGCCGAAACTTGTCACCGTGGCATATTTCGGAAAACTTGAGACACGGTTACTCGGTCAAATGCTAGCGGTTTAGTTAGCAGCGTATTCTATACTCCAACCGAGGCTACTAACAGCGAGGTAGTCACAAGATGGTGAGACAGTAACAAACAGTGACAATAATTTGTGCTGTGCGGCCCCTCCGTTTGGCACAGTCGATTCGTTCTGTTGTATAACGGGCAGTATACTACTCGCAAGTAAGGTATTGCCCACATGCAACATTCAGGAGCAAAAGGACAAGCCCCGAACACGACGGACAAGAAGAGACTATCGGAACAGTGTGTACATGCTGTGTGAGAACTTTCACCAAGGCTAATGACAACATACTGTCACCCAGTGTATGTGGGTGCACGTCCGTCGTGCAAATGAGTGTACGAGTTTGTCGTTTAGTTTTTGACATGACCTGTACGGAAGTTTGCGCAATAAACCAACTTGCTGGCCAAGCGTCTTTTGCGGACACAACAACTGGTGCCGTGACGAACGTGAGGATGAAGATTCCCTGGCCACAGCCGTTCGAATATGGAGACGTCCGGACGTTCCTGGAGGACTTTGAGGACGTGGCTGAAGTGGTCGGAGTCAAGACCGACCGTGGGAAGCTGGCTGCCCTGCGGACGCTGGTGAAGTGCAGGGCGAAGGCGGTGCTGGACGCAGCGTAAAGAGGCCCTGCAAAGACGGAGTGGGCCGCTGCGAAGGAGACGCTGGTGGCTGCGTTTGCCAGCCCGGCCGACCGCCAGGAGGCCATGCGGCGGTTCAAGGCCGCCAGGCTTGGAGAAGGAGCGGACCCGTCCGTGTTTGCCGCTACTCTGCAAGTTTTGCTGGACAGGGCTCTGCCAGGATTGGATCAAGAATCACGACGACAGTTGTCAACGGAACAGTTTATTGAAGGTCTCCAAATGGCGGTTCGCAAACAAGTCCGTATTGCCCATGTCGCCCGGCCGATGGACGAGCTGGCGAAGGTGACGCAGAAGTTGGCAGTAATGTCCGTGACCTCAGTGGATGCAAACAGCAATACGGACAAGAAGACACTGGAGGTAATGCAGAAGACAATGGAACAACTCGCAGCGGATGCGACTGCCCTGAGAACAGCAGCACGAAGAACCAGAAGGCTGCTTCATATGTGTAAAAAGGACATTGGAAGAAGGATTGCCCAATCCGACGGTCTCAGAGGTTCACGGGGTCATTTGGTTGTGGTCAACACCTTTTGTGTGCGTACGTGGGTCACGTGGCACTCAGCTATTTAAACCGGCTCGCCTGTTGCTTATATGATGCGTGTATCTGAGCGTCATCTGTTCGGTCGCCGACCTGTTTTAGGTTGTGCCTCGACTCTTCACCTCCTTCGTCACTAGGCATTTGTTTGTTCCCTACTTGTTTGCAGCCACCAGTCGTAGAGAACTCGAAAACTAGCCGCCTTGGGATTCTGGTGGTGAAGTGCTAGCGCTACTTTCGCTCGTATGCAACCTATGCAATCCTACTGGTATGGAGTTCTAGAAAGGAAACAGTTGATATGCCGTAGGTTAGTTTAGCATTTCTGTACCTTATTTCGCCAGGCCTTGGTCGTCCAACGGCCGTCTCCGTTAGCTTCCGGCAGCAAATTTTATAGTTTCATTAAGAGTTGGTGTATCTCTACTGGATGGTAATATACTTTATATTTGCTTTGAAAAATCCGAGGTACCCATTCCATCAAATCAGTACGAGCGTTGTTATAGATGTACGGTCCTCAATTCGTTCTGAGTTCCTGCATTCCTTTACCGTTGTGTTTTTCGGTTCAAGTCACTAGATACTTACGTTTTGGTGACTATGGGACGGCGGGCCATGTGCATGTACTCCGATGAACAGCTTCCATTCTCTCCGTCAGATGATAACACGTGGTATAGCTGACTGGTAATCAAATTTAAATTGCTTTTGTTCAATTGGATGGACCCCGCTGTTTGTCAGGAATTCCGTGTTGCGCATTTATGTGGCATCGTAGCTTTCTCTCTGGGTAAACGGTTAACGACCCTGCTGTAAGGTCTCTGATTTACCAGAGAAAATGAGGTAGGGCGACGACGGCTGGTTATTCGCGCCAAGTCAACCCATAACTGACATTGCCAGCTCGGGCCAATGCTTTGGCCGAGCCAAACCTTTGTTGCGATGAAGTTTGAGGGAGTGTCCGACGAGTACGAGTCATTGGTGAACCCTCTTCTTGTAAATGCCTATCACGCTGTTTGAACACGTATGGCTCCAGGTATTCTCCCCAGACTTCACGAAATGAGCGTCATGAACAAACTTGAAACACGATAGTAAACTTGAGAAATTTCTCGATAGTGGAGGTCGTTGAAGGTGCGCGTTGAAAAAGCGGTTGTTATGAGTATTCAGATAGTGTTTGTTCTGCAGAGTTTACACAGTATCTTACAAATTGGTTGAGGGGGATGAGTTGCTGAGGAGTGGGCACAATATACTGTCTTGCCACATGAGAGCTTCAGTGTCGACCGCTTATTGGTTGCCGCCCATGATACGAATGATTATGTCATTCCGTAGAATTATGTGGTGATTACGATGGACTATCCTTCGTATGCTAAATCTTTAAGCTGTCGCTGAAAGTTGCTTTGGAACCACATTGGTGGCACTTGCTGGGATACACCTTGAATGGGTTGGCTGCATCCGGTTTGGACTGGCCTATCACAATGACCGAAGCCAAAGAACACCTGTACTTAACGATCACCACAAGTGGCTTGCGCTAAGCTACTTGTGGTTTCACGCACACTTCATGCATCCAGTGTTACCAAACCACTTGATAGGCTAGCTCGAAACTGAAACTTCTATCTTTCGAGAGGTAAACAGCAGTAGCTGCTCGGTGAGCTTGCAGAAGCCCATATAGACCATGCAGCAGCTGCTTTAGAATACGGTTGTGACTTAGCTAACGAAGCTGATGGAGCATTACCATGGTTGTTACCATGGCCCCCTTCCCGTCGATGTCTGCTGGTTGCAGTGCGTCAGTACTCGGAACTATGTCCGACCACCGAACATCCAAGATGTTTCTTAAACACTACAAGTAAAAACGGCTCATATAACACACGTTCCGCTGATATAGTCTTCAGGTTTCACTGCCGTACAGCAGTGTAGACAGCACCACTGAGCAGTAGACATACAGCTAAATGGCCAACTTCAGGCTGTGGTTCTTCCAGGCGCGTTTTTCAAGATGTCTGAAAGCAAAACTAGCCTTTTCTACGCGAGGTCGATTGCGATCCACAGGTAGATCTGTTGTCAGATTTCTACCCCAATAGCAAAAATTTGTACAGCTGTCGGTAACATCTCTATTGGTGCGAATCTCAGGCGCAGATCCAGGAACATTACCTCCGCCCAGAGAAGGCTGTGTGGATATCCAATTCGGATTTTGATGCTGCGGCCGCCTAGATCGAGGCTAGTCCCTGTAGTCTGTCCTTACTGTGTGCAACCAGTGCGCTGTCATCTGCAAACAAAAGCGTACGCATGGTTGAGGTGTATGTAACCGGGTTGGGACGCCGAGACGTCGAATATTCAGTAGGCTGCCATCCGTCAGGTGATCAACCCCAACGTCCTCCGCCGAGTCCTGAAAAACTGTTAGTGTGGCAGTCGTATAAACCAAATAAGGTTGGGGCTAGAACACACCCGTGCTTTACTCCAGTGACAGAGTCAAAATCATCAGATGTCGATCCACACGATTGTACCTTCGCCATCATGCTCACATGCAACGTTCTAGTCAAATTGGACGTTTAAACTTACGCCTCGTGGCTCACAAAGTCAAACGCCTTGATGAAATCTACGGAAGGGGCATGCAGTGATTGGTCGCTTTCACTATACATCCGGATATGTCGAATAACGAACACCATTTCGATCGTAATGCGACCCACGCAGAATCCATACTGCTCCTTGGAATTATTGGCTTCCAAAACGTTCGTAGTTTGTTGGTCCGGGAGGATTCCTGCAGGCACTTTACCACCGCAGCTAAGCAGACTAATGCCGCGATAGTTTTCAGAGCATTGCTTACTATCCTTACCTTTAAGCAGTGGTACGATAAGGACATCCTGGGACTTTTTTTGGCATTTCTTCCTGCTCCCAGGTGGGGTGAACCAGATGAAGTAAGGCGCGTTCCAACACCGGTCCGCTATTCTTCAGTATTTCACCTGGCAGTCCATCCTCACCCGCAACCTTCCCGTTGCGCAGTTGTTCAATCGTAAGTGGAGATTTGATGGTCTGTTGCGGTGGACTGTTTACGGATATCGAATTAATAACAGCAAAACAGTTTAGTAGGCCATCAAAGTGTTCGCGCCAGATTTTCATGCTGTTTGCTGGCTGGGTGCACGAACAGCCGCTGTCCACGTCAACTGTTTTGGTAGACTGGACGGATGTACCGAAAATCATTATCATCATCATCATAGACAGTAATACATCAGTGGTTCACACCAATGCTTAACTGCCACACAACCATGGAGAAAAAGCAAACCCTATATATATAGGAGAGAAGGAAAAAGAAGGGGACGGGAATGGACCTAACTACTGAAAATGACTACGTCCATATTCAAACATTCAGTATCAAGGTGCCTACACCTTGCAAACAAACAACCGAGCTGCAAGTGAGAGTAAGGTGTACCGAAAAACACCTAATAAAAGGTTGGTGAAACTGATACGTGCCTGTCAACCGTAAAGCAAAACGCACCAAATTTCATAAAATGAGGCAGAATCAAGTGTGAGACTTAACAAAACTTTTCTGTGGAACCTCAACTATTTAACGTCTAAGTGCCCTGCATCCGGTAGTTAAACAAGCAGATGGAAAATTGGAGTAAGGCGACGTCTGTAAGACAGCTTTATTACAGGTTTTGCTGTCTCACTTTGTTAATTGCCATCTGAAGCTGTTTGTATTACCCTACATAACTGGCGAATTTTGGTGAATGAGGCAGAAAACGCTGATAGTGACAGTTATGTGAGAGATCTGTTGCTACGCCCTGTGCAAATTCAAACTTCTGTCTCCCAGGATGTCCGATCTCGACTAATAACAGTCCTTTCGGATAAAAATGTATTAAGGTAAGCATTTCATCACATCTGTGTCAAACTAGGACAGCAGCCTGCTTATCAGGAAGAACGGTTATTGGCATCTTGTGTTGGAATTCTTTCGCATTCCGTAATTTTTAGAGGTCAATTTTCGTTTGTTCCTATACTTACATATTAATCGACATGTCTGTTGGATACTGTCACTTGATCTGGGTGTCATGTTGCTTATCGCCGAGGCTGATGGAGTTGTCAACGTAGTGACGTAGAACAAAACTAGAGTAGAAAAACTTATCATAACGATTTCTATCTTTCAGTTTGACGGAAACTACATTTAGACAAAATCGGTCCTGTTACTTTGGTGACCACCGTCGTACCGGCAAACTATTGCTAACTTCGAACGATTACTCACTTCTCACGAATCACGATAGTGACAAATACACTGTTCGAATAGCAACACATATATGGATATGTACGGTAATCATGATAAAGAACAAATGAAGTGGGAAATGTACCGTGATAAATGAAAAAAGACTTGAATGATGTAAGTAAAAGAAGAGATTTAGAGGGAGAATCCATACCGGTGCCCACAGACTAGCAACACAAGCTCCACTGACTCCTCATATTTTGACACCATCCTTACTCAAGCGTATGTCTCCCTTTAGGCCCGATATAGGAAACCCAAAACACCATTGGAGTAGGCTTCATTGTCAATGCCTTCGCATCTGAAATCCAAGTCATATATTGTCCGCCAGACTACCGCTTCCAGTCCAACCCGTCACTCGCAAACAAAGCGATAGATTGGCATTTGTAGGATGCGTTCAAACCAACGAAGCCAGTGAGCCAAGACTATTTTGTTTAAGGGTTGACTGAGTCTGTCTATTCCGAAGACATACCAGGGAATTCGATCATCGCTGACATGTTGTCCTCGCTTTAATCCAATCCACAAACGAGTAGGTTATTGAGTGTGAAATTAGAACCGTATGCAGCTAAACTGGTGGGGGTTTCCATAGCTTGTTGTTCTGTTGTTTATCCTTTTTTATAATGGGTCTTTAATAGTAGACCTGTAAATCTAGAGCGGTAAAAACCGAACACTGAATGATTCTCTCGACCATCTTATCTGTCTTTGGTAGGGGCCAATGTCGAATTAAGTGCACTTATTGATGGTCTAACAGTAGTCTTTCACCATCCGTATATTTTTTTTAAAAAATGACAGAGTAGCGAATAAGACTTGTTCTTTGTGTTTGACCACCAGGCCATTTACAACACTAAATGTGAAAACGTTGACGAGGTTGAGTCAGAAAAACGGGCAATATAGGTTATGAATGGCGTGTTTGTTATCAGTTACGCAGTCACTGTTCCAAATCGTGGGCTTGGTTGGTTGTGGGCCAGGGGAGGTTAAGCGTCCGCCCGAACATCATCCGAGTGCAGAAATCAGGTTCGGGCAATCGGACGCGAACGGCTTCGGCAACGGTCAACACATTGGTTTGTTTAAAACGGTTTCAAGCGCGATTGTTGCTCGTTTGACCGACTCCAATCATTCTGTCAGTAAGAAAGATGCTTTTCAGATTGTCTACCGAGTGTCGACGAATCGATCAAAAATGATGAGGTTCCGAATGCTGACCGTTTCTGATGCCGTTAGCATCCGATTGCGCAACCCTGATCTCTGCACTCGGACGATGTTCCGGCGGACACTTAACCTCCTCTGGCTCACAATCAATCAAGCCCACGATTTGGACCAGTGACTACATAACTGATAACAATCACGCTGTCCATGACCTATATTGACTGTTCTTCTGACTCACCCTCGTCAGTGTTTTCAGATTTATTGTGTTGTAAATGACCTGATGATCAAACACAGAAAACAAGCTTTGTTCGCTATTCCGTCGTTCTCAAGACTTCAATGGGTATGTTCGAACGAATTCGTATTTTCATGTCGTTCGTTTGTAGTTATCGACCGACCGACGTAATCTTGGATGATATTACAGACCGTCACATCGTTTGGTAGTGGTCACCTTCACCACATCCCTTACTCGACGAGTCTGTCGGAGGATATTTGAGTCGTGGGTACAGATCATAACCACGAAAGTAGCATTCGCTGTTGGCAGCCACTCCAAGAGATTGAGAAAGGAAGTATGATTTGGAGAGTGCTTCGTGATTGGCAGCTGACGCGGAGCAGAAAAAGGGGACTGAGTAGAAAAATTGTGCTTGCTTACAGGCCACTTGAAAGAAAATTGTAGGTTTGGTGACATTCCTCAAGAGCCTTTGATACACGTCGTTAGATTGTATTCTGTTTGTTAACTCTTTCCGGTTCCGTCATTTTGATTTTGTTCATCAGTAACAGATCCAAAGATTCTATCTGTGACGAGTAACTTCAGCTCCATAAATAATTTGTCAAAGTTCTGTGCGTTTTCTCTTTTGCTTGTTGCCAGAAGTTGACAAGCAAAATTTCGTTCAGGGGTTTTCTCTATGTTTTCTCAAGTACTGACGTGACATCCTCGAAAGTTGTACAGTCTCTAGTTCATACGTAAACAGGCAGAGGAAAGTAGTTGACGAAATTTTCAAGTTTATTAGGTTCGTGGGTTTTCATTGCAATAAAGAATCTACTAGGCGTGGAATACCAATGTGTTCACCGTTATGAAGATTTACTGTCTGGGTCAAAATTGAAACTTTACGATCCCGGGAGGCGTTGCATTTGGGAATTGTCGGATAAATAAGTTGTGGTGTAATCAACAAACAAGCAAGTGTAAAATGAGAAGGTTTGGCGTCCACGAAGTGGATTATATTCAATTGACAGCGAAAGTATGGTAACTGTGAGGAAGAAAATGTCAATGTATTAAAACTATTAATTGATGTGTACTAGTAGACAGTTCATTACAGCCGCTACAAACGGCCAAAAACGGACTAAGCGTAAATTTGCCAGTCCTCTAATAAAGCCGGTCATACGGTAGCATTACGCGGTGGGCTTTCCATGATGTACTGAGATCATACCAGCGTCACGGATGGGAAATGCCATCCGGGTCTTATCTGTACGATTTGTAATCTCACCAGACAAAATTTCAGACTACCAAGATAGGGGCTGGCGTTGAGTTCTTCGATTTATACAACAGCACTATGCACTTGGAAGATGCAGCGACCATACAGAGATAGTGAATTGAAACTTCAGAGCAGTCGCGTGGCCATCAATCACCACGCGTCCTCCACTGTTTATCCAACTTCGAGATGAAGAATCCGGGTATTCAGAGTTGGCTAAAAACGTGTTTAGGATTACACTTGCTATGGAGAACCTCGTTACTACAGGCCTTTGCGGAAGTGATTGCTGCATTCAACTTAATCTTAACAGTCAGGAAACTGGAAGGTCAGTTTTAGTTCTGTTTCCTGATTTGAAGGTCATTCTTGCTCACTGTATCGACCAGAACAGTTGTATTGACTGGGACTTCCGCTCTGCCAGGTACAGCCATTCCACATAAACCAAACGAGAGAAATCAGATGAAAATCAGTTACACTCATAGAGTTGTGCATTGCAGTGCTGACCGGCCAAGAACGCTGTGGTAGCACCGCTGTCTTCTGAATATAGAAGGGGTAGAGTTTGAAATAGTAATTTCAAACAGCGAACACTCCGATCGCCCAGCGGTTGATCCTGACCACTGGCGTGTTATTCAGTGCAACGGAGAAACCCTCAGCGTTATTCAAAAGCTTCCTATGGCTTTGAATTCATTTCACATGTGCACCAGCGACCAGAATCTTAATTTAGTGCCTTACTTACTGCATCAGTGTGCTACGCAAACTCGACTACGAAGTAAGTCAAAGGATTTGTGAGGCGTTCTGATACGTTTCTGAGGCGCAGATCAATGACGTTTACAGTGTTATTCGCTTGAGTTATTCAGAAGGTAACTATCACTCTAAGCGATCCACCATCATGATCCTTGGAAGCACCTGAACCGAATTCCGCCGTCAAGCTGGAGTTGGAATCCGAATTAGAGCAACGCTTGCTCGATTGAATTTCACTAAACCGCCACTTGTTTGCTGTCAGGCTTAGTAGCACGATTGAATTGTACTGGTGCAACTCTGAAAACTTGACCCATTCTATTGTGGTAACTTAATCTTCGGACTTGCATCGATCTCGAGGGTTATGCTGACCAGAGTTTCGGTCTTTCCAGACACAGTCGTTTCATTCAAGTCAAAAAGGAGTCGTCAGAAGTTAAACAGCTGTACTCATAGAGTTGTATGCTGCACTACTGACCACGTAGTGATGCTTAAGTGCTGAGGCGCGGTCCACCTGATATACGGCAGAACAATCTTTATAGTTTTGACACTGGTTAAAAAAATAAAGGGTTAGGAAGTGTATCTTCAAACTCAAGCCCATGCGGACTGCTGATCGTGACCGCCGGCGTATTATCTGTTATGGTCGAAAAACCTAGTGTCGTTGAAAGGCTTGATGGGATTTCGACACTTGCTGCGTGTATCAGTGGTTAGAATCAAACGAAATTGTCAATCGCTGCACCCTGGGCTGGAAAAGCCTTTCATTACCAGGGGAGTTAGATTCTTATATCACTGGCTCCAGGTAGAGTCCCCTTAAAAACCTCATTTCCTCTTACCTCGCGGGTAAGACCCTTGATTTGGAGACCATGAATTGGGTCCCTCATATCATCCCCGTTCCCCGACGTAAACTATCGGGAAGTGTCAGAAGTTATCTTCATCCTGACAGACCAGTCTACTCTTTCATATTCCTCCCCACTGCTAACTGCCCTCACTTCTGGCCACGACAACCGATAGACTGGCGCTTTCGATGTCCACACTGTTCAACAATCTACCTTACCAGCACCCTGTCGTGTCTGTAACTGGATGTGTACTGTCTCTGGAGCGCGCCTTTACGAACCTAGCATTGTTCTTCGCTTCGATTCCTTATTAGGCAATGTTATGCGTCAGCGATGCTTTCTAAGGTTCTCTGGTGACGATGAAACCGAATCTTGTGGTCACGCTAGAGTGGGAGTTGCACTGAACTCTAAGGCACAGTGGAACCCGCTCAACCGAATCTCAGCGAATTGCCGTCTGTGTGGCGTCAGGCTTTAACACTTCAGTTGAAATCAATCGACAAAGATCAGAAAGACGTTTATTTGTCATGTCTTCATTATTTTCAAAAGACAATAGTCCATGTGTTGTCAAGTACGCCTCCTACGATTCCTCCTTTGATCTGAGACAGACTAAGCACTCGGACGTCGTTATGCTCACTGGTGATGTGAACGCACTACTCGATCGTTCTACTCCAGAGGAAGAGCGATCGGGTGGTGTTTTGAGTTTGTGCGCGACGTACATGTCGCTTTGCACATTTCAGCACAAACGACGGCAGTGAGTCACGCGGAAACCGCCATGTACAGCTCATCCGTGGGCACAAATTAGTCGTATCACCGTCAGCTAT
Organism: Paragonimus westermani; assembly: GCA_008508345.1. Lineage (NCBI taxonomy): Eukaryota > Metazoa > Platyhelminthes > Trematoda > Plagiorchiida > Troglotrematidae > Paragonimus > Paragonimus westermani. Next base: position 175,807 of record QNGE01000801.1, on the reverse strand, counting down.
TGGTGGCACCACTCGATTAAGGGCTCTCCGTAATTTTGGAGTAACCACCTGGAATTGGATTACACCGTTGTTCGTCCCCGCCTGGTCTTATCGTTTACTCATCCGCTCACAAACAAAACGCTCAGCGACGAGAGTAAACGGAGCGCATATGAAACATTGACGGTTATACTCTTCGGGTCACAACAGTGGGGTGACCCTAATGGGCACTGGACAAAATTTTCAACAGCTACGCGAACCTCTTTTAATACGTTTGCTCCGAGGAACACCGTGAAAAGAGATTTTTGCCGACGCAGCAGAGCTTATCATCAAATGTCAACTGGTCCCGCTGGCTAGGAAAACGACAAAGACCGCCGTGAACTGAAACGCAAACTCAGGAAGAATCTGCTTAAGGAGCGTGGAGGTTATTGCGAGCTGGCCAAAGAGGTGAAAGCATTTTTATCAGGTAATAACCGGGCACTGGTCTCCCTGATTCATGGTTGCATTAGCCCTCCACAGGGTGTTATTAAAACCGTGTGACAATAACGATAGCTCGAGAATTTACAGTCTGTTCGGGCGACTTGACAGATGGACTGGGCACTTTGAGTAGTTCATCCGTGGTGAGACAGCTCATTGAGTTGTGGATGAGGGAGTTGTGCAAGTAGTTATGACACTCCATTGGAAATCGAAATGGCTTTGAAGCCTGAAGTATTGAAACGTAATAATACCCCAGGTCCAGACCTTCTCTTCAACATTTTTCAAAGTTTTCTAAACTGACCACACTCCGTTCCATTTGAGAGATTGAAGAGATGCCTCATGAATGATGCTCATCATCAGTTATTTCCATCTTCAGAAAAGTGAGCCACAGACTATTAGCCTTGTCTCTGTCATATCCAAAATGCTCACGAGTGTCATAATGAGCAAGGTTCGAATCACAGGGGAAACTATGTAATAGAACAGCAGGCTCGTTACGGTCCTATCGGACTTTCCCTAACCTTGCAAAAGACACTGGAACATCACCCTCACCCCGTTCCTCAGCCAACGGTCGTGGTTGCTTTTGACTCGGTCGCCTGACACACCTGGGTCTATTTCCACCACAAGAGTCCCAATGAAGTATACCAATTTACTAAAGTCGTTGTATGCCCGCTCTGAGTTCAGAGTGGACATTTATGGGCAGCCATCTCGGGCGTTTTCTACGTTGATTGGCGTTCGGCAGGCTTACCCGATCTTACCCTTTCCTTTCAACTTTATGATGGTCGATATTCTATAAAGAGTACCCAGGGGTTTCAAGGATCTCGTAATGGACCTTCTTCTGGGTGGCAGGCCAACTGATGTTGAGTATTTGAATGGCATTGCTTTACTTATTTATTTTGCAAAGAGCATGTGGACTCCGCTGGATCGGTTAGGTGATACGGCTGGTCTGTATTGTATGCATTCGCTAACCTCCGTCACGTGTGGCGTCGCAAGTACGTCCATTTCTGGAACAAAGGCAGATATCACTGCCCGTATGTTTGCCAAGTTTTGCTTTATGGATCAGGGGCCTGACCCATTCATGCGGAAGATACATGCAGATTGTGCTGATGACGCCTTACTCTCACTTGCAGCTCGGTTGTTTGTTTACAAGATGTAGGCACCTCGATGTTGAATGTTTGGATATAGACGTAGTTATTTTCAGTAGTTAGGTCCCTTCCCGTTCCCTTCTTTTTTCCTTCTCTCCTATATATATATATATATATATATATATATATAGGGTTTGCTTTTTCTTCATGGTTGTGTGGCAGTTAAGCATTGGTGTGAACTACTGATGATGATTTGATTACCTTTGTTCCCGCCAGTTAGCCCATCTATCTGTTGGGCTGAATGTGAGCAACGCAACAGTTTACCGGCGTGTATTTAGGAAGTGTGCAGATTTGTGACCAGTAACCTAGATGGTGAAAATGCAGTCCTCGCCGGTTGGATTATGTATTTCGTATATCGATGAAGAGACTGCCACCCCATGCAGTGTGGTGGCTGATTGTTGTGATCACGGGCTATGAAAGCCTTGGCCGTTCCAGTGTGCCGGGTCGGTAGGTGCTGTCTACATGGGTAGGGGTTTATGACCATCCACACAGTTGGTTTGGAACGTTGACATGACAGTTGCCCTTGTTTTTCTTTCTTTATTCGATGTGCATTTATACTCGTTTAATTCTGTTCAAATTTGCCGCAGCCTCAGCCATCGCACCTATGGGTACGGCTCGATGCTAAAAATGTTGATGGTAACTCAAGAAAGCGTTGTATATTCGTGAAGTCGGCTTTCGCCTCAAGAGGCAGTTCGTTAAATGCCGTCAATATTGCGTTTTCTGATGTTTTTTCTCTAATTTCCGATGCAGGCTAAATACAGAGGTAGTCATGTTGAATGCTCAACCCAAGGGGTGGAGCAGTTTGATGGGTATCTAGCGTCCGAACACAGCGTGTCAACGTCTGTGACAGACTACTACAAATGTTTACCCCTGACTCTGTCTATATTCGTAGTATTGCATCTCCCCATGAGTGGGAACCGCTCATGTCGGCCATGGACACAAATCAGTCATAAAACAGTCAGTTACAGTTGACACTTTGTCACAGTCTGTTGTACTTCTTTGGACAACCACTTGGACTCAGATCATATTGTTGTGCTTGCTCGTCTTTTCCTGTAATTTGCTCAAAGTTCGTGCGTTCGTAGACTCAAGACAGATAACTGGCAGTCTAGCGAAGAGATAGTGAAGAACGCTTATCATCAGCCAGTGGCGAACAAACTAATCAGAGAAAATTAAGCAAGAGTACCTAACGATCACTGGGATATATTGCAGCGTCTATGACAGTCTACTGTGACGTAGTATGTTCGGAAGGAGCTTTGTAATGGTGACAAAACTGTTACTTTCACGTCGGTAAACCCCATGGATAGGCGTCGTTTGATTCCACCCGACTGTACATTTGATGACGACCGTAGAGAAGTTGTATGCGAGCTGATTGTATGATTGTGCAAAGACCGTGAGCACCACCCGATGGAGAAATCGTAAGAGATGGAGCAAATCTTACCTGAGAATAGTAGAATGCCATTTCCCGTGATTCGTGAGTGTTCTGGCCTCCGGGTTGATTTAAGCGAGATTATTCTAAAAAGGTGGTTCACTGATCATTAGTTAGTCGTCCCAGCGTTCATGGGCACAGAGTATATGTATGATGTTGCTGTACCTAGCCTCTAATTCACGGGTTTGTAAAGCATGCTGAATAATGTGAATGACTAGCCTGGTCTGTGTGAACTTCTTAGTGCTGCTTCGGGCTGGGACATTCCCACCCTCACATGCCCTATCACAAGCAGTCTGCTTCATGCGTTTGGGTTGCACTGTCACATCTGTTTCTATTGTTAATGAGATAGTGAGAATAGCAAAGGCATATCCTGCCCTTGTTGATCTGCACGTTGACCTCGGAAAGGTATCGGGAAGATATACATTACTTATGCACAGTCCACTTTGCTCTGTGTTTCGGGAACGTGACGTTTTTATGGCGAAGATTTCGATAGACGCTGTGTTTCACCATGGTTGTTTTCAACAGTTAGCCAACATCCAGTAGGATACTGACGTAGGCAACACGACAGTTCCTTGATGCGCGTTTCGAAAAACAGGGCAGGCGATCATTTGGTCATTTGCGCAGTCTGCGATGGTTGGATTACGTATTCCACATGTCAGCTGAGTGTTTGCTATGCTTTCTGTGGTTCATTTGGGTCAGACATCCAGAGTGCCAGCAACGACGGGGTCTCGAAATGCGAATGTATTGACCATTTCGTTAAGTTGGATATGTGGGTGTCGCTTGCCTGGTTGGGTCTTCGTGCTCACTCAAATTGCTGGTTAGAAACTCTATCCAAGATAGAAGTATGTTGTGGACACTGGCGTGATTGCATTCACCATGCTTCTAGTTGTATTTTGACTTACCTCGTTTATCTGTTCTTTGTTCATTTTCTCTGTTAACTTTTCTTTGAGGCCGTTCTATGTCACTGTTTTGGTGAGCGAGGGCTCGATGAGCAGTACCATCTGATCAGGCTCTCGGCCATTGTAAACCAACGAAATCATCATCATCATAGACAGCAATACATCAGTGGTTCACACTAATGCTTAACTGCCACACAACCATGAAGAAAAAGCAAACCCTATATATATATATATATAGAAAAAGAAGGGGACGGGAAGGGACCTAACTACTGAAAATGACTACGTCC
>QNGE01000801.1:0-169195 GCA_008508345.1 Paragonimus westermani | reverse complement strand
TGCGGCTGCGGCCGTCGTGCTGAGGACTATACCTACTCCAGCTTGACCGGTGACGGCGGCCGGAGAGTCACCTGAGGTGTATAACCAGTATCGGGTAGAAAGTGCAGGTGCTGTTAATTCCATACATTGACTACTGTCGTGGATTCTAGTCTCTGAGATACAGCAAACATCAATATGTAGCGAGTCTAACGTTCGTTTGAGAGCAGCCTTTTGACCAATTTGTTTTAGAGTACGAACGTTGAAGGCACCTATATTAAAGCCTCGATTTGAGTTACTATGTCATGCTTTCTATAGATTGATCATGGTTTCTCTGCTTAACTTTTCTCTGGCCTTCACTTAATTGGAATATAGGGTCCATAACATTTTTACAGCCTCATTCGATGCCAACGTTGCGTAAGGTTTTCAGGCACTTGCAGGTCATAGAGCTGGTTGTTGTGTAGCATACTGGATAACGTGTAAACGGGACATCGACTGACTATGAAGCACGTACAGAAGCAGCCACTGCAACAGAATCGTTTAATTGATGTTTGCCAGTTAAAAAGCGGTTGTTCGTTGATTTTTACCGTGTGCAAAATAAATGTAGCATTTAGCCAACTTACTTTATTTGACTTTCATACTCCATCCATGTATCGTAGGCTATAAAACTGCGCCTTTTGACTCGTCGATCGGATCCACCTGTCGCGGATCTCCTTGGTATTAATTCCGAAGATGATCAGCCTACTGTTTACATGCCTCATCAAACTGGTGCAATTCAAACACAGCTTAACCGTGGTGACCATGGGGATGTCAGTGAACTTGGTTACGTTCTACAACTGGAGGATCAAATGCAGTCGATCGAAGTAGGTTCATGTTCTCGTTAGTCCTTCTTTCTTGTACATTTGTTCAGCTCGAATTGTTCGATTATCAACACGCACATGTATTCAAAGGTTCTGAGAGAACTGTGTAGTTATACTTCTGTTAATCGTTCTGGGCAGTTACTCAGACAAGTAGGCAACGACGTGTTCACAACTTATGAAAACGAATCACCGTATCGTCGACCGATACTGATGGATCCTACTTACTAAATTACAATATCCGTGCTCTCCTAAATTGTTCACTGAAAGTATTATTCGGCGTGCAATGCGTGAAAGTTTCGTGTTTTTTTCTCGAACAACAGTCCCTTCCCTTTTCTTCCGTCAGTTTTTCACCTCTCGAACTTATTTTGACACCGTCATGACGGTCTGTTACTCGAACTGCAGTGCGATGGGACCCATGCCAATTTGTTTACAAATAAGTGTATGCAACCGGTTAGCTAGTCAGTCCTTTTAGCTATCATCCGTGTTTGAAGTAAAAACTGTGCACTGTGGTTCCATCTTTCTAGGGAGGCAGTTCTTATCGGGAATGTTTTGTCTCCAGCACACGGACATCTGAGGCATTTTCGTTTATTTCCAACGTGTATTTTTATGGAAATAACATGTACGTTGGTCTTCTTGTTAGTCCAATCTGAGTTTGGTGCTATTTTTCTTCAGGTTACAAAGTTCAAATCCTTCGTTAAAAAATTTCAGTACTTTCGTGTAGTTTTTCCACATTTTTAAAATTTAATTCTCAAGATGCCTACCCGTTGAATTCGTGAGATGTGATTGTGTTATATTCCGCTTACTTTCGCATCACGAACACCGTCTTATTTTCATACACGACTCGGCGTCTTGTTTTCAAACTACGGACGCTCTGATGTCGAGTGTTTTCGCTTAATATGAGGTGTTTTTGTTCACTAGACCTTATGTTTTTCCTTTCTTTTATTTCCCAGTTAAGGTTTCTTTTCTGCATGGCTGTTAGGTGGTAGTATGCACAACTAATGCGTTACCGTCTGCAAAGCTAGTAATAACCAACATGTTTGACTTGTCTTCTGCTAGTCCGGACTCGTCCGGTGAGGGTCGCAAACGGAGTTTCACTTTATGAGAGTTGCGAAGGTTAGTTATGGTTACTCTAGTGATTTAGATGTATTCGATTCATGGAGCCAGTTTGTCTCTCTGCGTGGTTCTGTGGGCCTAACTAGAAATCACCTTCCACTATTTCGAACTGTTACTGTGTAACGAGCTAACACTAGTGCAGCTTAGAAGTATGGTATAGCTCCAGACCACTACTGCACGTAGCATTAATAACTATTAGACACAGCTATTTCCACTCGCTACGCCTGAGGGCTAGGTTAAGCTCACTGCTACATGAGTAAGGTTGTGTGGAATCTCTCAACAAAAATTACTTTCTCTCATATCAAACCGTTGAGCTACTAGCTCTAACCCTCAACCTCAACCCTCAACTCTCTTCTAAAGTGGAAATGTTCGAGAACTGGCTAATGGTAACTCTGCTATAATGTGTACTCCTATCTTTTCTTGTTGTTCATCTGATGACGATTTTATGAACTCATGCTAATCGGTAAATACTGGTGTACTTTGAGTTAGCACGCCTTTACAAATGAATTAAGAAACAGCTCAGGTATGTATTCTGTTGTCTTGAATCTCTTCCTGGTATCGCTAAAGCAGACAATTCCGATCATATAATTGAAACTCGTTTACGTTGTTTCTTGAACAGTGCCATGAGCCAGGTGACTTGGAGGCCGTCTTCCATCGGCTGAACGTACCTACTCAGTTTGGGTTCAAAAAGTTTATAACTCTTATGGTTGAACACCTTGTCACGAAAGTGACGTCACAACTTGAAATTGTTGAAAATGTTGGTGGATTTGGTAGCTCGGGTTGATAGTTTGGGCATTTGCTTGTTCGCAGACCTCAGCATTTAGACTGCAAATGTTTCATCGTATATTAGATTGAGAGACGTGTTGATCGTTTACATTCCTCTTCTGAGCTTTGTTGACCTGCGATCTGCATCAGCTTGAAGGCGGTTTGTCAACTTCCTGCGGGCGTACTAATTATGTTGATCCCTTCGCGCTAATATGGGCTAGTCGGTTGATTTTAGCCCGGTTCGGTTTGTTTCTACCTACGCCAGTCTTATCGATCTTTCCGGCTAGCTCAGTTTTGGCAGGCATGTAGCCGACGACGCCCTTACGTTATCCTCATTTTTGTCCACCCACCACCAAACTAACGGCTGGCTGCATTACTTTACCATATTCCATTGCCGATCGGATAGAGTTGGAGAACGAAGTCCGAGTTGTCTGAAAGCAACTGTTTACTTTAATCGTCAAAGCCTACTTCATCGTCTGGTCTCACCAATGATAGGCCTTCGTTGCGTGGGGCGACTCAAGTCATCTGGTAGCACACTTGTCAGTGACTTTAAAGGTTGCCACTGATGAAGGAACTATGATGATCTGCTAGTACTGATTCGTGAATGTTCAACTATAATTTAACAGTTACTGTCCAACGGGAGGGGTATCCCTTGGTGCCCGCTGGCAAATATTGGAAGACAAAGCCAGTCGCTACAAGCGCCACCCAGTTCAAAACCCTGACGTCACTTTTCCATTCGTTATTTTGAACAGGATCGCATTGTGAAGCGAGCGATGTTCAAGGCATTTTACGTTTCTCGTTACATAAGTGATAAATGTTCCAGGACTGCCGAACAACAGAACCAAACAGATGGTGACAGTCAACGTAAGCCTGGCGTCGTGGTTTGAACTACTCCCTTAAACAAGAGATTGTTAGATCCTGCTGTTTTTTTAAGACAGCAGTGATAATCAAGTCATTTTTCTTCCAAATCCGTGCAACGGAATCATGATAATCGTCTCGAAAAACATTGAATCTACTGTGGAATCCATTGTTGAAGAACAGTCACCGATCGGGCGGTATATAAGGCGATCCCAACAGGTTGGTTACCTTTGGTCATTGCTTGAAAGCTGTTGGCGATTACCTCGATGCTCCGTTTCTCGGACGTCGGATTAGTAATGAAATGCGAGAGGAGCGGTGCTCGCAGTCACCGTATCTAAGCGTGGTTTATTTCTACCCGAGTTGTCAAGACTATCACAATAATCCGAAGGCAGTTTCAGCACTAAAACACAAAATGGAAGAAGGAAATGTAGATTTATTCCACTAACGTCATAGAGTTATCATGTTTAAGGCTCGCGTTAGCGTGTAAATAAGAGGATGGGGAACATTCTGGATGTCGTTTTTAAACTTTATTCACCATACGTTGAAGACGTATGTGTTCTAATTGTTGCTGACTTAATGTTGTTATTGTGGTATGAGATGCAGTTTTGTTCGCCTGCTAAAGAACCAGAAGAACAGCAGATTGGGAATGAGAAGAACATTGAGTACATCTTGTTTAGGCTGCGCACGTATGTCATCCTAAGAGAGTTGTCAACGTGCTTTTCGTTAAGCTAACATTGTTCAGCTTACAGTCGACTGGCTAGTGACCTATCGGCCGGATTGTCTGCATTGTTTTTTACAGGTTCACTTAGTTATCATGTGATGTGTTAGTTTTTTAACGCTGTCACCTAGTAAATAGGGGGCGTCGTTGCTGTGATCAGTCATCACTTTTACCTATTCTGAGTCATCTTTCATCCTCGTCTTCACACATTCAGAATTAAATACCTGAAAGCACCAGACGACCGCCGTTTGTCAGACAGACCTTTGGTTTTGTTGCCTTAGGTTAAGTTTTGTCCTAAGATGTGAGTGTAGTTCTCTGTACCCACTAATTGAACGTTGTTCGCTCTTGTCAAGGGACAGGATGGCTCAAGACTGCCCTAAAGTCAAAACACTCGACAGTCAGTTGTACCTCGTTTGAGGGCACAGCATGATGGTACATAGCCTCGGCGTCATGCCTGGTAAAAATGATGATGCCGATCAGATAACATCCTGGTTAACTTGATTAAGGCATGCAGTTGAAAACATCATGGTTGGCTGTGCTGACGTGTCGTTCAATTTGACACAACTTCAGAGAGCTCAACCGACTGCTAACTTAATTTGTGTGCTTCCAGTAATGTTTTTTGCTCTCAATTTATAAACGAAACACTGAACAGGCTCAGTTATGTTAGGAAATTTGTTTCACGTCATTACAGTTTGTTTTCAAAGGAACCATCACGTTTCTGTTCAGTTTGGTTGTATTTTTCTAACCGATTTGGCTACATTTAACGACGGGGTAAGTTGACACTATTTGTTCTCGACAGATTACTTGCCAAACCTAGTGATTCTGTATCAGTGATGAACTCGCTGACTAAAGGACCGATCGTCAAATCTCACCCCGTTCAGGACTGCCTGATTGGTGAGTTAGATTGACGAAGAGCAAAAACCCGAATGAACGAGGCACAGCGTGCTAGTTTGCATCGGCACAGTGCGAGCTGAAAGCTGACGTTTGATGGCGTTTTCACGGTCCCATTCTACTCTTCGACTTATGAACGCAGATCACTAATCTAACTTAATTAGATTAACGTTTCGTAAACAACCAAGCTGCCTGTCATTTGATTGTGTGTTGCGCTGGTTCCCCCATGCCTTATCAGAAAAGGTTTTTTTCAACCCACCGTTTGGTTGTCTTCCGCGTTGCTTAGAGGTTTTGACTGCTTGCCACTACTCGCGTTTCCAAGTATGGTCTATTTGCAGGCAAACATCGTCAACGTGAACATAATCATCGAGCGGTTATCCGCCTTGGTGTACGATCAACGAACCGCAGTTGATTCTATCGAAGATAATATACAAAGCGCCCTTACAAATCAGGAGGCTGGAACGACACAACTAACTAGAGCAGCTAATAGCAGGGTGAGTTATCATCTTGTTGGTTTGTTTTGAGACTTCTCCGTCCAAATTGGTCCAGCTTAAACAGAAGCAGTTTCAAACCTACGTAAGCCTCTGCTAACAACATTCAGATAGTTGTTCTTTGTCATCTTCCATCAGTCGTTGATGTGTTTATCTGCATTATGTGCTTGTGTATGCTTCCAACAATACTACTGCTTCTTCCAAACATTTGGTCCCAGTGATCGCAGACTATGAGAAAAGGTGGCGCGAAAGCTAGGGAAAGTGAGTTGCACGACTGATTGGTTGCTATGAATTAGAATCAATTTCAGCCTCATAATACAATTACATGTAAAAACGAGTGTTTTGGTATGACTTCACCGTCATGTCAGTACTGAAAAACCGCAATGCCCCTTTTGTCAAAAATAAAAAGATTATTCCTAAAGTGTGAATTCGATATCAAGCAGATTAGGAATGTCTTACCTACGGCATACTTTGTCTTAACTAAGCAAACCTTACAAAAACACTCTTCAGGGCATTTTATACTTGACTGTTCTGATAATTCATTCTTTCATAGTACTCTTTTATACTACTTCTCTTCACAGCAACGTGCACGCAAACGGTGTTGCATATGCAGTATTGTTCTAACCACCGTTTTGGGCGTAATCGTAATGATTCTGATTATTATTTACGCGCCACGATCAAATAATTGAATGGAACGTCAAGACTTTGCAATCCTGGTCTTACATTGCCATATTTTTTCAAATGACTCTTCCCCACTAACATGTGTTGTCCGCTTTTTTTATCGCGTCTATCTGTGCAGTTTTGTGGAAGCCATGTAGACTGCGTATCTGACCACTTAGATTGGCACTTGTACAAATAATGGATGATGTATACTCACTAAATGACTCTCCTACACTGTGATTCTCCGGACCTCGTTTGGCCATTTCTTATATTCCGGGTTTCTTCATCCCTGCTCCTTTTTATAATTACCCACATGTAAAGGTGCGGTTCATTTCATTACTTTCGTGTGCTCATCATTATTCGCACATGACCCATTTTCTGACCCACTGACCTCACTGCAGTATGTGAGGAAAGGGACAAAAACCTTCTGTCAACACAATGTCTTTCCTTCATTTTTGTACATTTTTCAACGAAGAAAATCGACGTACAATTTGGTTACATGCATGCACACTTCCACGTTCAAATTTGGTTGGGGGCGCAAATAAGTCTGTGTTCAGGAAGTGTACATGTGGATTTGCATATCTGCAAGAAAGCTGGGATCGCTCGAAAGTGAGTCCGCACCGGTGGCACAAGTCTGTCGAATGTGGTCGTCTTTCTATGTGTTAAATACACAGGATGCAAGATCATTGCATTTCTCATGCACCCCAAACCCTATTGTCTATTTACTTGCTTGTCTGACTAACTGCGCGCATATTTACTTTATTCATAATTCAGTGTGTGCCAGTCACATAGGAAGCAATTCGTTTACAATTTCGAATCAAATAGTGTTTTGTTTGAACTGAAATTTGATCCCTTCACTCACACATCTGTGGGCCGGCTTCTGAATGTGTGTGTGTGTGGGGGGGGACAGAGAGAGCTTTACTACCTTTCTTTCTCTGTGGACGAACCTTTGTCTGTGGTTGTGTATGAGCAAACAAATGGGATTATAAGGGCGATCTTGTTGGAATGAGGGCAAATTTCATATGATGGGAAAATATCCCTCAGCAACTTTTTTCATTGATCACTCCATCTCCGGGAAAACAACCCACCTCTTTGTGGTATTCGTTAGTATACTTATTAGCCGCTGTGTACACATTATACAAAACTGGCCGTGTGATTACTGTGGTTGTGCTCGCCAACGTTGCTGTTGCTTGATTGTTGTTCCATTTCAACTGTGGTCGTTTTGGGTGTGGCCATTTTCTGAGACTTTGTCTTCCGCAAATATGAACTAGGGCCATACGCTTTGAACGTGCTTAATGTTGGGCTGATCACTGTTTGCATGTATCGATTCGCGGTGGTGTCAGTGATTTGTGGCCTGAGAGTAGTTGACTGTAGGCGCATTTCTGGTAACAGCTCGATTTTTTGAGGGGTCAAATCAGTCAAACTGAACGCACGGTCGCATCCCAGTAGGTGACCCATATCGTTAGTCTCACGATCTGTGTGCTGACACAAAGTTCTTGTCGATTCCACCACAGAGTCGTGCGACAGATCTGGCTGTGAGGCTTGAAAATGCTTTGCAGTTGCTTCTTTTTCGAAATAGTTGGTGGTGATCTCCAGCAATGGTGTATACGGACCGGCATTTTTAATGTGACAAGGCTGGTTTCCACTCACTAGCATATTTCTTCGGAAGCAATCAGTGTTTCGTTGTGATGTTCTTCGTTTTTCTGTGGTCATTCCGTGTTCTTGCTGAGTGTGTTGGTTTGGCTGCAGTGTCTGATAGGTGTGTTGACCTATACACAAAGTTTGTGCAGAAAGTGTAATCAATTAGCAGGAAAGCGGAAGCATCGAATCGTATTTGGGGACACAAAAACAGTTCGCGGTTCACACTCATACTTTCCATCACCCAGTCGTTCATCGGTAACCTCAATCAAGTGTAAAAAATCATAATTAAAAATCTTAATCAAATCTGACTGACCAATTCGATTCGGAGTGTGGGAATGTGCTTGAGTTAACTAGGGTATCGATTCGCACGGTATAAGGAAGCTGATTGTCCAACAAAGCTCAACTTTCATTTTGTCTTCCTATAGCCAAATCATCTGCAGATCTTTTCGACTTTGTTGTATTTATCCGAACTATTGCGCTGGTTACCGGATGACTACTACAGTACTCTAGTGAGAGGCGACCCTCGGTTAAAGCAAAAGTATATCGTTGATGGAGGCATTCGATGTTTAAAGTGAGGTAGTAATTCCACAGGCTTTTACGAACCAATGACCCACATAGTCAGTCAGATAGCTTCAACTTATCAGGATAATCGAAATAGATACACGTTCATGTTTGATACTGAAACTATTAGGACTGTTCTTTGCACCTTGAAACAACATGAACCTCTAAGTGGTCGCACACAATTGAGTGATCACAGCTTGTAGAGTACTGTGACGTTTATCATCAAGCAGTGACTACACGGTGATTACACATCCAGATGGACATTCATGTTATCCACAACCCGTCCGGACTAGAAGATAACAAGCCAAACTGGGTCACATCATCCAGTATTTGTTGCCGAGAAACAGTATGACTTCACATGGACTGAGATACTACCCGACAGCCAAGATTTAAATAACATTGATTCGAACCCAGGAAATCTGGAATGGCAAAGCAATCCCATAATCACTTTGTATCTGGGCTAAGAAGGATATTATGAACATACTCATATTTTGGAGAGTGACAACCAATGGTCACGGCTATTGGAGGTCCGGGAATAATGGTGAAACGTGGTTTGCAACCCTCTGTGCTTTGATGGAAGGGTCTTTATTTCACATTGCAACTGCGTCTTCTGAGTGAACAAATCAAGATAGTCGTATTTCAAAACTACATATTCGGAATTTGCTATACACTCACGACATTAAAAGAGCTTATTCGAAAGGCATCACTCATACGTCCCAGGTTTCACTGGTGGGCGTTGATTTGAAGTGGTTCAGTGGAAATGCCTGCAGCTAACTGAGCCTTAGGTTAGGTTCCTGAATGGGATGTCTAACAGGTTTTGTTTTGCCAGAACGATTTGTAGAGATTGCTTACGAGGGAATATACCTACTTTTGTGATTCATTGCGAGGTCACAACACAAGCAGGTTGGGTTTAATGTGACAAATTTGGCACGGTGTTACTTCCTTGGATGAGTGAGCCCATCTCATGACTACAACAGCTGTCCTTGTGTAGTTCTGGATGAGTTGGTTTTTCATCGGGGGGTACTTATTGCAAAGCATTTCAGACATTGTAAACGTGATTCCTCTTGAACCACCAGTGGAAAATAAGTGGCCGTGTATGCTGTCCAGAAACATAGATGAGCATCCACATTTTTTTCCGCGTCCGATTGGGAGTTCACGATATTTCATGCGTTTCTGTCCAGTAGATCGGTCCAAACTATCCGGATCGTGCAAGCGTAATGAATAGTAACGAAGACAACGTACTGAAGCCTGAACGCTTTATGATCGCTAATGCTAACAGACCTTCAAACCGAACTGGGTTGGTGAACGTTTATGAGTCAGCCGTAGCCGTAAGGATATAACCCAAGCAGATTATACACACTTATTGCGGCGGACGTAGCGGTTCACCAGCGATGTACAATTAGTATTTATTGCTCTCACTTCACTGTCATCTCTTTGAGTGTTGGACCAGCAGATCACAAGGGCTTCGGCAAAGTACTCACTTCTAATACTCACCCTACTGGTCCCAATCTGGCCTGTTCACTTTGGACGACACAGTAAATATAGAGCAATATGAGGGAGCTGTTGGGGCATCAAGTCGAAAAAACCTGTATTTGGACATCTTATAGTTGTAGACGTAGTTTTTTTTCGAAATGGATCGGCAGATGGGAACTTCATAATGCGAAAGTTGGAATGTTTACTTATGGAGAATAGCGTTCGTCAATAAAAAACTGGTTCCTAGTTTGATTTCTTATTAGACAATATAAATTATTCCGTTTGTCCTTAGTGTATTCCCCAACTCATGAGGGCAGATGAACTAATCAACAGCATAGCGTACAACAAGAAAAACTGTCTTGGCGAAAGAATAAGTCAGCGGAAAATATGATCAAGAGGCTGATTTTGAACGAGTACAAAACCACCGGTTTTTGATATTACTGGTTTTCGTCGGATGGATATACTGGATGGTTTTTTCACTCCAGTTGCGACCATTTCATGAAGATTTCCCGACCGGTACATGTCGAAAAATCAATCGATGATAGATCGGAATAACAAAGCTGAATGGGGTTTTCTGAATATTGATAACCATCCGAACAGCAAGTAAGCGAGGGCGCCCAGTTAGATGTCAATCAGGTATGAACAAGGAAAATCAATAGGTAAGCGACCCATAACATAAAATTGACGAATTTCATGCGCACAGTGTCCACGATTGGGATAGCTGGTCTTGTTCTAACAAGCCTGGATGTCTAATTAAAGGACAGAAGGAGGCGTCGACGGTCGGAACATATGGTTGAACGTTTCAGTTCACTAGCCCTAAAACAAGCTGCATGTGCATAACTCGCGCCCTTGTTGTACTGTATCGTCCTAAGTCTTATTTGTTTGTCACCACTGTTGATCAGAAGTGTTACGATCGAACACCCCTCCTCATATGTGCACTTTCTAACCCCCAAAGTTTTCATCTGTTTTGAAAAGTGCGAAGTGACCGAAACCTAACTGCAGGACAGCAAACATGGGGGAAGTGGCGGCTCCGTAGTGGAGAGGTCTATCATTACAGTGGAGCCCTAATGTTCGTACGTGGCACACACCACACTCACAAAGCCGGATGCGGTGTACTGAGTGGATACAGAAATGTTCACTAATAGTTAACATCTCTTCCATTTTCTGTCAAATATTCGAAGCACAGAATTGGAAAGTCCTACTTAGATCCAACCAGTGTGTGTAAGGTCAGCCCGCACTCGATCAATTTCACCATGACTATTTCCCACATTTCTGTGCATGATTGCTTTTTTACGATGACTTTCTGACCAAAGTTGGGTTATCGCCTCTTGATATGACTTATTTGGTTGTGGCAAATGACTGCTTCCAGTTTGATGCTAACAATTTATTTCTGGAAGGTATGGTGACCACATGAGTTTGGGTGAATATATTGGTTTGCTAACGAAATGTGGGTCACTTTCACTTCAAGGCATACGGACAATAAAAACCTTGTCACAACTTAGTCCTGTCATAGTGACCTACCTCTTCTGTTCAAATGATTTCGCAAATGTGGATCAACATATCCATAGAGATCTCCGTTTGTGGTTTTATAGAGCACCTGGCCGGGCGAGTTGAATGCGATCGCCGAATCTACTGCATGCACGTCACCACCTGCTTGAACTGGACGACCTTCACAGCGTAGCATAGCCAATTCTCCTGTGTTCAGCGTCATTGTGTTGGAGGAGGAATGAGGGGGCATTGTGCAGAAGTAATGTGTATTCACCATGGGTGGGCTCAACTCTAATGTGACGGAAGAACAATTCAAGTCGTCCACCTGTGTCAAAGTGGTGGGTGAAAGTGAACGTTGGTGGGGCGAACCGGCGTTCAAATCGTGTATCGATTGTGCCACCTGTGCGCTCTTGTAATAAATGCCACTCCGTCCACCGTCAATTAGCTTTACCGCTGTACCAACCTGTAAACAAAATGAAAAGAACAGTGACTTATAAACGCCTATATGCATCACACACTCGAGGATGCTGAACACACGTTTCTCTGACCAGAAGTTCGCTTATTAGGAAGGTCAGATATTAGTAGTCCTAGCTTGAGAAACGGTTATAAATAATGGTAATACTAACATAAATCATCCTTCCCCAGGTACGAATTTGAATAGCGAAATCAGAAGACCGGTTTTGCAAGATGGTAATACCATTTCGTATGTTCTCATCGGTTGCTACACATAGCAGCGATGAAGATCAAAATATATTTAAAAGAATTAAGTTCATACATCAAGTCAGTGTATACAATAGTTATGTGGTCGATCCGACAAACGCTTTCCGTGTGTTGGTGCATCATCACAAGCCTGTCATTAAGACACTGGAAGCGCTGCTAGTCACGCGTACCAAGCCGGTTCTCTGTGTGCAAAAGCTGTTGACCTTGAACCTCCGTCTGCCATGGTTTCGACCAATGACAGACTAGTGCATACATTGACTTGATGTATGAACTTAATTCTCTTAAATATACTTTGATTTTCACCTCTGTTGTGTGGCAACTGACGAGAACATACGGAATGGTATTACCATTTTGAAAAACCAGTAATAATAACAGTAAACTGATCAATTTTGATGTATCATTTTGTACAACATACCGGATGTCCCTTTTCACATGTTCTGTTCAAACCAGGCTCTCCTGAAATTGAAAAATAACGTCAGTTTGATATCTTCCGCAAGAAAATCTGCTTGACACTTCAAAGCAATAATATTCAGAGTGATAAATTATTTGTCTTAGTACCGTGACGCCTTGAAGTAGGGCAACAGACATCAAAAACGCATAATCCAGTAAGGCAAAGCTTTCTTTGAAATACTGGGTTCTCTTCAATAACTTCATGAGCGCAGAAAGAAGACATGTTGCGATATGTTAACATTTCGTTTACTCTCATCAGTCACAAATGTAAAACGTGTAAGTCATATATGACAGACAATAAGGATAGACAGGGTGTGGACACGCATACAATCACACCACGTATTATGTCATCACCACGGCAACCCTATAGGTTGCTTCACCCACTTTTGTACACATAGCGCCAGCTGGTGAGCTCTAATCAGCATGGGCTTGCTTCGGGTTCTGCTGACGTAACAATATTTTGAAAGAGTTAAGTGGGACCACCTGGTGACCTGTTATCATGATGTGTCTGGCAATCGATGGTGCGGGGCTTCGAGTGACCGATTCACCGGTTACCATTTGTGTCATGCGCTGTTTTAACCAGTTTGGGAGGTGTTCGGCCACACGCTGAGATAGCTGTCGGTCTGTTCTGCCTATGTAAACGTCACCGCAACTGCAAGTGAACTGATAGACAACGTGAGAGACAGAATGGTCAGACCGACTGCGTTCGCGATTGTGTAGAACGAGTCCTTTGGTGGTTTGAACCAAGCGTAATTGGGCAGCCGTATACGTCCGGGATAGGGCACACTTCAGTTTGTGCTTGATGTCATTTGCCAGATGATCGCCTTTGAATTGCAAAAATAAAAATATATCTTTCTTTTGAGCTGTTTGCACTGGTTCCTTGCATTTGGTCGCCTTGCTGTGAATATCTATGAACTTTTCAGGATATCCGTTTGCCAGCAGCGTTTTCTTCAGCATTTCTTGTTCACTTTGCAGCTTATCAGGAGTGCAAATATGACTGGCCCTGTGAAATAGAGTTTTGATCAAACCCCGCTTGTATGCTATCGGGGCAAAACTGGAGAACTGTGGGTATTGTCCGCCCCATGTTGCTTTGCGATGGATCGATCGCTGTAATTTTCCATCCCCACTCCTAGTGATGAGTACATCTAAGAATGCTAAACTGTCGTTTGATTCCTTATCGTGAGACAATGATAGGCTCGGGTGACTGTAAAGAGCATAGTTTATTGATTTGGCCTACCGTGAATGTTCACAGATATCAAAGAAGTGTGTTTTAGTGAAAGTTTGTTGTGCTAAAGAATTTTGTTTGAACAAAGAGAAGAGAATTTTAATCGTGGATTTTGTGTTCATGTCAAACACTATTCCTGATTAAATAACAACGAATGTGCCTGTGTCGGTTTTGTGTCTTTCTACAACCTAAGTAAGCGGTGGAAATAAGCCCACCAGAGGACTGTCCTGAAATCGTTTTGTATTGATCCAACCGTGGATTGCATGGGTTTGGATCGAGTGGGATTCAGCGATAGAAACGACAGCGTTTTACCCGTTGAAATATTGAGTCGGAGGCTCAGGACACTCTAAGCTAGGAACGTTCCATAGTAAATCATCTGAACGACTTTTGGGGAAGGTTCGGCTGTCGAAGTTGCTTTAGGCTATGTAGAATGGTTTTGTTTGTGAAAATAGTCACCAAACCACGATTTTACTTCCATGGTTTGATGATGAGGGTTGTTAATGGCTTTAACTAGCGTGATTTATTTGTCGAGGTTGCCTGTTTAACTCATGTCTGAAATTTTGTGTTCGATGAATAAACACTGAATTTGTGACTTGAAAACGATAAACTCTAGTAAGTTTGTCCAGCTTTTGACGGAATAGCGGTATGCGTCTGCAACCGTTTATACTATGCCCCTTTGGTAGTTTACCGTTATACATTGTCAGTGCTAATCTAGCCTGCATAAATATAGTTAAGCTGTAACTTATGGGAATCGACTGATGCTAAGGTGAATCATATACAGAGTTGAAAAATGCGCTGTTATGCTTGCTATCCGTTGAGAATCGCTACCTTCCGGAACGAAAACAAAAGTCAATCTTCGTGACACAAAGCAAATTTCAGTTTATTGAGTTTCTATTGCTTATTTTACAGACTAGACGTATCGATAAAATGAAGAATTACAATTGGTGTTGACGCTTTCGCTTTCTCATTGGTCGACTGGACTCCGCTTGTAGCTCGTTTGTTTCAACGCGTTGCGCACTTAAACAGCTTTTTTTACTCCGGTGCTCGTTATAACAAAATCCGATGTTGGAGCACCGTGCCGTGATGATTGGTCCCCGCGCTGACATACAAGCCTGTTCGTGTTTTCGACACTGATTGGCCATAGACTTCTGCGAATCAATGGTTGACTTCGTATCGATGCGTTTGTCCAATCCTATCCCTTTACGCTGTGCACATTCACAATGGCGGTTAACGTGCTTTCGGTTCGTTTTCTGGCGGTGTTTATGCGCCCCTTCTTCTTGACATGCCGGTTCTGGTCATTTTGGAAACCGGTATTTGCGTGATCGGGGTCGATCGTTATCTGTGATAATATGATGATTGTGGTGCTGTCGTTCACTTTTTGTCCCAAGTAGCTTCATCGATATTCAGTGCTATCTGTATTGACCTGGAAACTATCGTTTTTCTGTGGCCAACATAAATTTCATTTGTCCATTCACCATTTTGTTTTCTGCTAACAGTAATGCCTGCCATAAGTGGATCGTATTTTGAGATCTCCACAAGTTTTATGAGATCAAATTTCAACACTGATATCATCAGCCCACGTAAATTTACCACGTCAAGCACATCTCACCAGGCTTATTCCTTCACTTTCCACTTCAAAGGTTAGCACAGGGTGAGTAGTTGGGATCACCGTCTAGCACAGTTTTCCTGTGTTGGTAGCTACTGCTGCTTATTAGCTCGGCAGACCTAATTTTAAATCAGTCAGCAAAAACAATCATACCCGCAACTAATGCTTGATATTGATCAAATGATCAGGTGAATCGAGGGATGTGACGAAGCGCGACAACGGACACCGCGCAACCAGCTGGTACGTGAGAAATGAACAACAACCGAAGCGACAATCAATCGATGAATGAGTATAGACGCACGAGCTGACCGATGGGTTTGAGTGTTTGTTGTAAACATGTTTTTGCACCACCATAGATCACGACCGGAGCCCACCCTTCGTTTTAGTTTAACGGATGACCGCGCAGCGTTCGCTGTCGTTCCTCACGAGCTGTCTGTCATCTCAAACATTCCTTTCTCGAATTCCTCCACTTTCCTGATCCTCTTTATTGTAATCATCCCATGAATTGCTTAGGGTCTACTACTTCCTCTTTTAGCACTACACATTTAATAAGCTTTCTGTTTTCAGTTATCAAGCTAACTTCTAACTAGTAGTGTCATACTGCATTGCGTTTGCTGCTTGGATGAAGCTAATGATTCATTGATTTTGGTACTGCCGCTAAACCAGTTCCACGGTCAAGCTATGCTGTTCGGGTAGTAAACAGACTGTTCCATAAACGGTGACCATAACGGATGCTACCTAACGATACGATCTATCAGCATAATAATTTGGAGACGCAGTAGGCACAACTTCGTTTTGAGAGCTCGACTATTCTCAGAGAGCGCGTCTTTTTATGACAGTTCGAATTTGTGCAGGTTGTACATAATCCTTCTGATGAGCACCTGTTGAAAAAGAATTTAGGTGCACTATGGGGCTCCTCTCAGTATGAATTCCACCAGGTTGGTGGATTTAGTTCACACAGGTATGGAAGTGTCTGAAAGCACGTGAACTAGATCCTCTGATATGATGAGACCTACGAGGCAATCAAACTGTTTGATGAAGCTCTTCGAACTCCAACTGCAGCCCTTTTTCCTCGCCGCATTGTCCATATATTCATCTAGTACACTTGATTCGGCTTCACATGATACCAACAAATGGTCAAATTAGGCATTTGGTGCTTTGTCCCGTTGTTGCTGCTGATTCACACCATCATCACTAGCGCCCAAATTCACTTTGTAGGTAAGGGGTGGTTTCGATCTGTGGCGTTCAACAGAGAGATTTTCCACCTCCCATTATATTTACCATGGTAATAGGTCGTGTCATCCAGAAGATGGACGTCTCGTTTAACCGCTTCATACTGGTTCCTAATTGTGGCATGCTACTGCTTGCGGTGAGTGAACACGGCCTGCGAAAGGAACCTGCGAATGCTGAAGTTGTGCTGGAGCTCGTCGAAGTGTCGACTAACTGACGAATGTCAGATGGTTGATAAGGGGTGACGTAGGAAATAACAGACTAGTGCTGTTTAAAAAAGCCAGGTTTGACCACGTTTTGAATTTGAGATTGGAACCCACTTCCAGATCACCCTAAGGAAGTAGAGGGTGTTCAGCCGCAATAAGGAAATGTCGAGTTTGTTTAAAAATACTGCAAA
The DNA here is from genome assembly GCA_008508345.1 of Paragonimus westermani. Taxonomy (NCBI): domain Eukaryota; kingdom Metazoa; phylum Platyhelminthes; class Trematoda; order Plagiorchiida; family Troglotrematidae; genus Paragonimus; species Paragonimus westermani. The sequence continues at coordinate 152,072 of QNGE01000801.1, read as the reverse complement.
AATCACAGTAGACGACCATTTTACGAGTTCATCTGCTCATGACATAACACTGCATAATGTGAATGAGAAAGGGTGATGATTTTGGCAGACTTTTTCTTTTCGAAAACGTGATGGTAATACAGTTGACGACATCCGTCTGGTAGTCTGGGTGTCCCTGCGATGACAACCACGACCCCGCAGGTGTAATCCGTTGGCCTGGGAAGACACTATCGCTAGACTACTAAATCTTACGGGAGACGCCTAAATGGTTGTCTTCGAATTAGCGATTATTTGGAGTTCTCGCTCTGGATTGGCTACTGGTTGATGAGTATCACCACGCAGTGTCCGCTTGACGAGCAGACTGTAAATCAGTTCACGAAAATTTATTCAGTGAACAAGACTGGGAAAGTTACATTTTTCATTGCCCATCTCTTTCTACGAGAGTGTACTGTCGTTAAACAGGAGGACAGTCATCTTAATCACGACCGAGATAAGCATACGAAATACCTGGATGAACCAGCAAGCCACACAACAATCACTCAATACCTATCATCATAGGGAGTTCCTTATGCTCATGAAGGTTCAATGAGTGTGTGGATTTTGGCCGCTGTGTTCCGTTGCATTCTCTAAGTTATTAGATGTCATGGCAACCTCTGACGTGCCTGACGGTGACAGCATCACTTCACGTGATCAAACAATGATCGAATCATTTTCACAAAATCAGCATATACGAACATTTCGGTGATGTCTAAAACAAAGTTTGCTCTGAACAGTAACTTAATGGCGGTAGTTTCAATGAGCAAATAACAGTAAACAGCGATGGATAATAACTTCACATTTTTAACGAACGCTTGTTAGATGATGGTCAGTGTAGGCTACCCTTTCAGTCCAGACAAGAATGTTTTTTGATCGCGTAACCATGGTTGCATTTTTTGTTCATCCTCTTTCAGCTGTTCGCAAAGGTGTCGTGAACGAACTCTTGGGATGGCGCAGTTTTTTGTGTAATAAAATACAACCCATATTACTGATACAAACGTTCACGTTCGTTTTACGCCATTAGGCAATATGATTGCGTGTGCATCGCCCATTCAGTGCAAAGAATGTGAGATGAAGATGATATTCCATGTTGTCACGCCATCCATGAATTCGACGGAGCATTTTCAAACCCACCATCACCATGGCGGTACTCCGTTACCGGACGTACACACTATCGTGTGATTCCATCGCTGGAATAAAACGACTGTGTGCGCATGTTTATCTGATACAAACGAAAAGCAGAGTTAGGCTATTGATCAGATGATAGTCAGTAGATCGGCTGTAAGGACTTACATATACGTACTTGCTCGTAAACTCTGATACAGCGTTAGTACTACCAATATTTGTTCTAAAGGTTTTCTTAAGGTGTGCGTTAGAATGCAATTCTGTTGTACGCTGGAGTGATAGATTGACTACTGGCACAGTATTGTCCAGGAAAAAAGAAGCACGTGTCGGGTCGTTCCTCATAGAGTGAATACGTTTGCTTTTTCATCCGGTGAGAAGTGAACGCATACAAATTTAACCAATCCTTAGTAAAAACAAACTAGTTCGTTGAGTGGGAGAGTGACCAGCGAGTGGGTGTCATCTGCTACGCACTCATTCGGAAGTCAACCTTCAATAGCTCAACCTCTGCCCGTATGTTGCTTATTGACCTGGAAGCAATGGAGCGTTTGGTCCAGATAACTTTTTAATGTCTTTTATGTGTTACAAACAACTCAGTATATAATTAATAATATTTATTGCTGCAGCGTTTACAACATTTTGTGAATCATAACTATTTTCGACGACGATAAGTTCCATTGTTTTGCCTGAACTTACAAAATTATTTTGATTCGGTCACCATTTGACTGATAATGTAACCCTTCTATGCAACGGTGTTTGCTTCGGATGAAAGTCTAAACTTTTGCTTCAGTTGACAAACAAGAACTCCTTCTTCTAGGAAATCTTTGGAGTCAAAAATAATCTCCAAAACGGAAAAAACCACCACAGTGTAAGAGTTGGAGAAAAAAGGTAGAGCCAGTTTACACAGTTTCATACTTTTTGCCCCAAGTTACGTTAGTGATTACAAAAACAGCTAATCTTGGTGGCAAACATTGTGCGACGAAATTGTTTGTATGTATTAGATTCCTTGCCAAATAAAATAAAATATATATTTCAAAGGGTTTGGTGGACTAACTTTCAGTCACTCGGTCAAGGGTTACAGTAACATTTGTAAAGTTCGTCTAATTTATTAGGTCAGTGCCTTACTATCCGGACGATGCAGATAAAATATAAGGTAGCAAATTATCAGCACGTTGATGCACATTCGGATGTAAAACATTTCAAAGAAGTGTATCTCATAAAAATTTGCACGCTGAACTTATTGAGCAACGCAACCTTATTAGATGCTCTGGAATCCGACGTTTACACACACTAATCGTCAAATTTCATTGATATGGCATGCACACATTTACAGCCTCTACCTCATTGTGCCAGATTGCACATGCGACAACTGTGTATAATTTGGAATGCTGGTTCTAACCCGTTTTGACCTCAAGGTTTCACAATGGGGTCATTTTAACCGAGAAGGCTTCTGCGAAACGTTATCCTAATTTATGACGAATGAGTTTGTGTGTGCGCGTGTGCGTTCAAGTACTGCAAAAGTCGGGCACATGCAACCTGGTGTAGGGTTGACGTGAGTGAATATGGATGTTTGCTGGCGTGTCGTGTGGTTTAAACATGACTATTCTTTCACAGTATATCTTGTTAGTTTCTAAGCAAACACGTGCTCCCAATCTTTGCTGTAGGGTGCAGAAGATGAGTGGGTCTGTGATTCATTTATTTCTTATCCATAACCATCTCACTTCTGCGGTGCTTGATGCCAACTGGGATGTGTTTTTCGATACTTCCAATCACTCAAGCATCGTTTGCGGACCACCTAGTTAACCAACCTTAAACATCATCATTCCTACTAAAATGAATACCTTCCCCCAAACTCTATCACTTCCGTCTTCGAATTTTATTGTTCTTCATTTTCTTTCTTTTCTCACCGCCCATACAGTTGCGCGCTCGCGTCAAAGTTCACCATTCCAGTGTGGTTTTCCACTGTTCTTCCATTCCCGAAATAGCCGACACTATCTGTCTATCTATCTATCTGTTCAACTATTCTTTTTCGAGATCATTATGCTTGCGTCACCACAAATTCATGCTAAGTGCTCTATGTGAACGACAATCACCGTGAGCTATTGCAGTATTTACTTCCTGTGGAGAAACCGCGCCAACTGTGTAGTTTTTGGACCAGGTTATGCTACGTATCAAATGTTTTCCACCGAAAGACAAACCACGTTGTTAGTTCTTTGGAAGTACACAAACCCAGAACATTAACGTAGCGTAAAGCATATACTTTTAGGTGAACGTATATTTATTACACATCGTTCCCTATCAGCCATATTAATAAATTCTCTAACGTACTCAGCGGGTACTTAAAATTCACACCAACACACTTGAGCATACACTGTCTCTTATTCCCTCGCCTGCGAGTGTATGCATACAACCGTATATCTACGTATCGAATACATCAACCCTCATTGGACAACTACCGGTTTCAACCCTCGCATGGCATCTGGGCTGGTGGTACAAATTACTCATGCTGAAACATCGGGCCATTAGGCCGGGGTCATATATATAACTACCACACAATACACAGGACTTCCGCTTGGCTGCATGCTGTCCCATCCAGTAATTTCTTCGCCGGCGTTGGTGCGTGACTCATGTATAGTTAAAATGGCACTGCATATGTATTGCGGCAAGCTGAACGCCCAGTGACTCATACTCATTACGAACGCCTGAATGAGCGAAATTCAACAGTCTCGCACATTCCTACACAAAGCTTGGCCAGCAAATAGTTGTCAAATCAGACCCGTGCGAGTGTGTTCGTGTGTGTGGGACTAGCCGGGGAGCGTGCGGGTTTGGGTTGTAACAGATAGGCACAGCCCACCAAGTTTTCCCTAGTTGGTGTGTAATGCCAAAAACGCGGAGAATTAAACTTTGACAATCATGGTTGATTCCGAAGGAGGAGCTTATATGATTTCGTTCCATTTAACCTGGTTGTACGAGTATATATGTAACCTGACCCAGTCGGTTGTTGATTTGGAGAAATCCCCATGTATGGTTGTACCTCTGCTGGCCACTTTCTCAGTCTGTCTAACCACAGGAAAATTTGACCTATTCGAAGTAGACAACTCATGAATGTGTGATGAATACTGCGAAACTGAAGGAAAATTTGAAAGCTTCTTCGAACTGTTTATAAGGAATTTGAAACCAAGAGGCTTCTTGGTTAAATTCATAAACCAGCGATAAATTCCTTGCTGCAGACATTTTTGCCCAGTTTTATTGTGTGTAGTCTAGCGAAATAATTGACCAAACGACGAAAGCTGTTTACCAGTTACTGCATCAGTTTTGTGTCATTCGGAGAGAAATCCTCTCACAGAGTATTCTAGTTTGTTAACTCCCACCGCTCTAGAGCGTGCTTTGACTCATATCGTGGTGTCTATAATTTTGAATCGTCTCTCACGTACCTTTGCTTGTTGAATCGAAAAAACGAAATATCCGTCGGAAGTTATCGGCTCAAGGACAAGCACTATGTAACAGTATACTCATCATTTTCTGTCCTTGGGACTGTTAACAGTACAAAACTGTCAATCTGAAGTGGACTCTCTCCAATCGCACACGAAAATTTACACAATAATCGTATCAATCTCCTCGACACACGAGATTCTAGTACGACTGCTGTTTGAGAAACTGCCTGAGAACACGAGGGTTGCTCTCTCGAACTTAATTCAAGCTGTCCTTTTCTACTGTGTTTACACGAAAGGTAAAACCGGTTTTGAATTGTCACTTAGGAGTGCAAATCAAAATATCATGGTTAGAGTGTGTCACCATAATCGCCCCCTACGAATACACTCTCCCGTCCAAACTACGAACCTTTTTTTAACCTCAACTAAGTAAACAAGCTTCCCAGACTGGTTAACAGAAAACTTTCAGGGGAGCGACATGTATACAATTTTTCCGGGAAGAAAAAATAAGAGAATCTAGTCGGACTAAACTGGGCTCGTTTGTGTGAGGACCTCAAGGCAAACCGCTGAACTACATAAAAGTTTTCTCGAACAACTTGAACTCCGGCAAACCGAAGTATTATCTGTGTCCCCAAACCAAAGTTTATGAGCTGATCACATGAACGTGTGAACGGTAATCTCTAGTTTTAAACCCTTACAACTGTCAAAAAATCCGTATTTGCGTTGGCTTAGCAGCATCTTGCATCCTGATTACATAAAAAGTGACTCTTCCTTGTGCACGTCGATAAAAAGAAGGTGAATTAAATGATCAGAAACGACGGGCTGTTTGGTAATATTTTCTTAGGATCTGGTGTTAACAGCCGCCTCGTTTGGTGGAGAATACAGACCAAAAGGGAATATTAATGCCCGTATTAAGTGCTCGATCCCAGTTATTCATCCGTAAATATAGCTTTTCTATGGGGTGTGCGGTACTCAATTATATCGGAAACAACCATGACGAGACCCCGGACATTTACGAGTTTCTTCCGATTTTTCTTACAAGATAAGACTGTTCAATTGGTGTATCTTCTCCCAATAAGAAATATCACTTCAGGATAGTGTTATCTTTTTTAGGGAGTGCTTTTGTGGTTGTAACCGCTGTTGACAGATGTCCTATAGTACACTGTTCATGTCCATATTAGTAAAATGTGAACAAGTCACAGATCAATTACCTGTTAATCAGTCAGTGAACAGCAATGTTCATGAAAGCAGTCAACTTGTACATACGAGCCATATCGATTCAGATATCATTTCTACCCTCTCTACTTAATGAATACAAACTGAAACAAGTCGTAGTCCAGTTGTGACAGTAAAAGGAGACATCTAACGAACAACCGATGGACCCTAACTTGTGAATTACTTGACTCGTAACATTCGAGGTTTCAATGAATGCGTAACGCGATAGATATGACTTACTTTTGTTCGTTATCTTTTGGTCTTCAACTAGAAATCTCCTCCGCAGTATAACAAGCATCAGGCATAAGAGCAGAACAAGTACGACCATAGCTATCACAAGTCCAATGATTGCTGACCAATGCGACGAACTTGAGAACAGTTGCGCTGCGGGATCTACGCTGACGGATGTTGGTTTACGTTCGAGCCGTTTATCTATACTGTTAGATTTGCTGTTCCATGAATTCGAGTTATGCAACTGTTTGTTTGTAAATGCCATGTCGTGATTTTGAGTACCGTCCAGCGCGAGCATACGTTTTTCTGGAAGAAATAGGCTATTTTGTTCAGTTGGGTAGACATGGATTGTCAGTAATGCCGTCGACGAGCGTGGAGGCATTCCACCATCTTGTGCTTTTATCAACAGACGCAGTTCGGCAGGTTGGCTGCAATCTAGGATAGGATGTATTAAAAACAGCTGTCCGTTATAACTGTTTATTTCGAAGTGATTTACTGTGGGGCCACTGATTAGTGGGTCATTAGCAGGAGCCGACTTTACATGTCGAGTAGTTGATAGGTCATGGTCCACTGACAGTGACAAGTTATTTGTGGCATTATCTTTGGGCTTATCTTGGAAGTTTTTGTCGTTCCCTTGCTTGGAATTATCCTCAATGGCGTTCGCATGAATCCGGTTGAATTTTTCTTGCGGAACTGAACTGTTTTTAATCGTAACCGCCTCTCTTTTCGTTTTTGTGCTCATCAGTTGAGACGAACGGACAATACTATACTCTATCTCTCCGTTTCTCCCGCTATCGGAATCATTTGCGTGAACTCTGGCAATCACTTGACTACTAAGTTGGGCACATGATACGTTAAGCACACTTCCAGGACCATGGGGCGTCGGATAACGAAACTGTGGTGCGTGGTCATTTAAATCTGACAAACCAATATGGACGACAGTTGTGGAACGTCTAGGTGGGTCTCCACCGTCTTCGGCGATCACTGTTAATTCATAGGCATCCTGTTGTTCGCGGTCCAAAGAACTGATTGGACTTGAGCCAAAATCTGATCTGCCCAGACCCAGGCTATTATCGTGCTTTGGAGAACGGACAGTAATTTTGCCGGTAACTTTGTCCAAGTCAAACTCTTTGCTTGGTTGGCGAAGTAGGTAGTGAATCTGAAAATAAAATTTAATGCGGAAACCGGTGAGCCGATGCTTAGAAATCAGCGAAGGTCGTAGACTGATCCTTATTATATTGGACTTAGCATGAGGTAGGATAGCCGCGATAAAAAAACGGGACGACCAATATCGATGCACCAGCCAAACTGAAACAGCCATGAAAAATGAACATTTGTTATCGGAATGTAAGTATTTTAGCCCCATCCCTCCATTCTTGCTGTGGTGGTTGATTTTACTTTAAGTGAAATTGTAACTAACGGACTTGATACTGTTACCGGTGATGTATTTGATCGAGTGCTTTTGACTGAACGCAGTAAGAAATCAGTGCCATGAATTTTAAACACCTTTGACCGCAAAATAGTTGACCTGTCTACCAATGTTTCCAGATAGCCTAATGACATTGATTACTTCTGTAATTTAATCCGGTGTTACTCGTTAGTGCTCTAGACTCCTAATAATTGTGGTTACCTAACACAAGGGACTGCTTAGCCAGAGTTTACATACAAATGCGGACGTAAGCTAAGCGTATTTCACTGCTGCTCTCGGCTTTCGTATTCAGATATTCATTTCGACTGAATCCCTAGAATACAAAACACAGAAGATGTGTTCCTTTTAAGTTCACTAGTTTAGTGATTCCTGCGTTATTGAAGTTGCAGCAGCGAACCCCATAACAAAGACCATAGGCTGCGTGGAATGGAGACGTGGTACTTGCGAGCTGGATAAAATTCTCCCACAATCCATGCTCGAGTTTCTCGGTCTTCTTAATAGGACACAGTAATTTCCAGCCCAACTCCACTAGGTAACTTAGGCATACACAAAAGTAGACAAAATTGCAAGATCATCCGACGCTGGTCCGGAAAGTGCACTAAATCTTGAATGCGTTAGCTTTGTTCGGTCCTCGCGAACCGTTATTAGCTGGTTCACCAATCGCTGAAAATTAATACACTAATCGGGTATTGTTATAGAGATGCCCTTAACTACTGTTCACGTAACGATTGGCGGCTGTCGTTATTTGTCGGATCAGCAGTTCTCCTCTCTTGCCTTTGTCTCTTGCCTTTTGTCTGGCCCAGCACAATTCCATCGAAATCAGTATGCAGACCGCCGAACACGAAAACATTCCGCGACCAACTGGAATGTGGAAGGTAGACCAATACATCATAGTGTCACCTCAAGGACTAGGATGGACGAAATAAGCATTCCCACAGCACGGGATACTTGATTACCTAGAAGGCTTGAGTTGGTCTTTCTTGACTATGACTATGAACATTAAGACATTCAATAAAGATGCAGGTTCTTTGCGTTTTAGAATTCGGGTAAATAACTGTGGGTAGCATTCGAAAACGAGTTAAAAATGATGGATATTCATTGAAGATCGTGTGAACTGTAATCAAGGTGAGGCCCACAGAAAAGCCGTTGTTCTATTCACTGTGGATGTGTATACGATAGTGCAACGGGTCCGAGCGAGACCATTGCGGTTTTGGTTATTTCAACTGAACTGTCAGTTGCAAGTCACCCAGATCGGCTAACGCAACCCAAAGTAATCAGCTATGCCACCGGAGATTACCAACGCAGGTTTCTCGGCATGTGTTCTCTTTTCGAGCAGCTGCTTGACCTTGGACACACAGCAATTGACATTGTTGCCTTCGGTTTGTTATTCAGAGGTAAGGAAGGAATCGTGAAGCAGCCCGTTGAATAACAAGCAACTGGACGAATATTTTTTGATTGACTGCTTCAAATGACGTTTTGACTGACATGGTAAACTGGCTATCAGAAAGTAAATCAGTAAATTTCAATCACTTAATCCGCATACCTGTTGCGAAAGTTACTCAAGTATGATTGCGTCTCCAAACTGCATGCATTTGTTGCTCGGGATCTCCCTCCCAGTCAATTTACTCGTGCGTATGCTTCCAGGGTGCACACAATTTATGCAGATAAGCCTGGTTTCTTCATCAAGTTGGCTGCACTTGAAACTGCACTCTTTCAGTTGAAATAATTCGGCAACACATTATGGTTTAATCAGTAGGCGGTCACGTGTTAAAAGGTCTGCTTCGCATTCATCATCATCGTCGTCATCATCATCATAGACAGCAACACATCAGTGTGAGCCACTGATTCCTAAGTGTCAAATAACCACAAGGGGAAGAAAACAACCCCCCTATAATTAGACAGAATAAAAAAGGAGATTGGAAGGAACCTAACTACCAAAGATAGCTGTCTATATTCAAACGTTCAATATCAAGGTGTCTACACTTTTTAGACAAACAACCAGGCTGTAAGTGAAAGTAAGGCGTCATCAGCAAGACAGCTTCCTCACGGCTTTCCATGCCACACGTCATTAATTATAATAAATTCGCAGACAACTCAGCCAGACAACGAAAACCTCCACTTCACTGAGCTCGATCGGTCACTATCTCTTCTAAAGTCTCCAACCACCGACCCTGTGAGTCGCGATGGCCCCAGCCTAGGAGACGAACCCGACATACAGGGACAAGCCCTTCGATGAACGACTTCATTTTTCTACGCCAGTTCATCATATTTCCACCTCACCTCTTACGCCAGTCGGCCACAACGTCGGGGAAGAATGCTCCGGGTGACAGACGACTAGCCAGTATCCTTGAAACTTGACCTAACCATTTATGTCTGTACGAATGAACGGGTTGAACAAAATCTCGTTTAGCAGTCACTACTGAATACTAGCATTTTAACTTTTCTGTTACCAACTCGTTGGTGATACTGGATGTGAGCGATTGAGCGTAGACATCGGCGATCAAATGCGTGAAGATGGTTCACTTCTTTCACACTGAGGGGGCAAGTTTCGGAGCCGGAGGTGCCTCAAATTAGCGAATGCTGCCATAGGTTTAGAGATACGCGCTTCTATTTCACTCCTTACACTTACGCCGCCGCTGTTGCAACTCCACAGGCATACACACTGGTCAAAAACCTCCATGAATTCATTACCAAACATATCAATCTACATAACATACCACTCTAGCTTAACCTACTCTAATGACTTCATCAGTGCAGGAATAAGACGTATGTTGCGATATGTTAACATTTCGATTACCGTGGATATTCACAGACGCAAAACATCCAGGTTATGTACGACAGACAACTGGGGGTAGATGAATAAAGTATCACAACATGTGTCCTCTTTCTGCACCGATGAGGTTGGTAAAAGGAATATTGTGTTCCAAGCAACTCGAATGACCTCACGTGCTCCTGGTAAACGTGGCCTGTAACCATACTGTCTTTCCGTTGATTACACAGAAAACACCGTTGTGTTACGTAAGTTCTCCCTTGCCCCCAATATTGATTCTTTCTAAAAATGAGTGCACAGATGTTTACTTGATTGTTGTGGTTTGCTTCAGCCTTTTGTAAACATGGTTTTAACCTTGTGATTTCGGTAACTTTGACTAAATCTTGGCTCGCGTAAGTTTACGCTCCCTTCAAGAAATGTGGTAAGATAATCATTTAGTGGCAGTGAGCGCTAAATTAAGAAGACTAGCTGGATTTCAGGAGTACTTAACACCTTCTGTAGTGGTTTTGAATGAAAACGGTTGTTCTGACGTAACCGGGTGTTTCAAAAGACCGGAATCCATATTCAGTCGGTACGCCGGTATTCACAAAAGCCACACGGTGGACGTCACCAACGCATTCTGTGTTCTTAATCACACGATAAAAAAACGAATCATGTAATCTGCTGAGATGCTATCACTCAGATGAAACAGCTAATTTTGTGTCTTCGATTGCCCTGGCATCTCAGCATGACTTGGCAGCACAGAATTTGTGCTAAGCACCTGGTTGCATGTGTTTAGTAGTCATGGCCTTGTTTGTCTCCCGGTGTGTTCTTGTTTACATTTCAACCTAGTCTCATTTGTGTTGATTACAGCATTGGTTCCATTCGTATCAGTAGAGATGTACTGTTCCTTTCACCCAAGGACTACAGTATTCAGTGATCTCATAAAGTTGTTAGGCGACCATTTCTTGAATAGTTCTCGTGCTGCACGCTCAATTTGTCACGCGTTGTGCTCTTACTTGTCAGGAATTCATGTGTCTTCTAGTATCTATTTCATTCCCTATTTTTCTGTTCTCCTTGTTTTAGCCGCATGCTTTTCTTGCATGTTTTTTTTCTGCTAAAGTATTCAGAAGATATGCTCATTGCTCACCTTCTGAAGATATTCCCCACCCTGGGCATGGAATTACCCAAATGACCGGTTTGCTATCGCCTAATACATGCAAAAATTTCGAAGTTATTTTCTATTTTCCGGGCAGCGCAATATTGGCAGCTTTTTCATGATTTTTTTCAAGTAGGGATAACGAACAAAACTCTTACTGTGTGTTAATTCTTTAACTAATTTGGTGTTACACCAAGTCACAAACTGCTCTAGTCTTTTCATATTATCTAAAGTGAGAATTCTCAAGCCTTATGTCTTACGTCCAAATTAATTGTCACTGACGTATAATCTTATCCTTCGTCTTGTAAAGGCACGAATCTTCTTCGTTGAATTATAATTTTATTTCTGTAGTTTCTCCTGGATTTTTAGCCAGGAATTCTAGACTGTTTTCCAGATCCATCAGGCACTGGTTTAACGATTGCGATGTCCCTCGTTTCAATCTAGTTGGGTGTATTTGCCCAACGTTTTTTGGATCATGTGAGTTGCCCGTCTTCAAAATGTTGTTCTCTCTCAATCCTCTTCTTCATTTCGATCACTCCAAATGTACATCAACATTGTTGTCTGCGTCTCGTTTCAGATCTGTGTATATGCCAATACCCGTGCCCACAGTTCTGTCATCTCTCACCGAGTATTCCTCCGACCGTTCCGCTAAACAACTGACCGCAAAATTAAAGTAATGATCAGAAAACAGTCTGTCCATTGAACGTACTGTTGTGAAACTGCTGCATTTTTATCTCCTGCGATGCATCAAATAATTTATTTTCTTGACTCAACATGTACGTGCGCGCTCATATAGTATCAAAGGTGGATTCAGACAGCACTGCACAATTTACAGTTTTCGAGTATTCTCGTATAAACTTCTTGTCTGCTTCGATTAAGATCAAGCACAAAGCCAATATATCCGATAACGTAAAAGTGATTTTTCTTCATCCCTTCAGACAAATCCTTAACACAAGGACTATATGGTATTTCTCATTGAATCGTGTTCCATTAGGCATCATGATCGTATCCGCTTATGAGGTTAACTAGCCAAAGCGAATTGGCTTCAGCCAGCGCGTACCGTTCAATGCAAGGTTATTGATCACAGAGAAGAAGAGAGGGTACATCTCACGGTGGACGTCAAAATCTTGAAAGTCATCCACCATTAGAACGGACCCACGAGAGCTGAAACAATTTCTGAATGTCGGATATACAACTGTCAAGGTTTGCAATTACGTTTACTTAAACTGTCAACCTGAAGATGCGTAGGTCGTTTTCGCTTTTTATCTGTACTGATATGACAGACTGACTGATATGACTCTTACAGAACTGTTTTCTTTTTCACCGCATTTAGCCAGAATTGCTGCCTACACTACAGTTTGCTTTCAGTCATATTTTTAAAATCTATTTGTTTTAAGGAAACGACGTCATACTACTATTCACCTATGGCTGCTAATCAGAAAAAGTCTTTAGAAAGACGTGCCCGAATTAAACCATACTTTTCTATGGGTGCAAATTCCTTCGGATGGATCCTATAAGCAACCATCATACGTCGGCAGCTAAAACACCAGTATACCGATGTCCATGCCTGTTTGTTGTGATTGGTCCTGCTTGTAAACTATTGGTCATTTTCAGTCGATTTGTTTATGGGAAAAGCAAGCGAACCTTTGGGTACTTAAGGCATAGCTCATAATGAACCTACTTCCATCATAGTTCGATTCCATTCGTTGCAATTAACTGCTAACCTTAACTAATCAATTGGCTAGACCGTCGGGTTCAATTCACCAACAAAGATGCACATACAAACCTATATACTAAATCTTATTGGTATGTCGCAGGCTTATCAGTATACATGGTAATTGTATTCTCGAAGTCGCGTCCAGAAAGACTAGTAGCTGTCATGCAGTGGATTATGGTGGACTACGTGACAGACGGTGGTTATTATTGGATTCGATAGATACACATGATTTATGACTTACTGGAAAACCATTCTTGCACACTTACCCAGACTTCATATGTAGTCTTACCAATCAAGATGTAATGTATGGTCTATGGTCAGTTAAAAAACTAACGGTGCATTAGGTTGCAATGAAGCTATTTGTCACTTTGTGAAAGTTGATATCTTTCTTTACAAGACCTAATCAAGTGATTTTGCGCATTTCCATCTAAAATATTTGTCTGCTTCCATAGTGATGAGTAGTGTCATTTAACAAGTGCCCAATGGAATCAAAGGCTCACGAAAATGAAACTGATTAGAATAGATAATTGAAGCAAGAGCATATGCTATCCATTGATTATCGGCTTACTGTTACAACTAACCATTTGAATGATCATGAGTTGAACTTTCCTAGAGCACGCGAAGATAAGGTTGAGACCTTTGTTATTGTTTGTCATTCCATTACTCAACAACCTCATTATCTTGCTATTAGAAGTATCGCTGAGTACCGATATTCCAGATGGTATGTAGAACAGTTAGTCTACTAAATACAGATAGTGTCTTGTTATTTTTAAATAAATAGTCAATTCTTTCAAGTCATTTAGACTTTTATCCCGCGCAGGGATTAATTTATTTCGTGCATGCTTGTTGGTGGAAATAACGATGGTTAACCATCTCAGTTTCACTAAATTACTTGTGTTCTGGATACGATTATTTGAAAGTGGATCGTGACACCAGTAGTTTAATTAGTGAAGAAATAAATTGAAAATGCGCGGAAAATTCCAGTCATAAAATGGTTCATATTTGAGTGCTTCCACTTTTCCTTAGCAGAATGATTAACATTTAGAATAGTTGGGTTGGCACAACGGTACAGTCTTGATGGGAACACGTGCTAGTTTTCTGTGCACTTCGGTCTTTATGACGTCGGGAAAGCATACTCAAGGTCTACTTTCAGGTAGTTGAGTGTCATTGGTGTTTTGTGAATTTTATGGATACTTTAATAGTATTACTCCGTAGCTGAAAAGCGGTCCAAACTGAGCAGGCCTGTGTGCTACATCGGGGCAGAGAGTAGAAACGGAAGCATCACCCACATTTCTCAGAAATTTGCGATGACCTACGCTGATGGGCCGTCCATTTGATTCGGGTAACCGAAGGATGACTGTGCATCACCCAGGTATAGCTTCGCTCGTTTAGATATGTAGGTGTATGTTCTGCCTGAGTTATATCACTCTGGTGGTTTTACTGCCATTTTTCAGTAACACCCATCCACTGGCATCAACTGACCCAACTCACCCAAAAGGCCTGTAAGTATAAGCCCCCACTTCCTCTCATTTCTCTTATTTCGTGAATAAGTTTTAAGCAATACGAGTGACGCACCATTGGATGCCAACCTTACTGAGGTCTAATTCCGTCAGTTTCAAAACATGAGTTACGAAGTATATCAAATTTTGGTTATAATGTTATGGCTAGCTGTCATGCTTTACTTGATAGGCAGTCCATTTCGATTTAAAAATGCGAGTTCAGGGAAATAGATGCATTCTTGTCGCACAATATTTTGTTAGTAAGCATTATAAAAAGGATTTTATGAGTACTGAACCGTTTGGCTTTAGATTTTAAAGGTTGATGCTAAGTTAGATGAGCTTATGTAATATAATTTAACTTAAATTACACTCACAGTAGATCGCATTTTGTGTACCTTAACAGACTGGTTGAAATTTTGGTACTAGCTTTGGATTGTGTTCATTGTGAACTAACCGTCGCCTTGGTCAACTTGCACCAGGATGCAGAGCTCGCTTGTAACAACAGTATGCACCAGAGTTTAACTCTAACAAAAGCACAACTCGAGGATAGTATTTTTTTTCAAAAGTGGCTGATTTGAAAGCTCGTATGACTTCGAAATCTGCTATCTACTCTAAGTGGCGGTCAGAATCTTCAACTACTTTTCAGGTGTTTTTGATAGTCAAATGGAAGTGTCTTTTACAACATACATTAAAACCGATTTACTCTGTGTAAAGTTATTCAATACTTGTCCTCCGCACGTAAACGTGAATTGTACGTCAAGAAGGCAACGAACACAAATCGCAAAGCGTCTGCTAGAATATCAGACTAAGCATACATTGCTAACGATTACTGATGAGGTGGTCACGGTGTCCACAGGCATAACATTAAACACGCTTCAAATATACATACCTTCCCATTTTCTCCGGAGTCTTCATCTTCCGCTGAAACCCGGCCTACTTCTGTGCCCGGTGGACTGTTTTCCGGTATTGAAAAAAAGTATAAATCCGTAAAATGTGGAGCGTGATCGTTTTCATCCAGGATTCGTACACGCACTTGCGTTGATGTTGTATGGGCAGTTGACCCAATTCCATCTGACACAAATACTAAAAACTGGCGCTCAGTTTCGATTTCGCGATCGAACACAGTGTTCACACGTACTTCGCCTGTGTGGCTATGAACACTGACCCAATTGCTGTTGACATCATCAATGCGAAATCGCAATCTAGCGTTTTCCCCCACGTCTTTATCCGTCGCGTTTATGCGCCCGATGATTTGTCCGGGCGGGGCATTTTCCTGACATACGAGAACCACTGGTGAGTCTTCGAAATGAGGTGCGTTGTCATTTTCATCTATCACTTCGATATCCAAGCGACGTGTTGAAACCAACGGTCTGACACGATCATGGTCCCGACAGGTAAGTAAAACTTGGTGACGCGGGATTTGCTCTCTGTCCAACTTTTGCACTGAGATCAGCTGGTATGTTGTGGGTCCCACAATTCCATTCATCGCAGTGATATCTTGATAGTCGGAGCTGGGGTAAGTAGGAAAACGGTCGGTTTTGATGGATTCACCGGCCAGTTTGAAAAATTCATGGTTAACGGAGCAGCTCACTTTACCTCCATCTCCCGTGTCCGGATCACTAACGAGAATGCTTGCGACCGGTTGACCAGGGGGTTGATTCTCCCAGATTCCGAATGTTGTCTGATGGACTGATGATAACTGCGTTTGGAATGGCTTTCGAAGTGGCATGGGTGATAATGGACTAGCTACGATGACAGGGTAGATGTCATTGACATCCAAGATATGTACATACAGGGTGGCACGAGCCGACAACTGACGACCGACACGTGGACTGTCGCGAACGATAACGGGCACCTCGATCTCCGGTCCGGTTGCTTCGACAGAAGTTGTATCGTAGTCCAACTGTGTTCTCAGTCTAACCTCCCCAGTCGTTGACTGAACTGAAAAATAGTCGAGTGCTGTTAATCCACCGGGTGCACTGGTGTCGATGGCGTATTGCAAGCGCGCGTTATCTCCTGTATCAAAATCCCTGGCTTGAAGCCAGTAGATCATTGAACCTATGGGCGTGTCCTCCGGCATGGAAACATTGAACTGAGTTGTTGCTGGTTCGTTGGGCAAAATTATCTCATCGGATTCCAAACTGTCTGATTCTTCCTGTCTTCGTTGCTGAACCCACATAGGCGAATTATCATTGACATCAGTCACAAGTAGTCGCAAACTCAACTGGCTTGATTTTGGTTTGAGTTTATCGCCATCTGTGGCGGTTAGGGTTACATCGTAGGCTGGAATTGTCTCACGGTCCAGTGGGCTTAACAATATTAAACTAACTCCATCTCTTGATAAGCGGGCCTCAAAAGGGTGCGAGGTGACAGGCGATGATGTATCGCCTCGCGAGTTACTAGATATTTGTTGACTGGATTGTAGGTTGCCACTAGACAAAGGTACAGCCGTGAGTTTCACTTCATGCAGCCCATACGAACCGGCATCTGGATCGAAAATTCGGAAATAATGTAGTAGGTTTCCTACCGGGGTGTCCTCCGGTACATTTAAACTGGTCACTGGCGTAGCGAATTGAGGAGTATGATCGTTGATGTCGTCTAATCGTATATACAAATAAATCAGTTCCAACCGACTAGATTGTGCCAAATTCTGTTGATCTATGAGTTCTTTGGAGTGCAAGTGATCTTTGTTAGGCTGGAGACTGATATGTGCCACTAGATGACACAGCTGTGATTTCGGCACATTTTCGACTGGTTTCCAGCTCACCTCAGATAGTAGTGTGGTCGGTATTTGTGCTCGAATGTTGCAACAAAACTGAGCTTTTTGGCTGGCACACAGTGCTTCTCGATCGAGTCTGGTGGCCAAGCTGAGTTGACCAGAACTAGGACTGATTCGGAACAGATGACTGTCAAATGTGTTCATTAAACGATACTGAAAACCGTCAGCTGTTTGTAGGTTGCTAGTTAGTAGGTTTTTCAAAACAGGATGGCTAGACAAATCGATTATGGTAGTTCCTGGTGGTAGCTCTTCTTGAATTACTAAATACAACCGAGTGATTGGAAACCCGGGGTCAAGTGATTGTGTGTCTGCCGGAGGATAGCCGTGTACTTTGAACGCAGCGGGAATCGGAATATGGAAGGTTTCCTGGAGGAAAAATAGAAGCCAGAGAACTTGGAGCATTGTCGATCCGGAATTTGTTTGTTTCACTTCATATTTTACGCTGGAATAGATATTGGGTTCCCAAACAGCTAAAATTGGAAAAGGCGAAATATAAACAATTCGGTTGTTGGAAGTTTCTTGCAGTTCGGAACACTAGCAATTGTTTGCAAAGACAGTCGTTGGAATCCAAACATTTGTGTGTGCAGTATTACATCGTAACTAAAAGGCTCAATTTTAAGGACAATCCCGCAACCAGAATTACTCATTCGCGTGGAAATGGTCAACTTTACTGGAACTCCTTGAGAAGTTTATATAAAAATTATCTGAATGCTAATGCTGCGATCGAATCTGAGTGATGGTCAAGTTGAAAATAAACCAAATCCCCGACTACTAATCAGTAAACGAAATTATTGAGCTTTAACTTACAACATTCAAGAAGCCTGAGGTTTATCCGCCAGCTGGTAAATCTAGAATGATTCAAACTGTCTCGAATTGAAGTCGATATCGAAGTGGTCATAATGTTTATCGTCCCAATTTGCCGAAGATCAGCTACGATAGCCCGCAAAATAACAAGCCGTATTAAGTTAAGAACCTTGCACCTTGATAAACAGACCGGGAATAACACAACGTTACGAGCAGTTTGTAGTACTCTACGTTTCAAACACCTCGGGTGACCTTCCTCAGGTGGTTGAAAGGCAGAGTATTACAACTTGCTCGTAACGTTGTGTTATTTCCAATCTGTTTATCAATAACATGTTAAACACGACGCCCAAACTGTTCAACTTCATTCGTACTAAATTTGGTGCGGATACCTTACAACTTTGCACCTTGTCTAGTCCTTCCTTTCGGGTCTTACACACCAAAAGATCTACTATAATACAAAGTCTGCAAGCTATTGTGAACGTTATTCCCGGCTGTAATACCTGGAATATCTGTGTATTTTTCACTTAGTTAACAGCTAGGTAGTTTTATCCGCGACAGTTTTTCAGACCTCAGTAACGTGATATCGTTTTTACTGTAATCATCAATTGGTCTTCCAGGCTTTCATACGATAGTGAATTGAGGTGAACCGGTATGTACGCTTCGGAAGCACAGGAACAAGTTCTGTTTGATGTAGGGTATGTACATTGACTGTATTTTTGAAGGGAATTCGCAAATTGTCCCAGGTTTTAAATAAAGTCAGTTTACTTGAGTTTTCATCAAGCAGAAAACAGAAATTATACACGTAATTAGCTAGTTGACTTCCTGTCCATTGCAATACTAAAATAAGTCACCAAGGTATCCGTTTTACATTCTTGCACAACCCTGTGTTTCGTATTGATATGTAAGGAACCCTTGCGATGGGATTAGTTTGAATAATTATAACTCGATATATATAACGGATAATCGCGTGCATAATTAGTGTGCAGCGCAGGTGAATATGGCTGTGTTCGGTGCAGCCTACAAGTGAAGTAAGTGTAGCTGTGATCAACGGGGATGCTTCATGGGATTGTGGACCACAATTTAGATATCGGTAGTGATCGAAATGCACACTATTGACCAGCAATATCAAAAGAGAAACTAGAGTGTCATTTCTTACTTAATGGAAGATCTGTTGAAACTTTCATGTGGAAAGAGAAGGTGGGAGAACCACTTTCCTACCTACTAAATCTAGAGGAAATGTAATCATCTGGCAATATTTGTCTCTTTTCAGGATGAAGAGAACTCACCACTTCAGTCCACATCATACCAATCCACTGGCACTTTTCAATACTGGCAATTACAGCCACAATGCTCAACCTCTGTTTCTTTATTTTTGTCAATACGAACAAATTAATTATGTCAACCAAAAATATCTAATTTTATTCTAAATACATGCTTAAATCATCTATAGCTGTTTCAAATGAAACCAACATTCACATTTTCAAAATGACTAGATAATGTACAATTTTTCCGCCAATATTTTGCTTTTCAGCTCCAAAAGTTTTGAAGCCCTTTACGTTTTAGATATGAATCCTCTCGTACAATAAGACTGAATGGTTTGAAGGGTTTTCTCGTTTCTCAGGATAGGTTTTTATATCATTAAGAAAGCTGAGTGTTTCTTTTTAACGGATAGCTGCCCACAATTCCAGGGCTTCGGTATTGGCTGGCCCAGTGCTGGTTGGCAGTCCTTTATAATGCGTTTATAGTGAAGGGTTAAGGTCGGCTGCAGATAGTAGGATCTCTGTTTACGTACGAACGACTGTTGGTGTCACGCAGGCAGGGTAGACATTCCACCTGCTTTCAATGAAATCCGCGCTCAGTACTCTACGTTAATTTGGAAGGCGTAGATTGTGGAACGCTTTTCGGAGTAAAGTTGGATTGCTACCAATCACGCATGGAAATGGAGGTAATGTTCCGCACAGCGTAGGTCAGGATAATGGACTAGACAGTTGAACGGAAGGAGTAGGAGAGTGCAGATGTTAATAGTCAAGAGTAATGACTTGGGATAGACGTTTGAAACTTTTAGGTGCATTGTAATACTTAGCAGCCAGGCTCTCAATGAGCTGCAGAGACTGATTCAAGATGTTCCAACATATCAAAGTGAAGAAATTGTGAACTTTCTTACTGCGTCTAAGTTTGGCAGCGAAGAGAGCTGAGTTTCAATGATGGGCGTCTGCAGTAACATCAGACGCTTTAAATTTGTTAGTGGTATATCACTAAACTACGTAAAACATGTGATCGGAATAATTTTCAATACCATCAAAGAACCTGTCATGTTATAAGTATCCCCGGTTTCGCCTGTAGATTTTATCGACCGAGATTTTTCCAAGTCAGTTTCATCATCTATAAGTGTGTTCCACAAATCTCTACAACTTGCAATCATATACCTGTTCATTACTTTTTCGAGCCTCCGACTGCTTTGATTTGTCCCCTACGCCAGCTTTTCTAGCGTACAACGTTAATCACTAACCATGGTAAGTGAGCCACTTGATATCTTTGATAGGAGTTTACTTCCTTTGATTAAGAAATAGGTAGGCTGAAAACTCTGTCTGATTGCGAGGGTTCCGATGAGCCGTGAGGGCTCCTAAATTCGAATATAAATGGGTCTCAGATAGTCACGAAAATACCATAAACTTTCACTCTAACAGCTCTGTTTGTTGTAGGTCTCTTCCTACTGACAGCATTAATGAGGTGTTTCGAAAGTTACGCTTAATGGACTGCTAGATCTCTTCCCATACAATTACTGTAAATTGACTCACATTGTTTTTGACACAGCATTTCTTCAGCAAATCCGCCAAAACTAATTTTTGTTCGTGTAGTTAATCAAGCTTAGAAATGTACTAATGACACTTTGAAAACTATCTCGCTGCTTTACCCAGTAGCGCATAACAAGTTTGCTTTCACAATAAAGAACTATACAACTTTAAGACATGGCTGAAGAATCAAACTCCCTCTTTGTTTACTATACACAGTGAAATTTTAACCAAGGTGTCAACTTATTCGTAATATACTGAATTGCTGAACACGTTTAAACGAAACAAATAAAAACGGAGTACTATCTTGAATTGACCGGTCTCGGTGATACGTACACACACTGTGTAGACTTATCATGTCTCACCTGGTGGTATATTTTTCACGACACATGTATACTCAGTATGACACGATTTTTAAACACTTCGGGCACACGCTGGTGCTAAATAAACGCACTTACCGTACAATTCAGTGGAAATATCAGAGTGGGAATGTGGTGTCTACACGCAGTTATCGCTCACCGAATTGAATTTGAAACAACTGTAGTTTACAGGTGTTAAGTAGTCCTTGTTTAAAAAACCTCATATTCACGTGAATCTGCTTGTATGAAGTGAGTGAACTATGCATGAATGACTAACATCAGTGCATCACGGTATCAGTTTTGGTGAAGGTAACAGGTGGCTGTTCTGATATTGCACTCTCATACACACTGTTTGCGCACTGTTCTGACAAGGCAAGAAAGACGATCTACATTTCTAGTTTCGCTAACCAGGGGATCATTACTTTACCCAAAAACAAGACTGAAAAATTCATGCTTAGACTTTCGAATTCTAGACACTGACCTGTATGTCTGTACAATATTAATCTCACTTAGGTATGACTGACAATGCTATAGTTTAACATAAATCAGCCTTAGTTTGTTGCCATTAACGTGATTCCGTTGTGTTCATCATCATGTACAGAAGAACTTGACTTATTCTACAATCACCAGTTAACGGTAATCACCAAGGTAATTTTAGTGGAGTCACAGATGAAAAAGTATTTCATAGGCATTGCACTGATAAGTTAACTGCAAATCGGAGGACGCCTGTTGGTGGATTCGATTTAAGGTATAAGATGGAGTGTCACAGGTATTCCAACCACAGCTGACAACCGACAAAGGGAGATATGGACAGACAAATGTGGATTGCGTGACAATAATTTATAGCGTCATGTGAAATAACCACTCACAGTGAGTTATGGAGGGAAACCTATTTCAGTGGAACTTGCCAAAGTGAAAGTATACAGGCTTTGAAACCACAGTTACTGCCAGATTCGAGATAAGTGCAATTTATACGTTTACGCTTTTATGGCTACGTAGTCTTCCAACGTTTCCCTCTTTGACTTGCTTATTGCAGGTTCTAGGGCTCTTTACGTTCACCATCAGAACTAATTTTATCCACCGAAACAACAGCTCCAGGTTCTTTGTCTTCTAAAACTTTACAGTCATCTGGTTTCTTGGATGTCAGCTACTGAAAAATGCACACTTTGTTTGTCTTGATATACTAATTGACCGCCTATATTCGAAAACAATTCCTTGACAGCTATGTTGTTGCATTTTATCACGAAACTTGACAATAATTTCTTCTAGCATATTCTCTCCGTAGGGAGCCACTCAGATATCCTTACCAACCTATTTTTGGTTAACAAAAGTTATAAAGCTAAACTTTTCCGAAAACGTTTAAGATGTAACCGTGGCTGGTTTTGATGGGTAACGTAAGTCTTGCATTCCTGTGGTGATTGAAAACCACAGTGTTCCCTTCCGGTTTTTTTACGGAACGGGGTAGAATCGTGTATTTTAGTGCACCCCATTGATATCCATATCCGGACACTACGTAGACATACCTCATCTGTCAATCCAGCCATATGAGAAATCAGCCATCATTTCACACAATGGGTACTCGAGTAACGGGCACTCGGAAATTATTCGACTGTGTGCTCGATTGTGAGAATACGTCTCGTTTGAAGTTAGAGGAAAAATCTACAGGTGCCAGATGCCATCCGCAACAATTTTAAAAAGGTGTTCTCCATTCTCCATCTAAATTAGTTGACTTGATTGACAGCCGTGAAACCTTCCCTAAAATGCAGACAACGACTTTAGTTGCGATTGTGAGTGAGAGAAGATCATGCTCCGTAATTATTCGTAAGATCGGTGTTTTTTCAGCCTGAGCAAGGCAATTACGGTGTGTATTGAAACCTGTTTAAAAATGGCAGTCTCCGCTTACATCCATTTGATATGTAAATTTCTAAGTACCTTAGCTAAATATACTGAGGGTGAAGCAAAGTTCGGGCAAATAATTTTGATTTTTCTATCCTATATTTCTGCCGATGATATTTTGTATTCCAAAATTGCTTTGGTAAGATACTTATGCTTATGCTAATGAGTAGTAGGGGATTTTGGTTTTCACAGTTGATCACTCTTATGGTATCCCCTAAAGACTTTCCACTCGATCCCTTTTGTAAAGAAGCACTAGACCCAAGTTTCGCTCCCACTAGGGCTGGTCAGTATATACATCCTTGCCACGGCCGGGACTAAAACTCCGGCCACGCATTCACGAGGCAACCTCGTCCACCACTGCACCACTGATCTCAGATCAGGCACGATTGAATCATCATATGTGAGCGCTCAACCAACTTCGCTCATGAGTAATGTCCAGGTTGCCTGGTCGCCTCGAGAGAATACACAGTAACTGGTCCGTTAACTTTAGTCAATGACCCCTTGAATAGGACTTCTCTCTAAGCTGAAATCACAGAATTCATTAACTTGTTGAGCGGTAGTTTGACTACTGCTGATGTGCTTTTGTTGGTCGTAGTTTGTTAGTTTCAAAATGCTTCCTTTGTTGCTTATGAAAGTTCCGCTTGTTTATACGTTAAACAGAGAAGTGCTTGGAATCCCTTCCTTGTTTTCAAGAATATTTAATGATTTTCGGCTCAAGTCAATATGCAAACGACTAGGTGATAGTTTTACATTGTGCTATTGGGTTTCATTATCCCAGGACTCGAAATGTGAACCACATCTGGCACACAGTTAAACATTTCAAGAGAAATTTACCCACGAATTCTTTGCCAGCGAATAGCTTTGACAAGAGTTGCTACAATATTGGAAGCTACGTAGAGAATATGTAAATGTGGATAACATCCAGACAGTGCACTGTCGAAACATAGCTGCAGTTGAAGAGGTTGCCATTCGGTTATGTCATATGGAGCTCTTAAACTCCCTTGGCCTAATATCCATCTACACGCAGCTGTACACTCCATTCATCCTGAGTGAACATTGGCGCTGTTCAAACCACCTTACTGGTGGATAAGACCGATTCGGTTGTCTTTGCGTTGTCCAACTGTGACTGCAATTTTCTCATGATAAACTTCTCAAAAACAAATTCATGAACGTATGTTAATTCTGAATATATGAACATACCGTTCATCCTCCTCAGCTGGTGCGAATTCAAATTTACCACCATGCGTCACTAGCTAAAACCTCATTTTTTGTTTTTAAAGTTTTAGAGATCAGTTTGAATGTGCTATCCTGGGTGCGGATCCAAACGTAGCTGGAAGCTGAGATCTCCATTTCTGATAAGCTATGGCAAGAGAGTAACTGCGGTAATGTTCCATCTTTTTATATAAACGACACTGTCTAGAATTAATTTTAGTTCAAATGCTACGATAAGATGTGACTGAGGTTTATCAGTGTAGTGAACATCATTTTGTTCTCGGTATTTCTGAAATGAACACTCAAGCTAGCTTATCCGTTCTATATTTCCCAACAAATTTTGTACACAATTACTTAAAGGCTTGATCACAATCGTATCAGCAGACAGAGAAATCGAAATGTTCATTGAACACTGTGCGTAAATACTACTGAAAACAACGTTATCGGCCTGATGTTGTCCGTCAGGTAATGTTATGAGGAGGACAGAAGTGCGAACACATTTTTGGGCTAAATTTGACTTTAAATTCACGAATCTCAATGAGATATATGGCTGCCGCAAAATGGTTTATAACTGTGAGTCTTGAACAGTATGAGTTGTCATGTTTTCTCCTGCAGTGTAAGCACAATAGAACGCACGGTGTATTCAACGTTTGCATGTCGTAACATGTGTAACAGTTTAGACGAACAAGTTATGCTAAGTATAGAATGGAACGAACGTATTATCATCATCATCAAAAAGCTGCTAACAAATGGAATTGCCGATTGTATTGTCAATCATAATCAGCAATACACTCAATCATTTTCACTCCCCATGACCCCACGGCCTGATAGACTGCTTCATTCTAACATGGTTTGTGCACACACATGTGTGTCAGGCATAGTGAATAATAATGCAGTTCAGGTTATTGAGCAAATTTGTTTTTGCCGTTTCCTGATGAGTAGAACGCACTAACATGTACAAACGATTTACGAAAATACCACTGGGTTTTCGGAAGTTTTCATAGTTACGAAATCAGTATTTTCAAGTGGGGATCACTTTACGCGCAGCCAAAATAATTATTAATCTACTAAGTTGAAGTCGCTGGTGTATCAATTGGAATTCTATGTTTACCAATCCATTATTAAATTGAATGCCAGCAGGTAATGAATTCCAGTTGGACAACATTTACAGTCGTTCGCAGCTGTCACAATCTCATAGGCATTCCAATTGGCCTCTTTCAATCAGAGTCAATATATTGGGGTTTCTTTGTTGTTAGAGCTCGTCAAACGCAGTGAAGGCTACCTCCGACGTGTGTGTTGATCGAGCAGAGATGTTTAAACTCAGCCGATTTAATCGTACTCAAAGATTTGGGCAGTGAGTTCAAATCTGAACTTTCCAAAAACGGTAAAGTTGTTACGCTACACAATAAACTGGCTTATTCCATGCACGAACTTTAATGCCTTGTCAACCATTCATGTTTGCTTGTTGCTCAGTTACTATTGCGGATGATGCTTCCGTTTGTTTTATTTTGTCTACAATTCAACAAGAAATTGCCCGAAATTACCAGCAACTCTGAACCAGCGATGTTATCGAGCCACGAAATTGCCCTAGTGGTCAGCCTGTGAGCCATTGTAGTAAGTACCATACCACTTTTAAGATATGGACGACGGGTCCGCATACTTCATTCCTGATGTGACTTGATTATGAGGCTCACTTCAGCCTTAAGTGTCTCTAGACGATTATTGCCCCGATATCGTCCTAGTAAGTCTTCATCACTTGTATTTTTAACCGTAGCTGCACAAACTGTAAAGTTACTCTACTTACTTGCCATTGGAGTCCGTGAATCCCATCAACCTGCGGAGTTAATTAATTTGTTGTCGCCAAGACAGTAATCAGCACACAGTTGTTAACGACTGTACATGAATTTACTTTGTTCAACTCAGACGGTGAATTAATATCGAATCACCACTGAATCACGTTTTCCAAACCCTCGGCAGGTAGACATCTGTTCTGTTGCCCGTGTTAAGCGGCTTTGATAATAAGATAATGCCCGATAATTTAATACTTTATCTTTCAGAGGAAACAATCAAGCTGAAAAGGGATGGTTTATATGCTCAAGTTTGAATATTCGTCTTTATGCAGTATTCATGAGTACATTCGGCGTTTGTTTGAGTTCTGAAACAGAGTTTTCCGATATAACTTAATGTTCTCAAGGTAGGTAACCTGCGCAGTGACCCATGCTTAACAATTTGGGAAACCGTGACTCAGGTACTAACTTCCATTTTTAAAACCAACAGAAATAAGATCTCTCACATGGCGCTTTATTCTGCATCAGTCAGAATGTAAGTCAATAATATTACCGCTTCTACCTGTTGAGATTTGGTTGGTATAGGTGGTCCAAACACTGTAAGGGGGTCCATACAGTTGAAGTGCCAACACACACAAAACTGTTGTAGAGGCCATCGAATGAACAAACCAATGTACACACGAAATGCCACTAACCTCTGTGTGGTGTCCTACGTGCACATACTCCAGCCTTGTTTCAATGGTTAATTTATACACTACATGTAATGGGGGTAGCTTGCAGCAGGGTGTACTTAGTCTGTTCATGTTGACGAAATTCACTAAGGTGACAAAAGTTAATACGATCTGACAGAGACAGGTGTAACAGAGAGAAGTTTGGAAAATAAAACAACAGTAGAACATTAGGACATTCTCTACAGTGAGGGTGAATAATTTCCGGCAGCCGAGACCTAAAATCTCTTTTCAAAGTGAAGATAAAAGTTGAAAATTCTACACTACTAACTTCAACTTTCGCAGGCCAAAGACGTTTTAACCAGAATATTTTGGAAACCACTGGACCACAGTTTTATTTCTGTCAGAGCTCAATAATGTTGTGGAATAGTGTCTCAAAGGGGATTCGGATCGTGGTCACAATTGCAAGAAGCAACCGAATAGATCACTGGGGTTTTGATTTCACATTAAAACGGGTCAAACTGGCAGATGTAAATGTTTAGCCACAATTGCTGTAAATAGGGTTTAGATAGTCGACTGCCTCGAGAAAAGACAAGGGTGTTTGCCATATTCAGTCAGCCTTTTAGTAGTACTCCTCCAATAGTATGGAGTAGAATGATCCTTACACACGTTGGACGGTATTTTGGTCACTCGCACTTAATAGATTATTTCGGCTGACATGAATGAAGGTAACTTGAGAAAAAACTGAAACAGCTGTGAGGCTTGTTCATTAGTCTACCTGAGATGATAAATTACACTCTCTCAATTCCATCACGTTAGTTTTCTCCTTCTTCGTTCTTTCTCACTACGAATAGCATCGTAACGTGTATCAGTTAAAATGACTTATCGACTGCTTGCGAATTAACGTTATGGAAACAGTTTGGATCGTTTATCTATTTTATGGAAAGGAAACCCATTTTATTGTCACCACGGCGAAAAAAGGGTCCCGTAAATACTATCTGATAATATGAATAAAACTTTTAAGAAATAATTTCTCACAAATGAATCACACTAAAACTAATTCTTCATTCACCAGTAATGTTCGGTTAAATAAACCGGTGATACGATAAAACGCACACGTGGTGCAGTGAGTGCTTACCCGTTAATGATGACCAAACATAATTATTCAAGTGGGCTATGTAATGCAAAAATTCCCCCAAGTGACAATTTTTATGCTAGTGTTTCAAGTGAGAAATGCATCAGAGTACATTGCAAAGCGTACATCAATCTCAAGCCTTAATAAGCTGTATTACGTTGTTTCAGGAATTTTTGGAATTGGCTCACCTATCCTTGTCAAGTACAGCTTAAAGTTTTATTCGAAACACTTTCCGTAAACAATTCACTAGGCATGCAATCCCTTGCTATTCGGACACTTTGAAATCCCTAGAGTACCATTCAAAACTTTGAGAGGTGCAACCATTGGGATTAAGTTCTTAGGAGTATTAACCTTGGATCTGAATAAAATAGACCTCCGGGAATTTGATGTACCGAGTAGCAGACAAGCAAAGCTATTCTGCCAAATTATGCAACTGTCCCCTCATGATTATGCACATCAGTTGGAACACAAAAGATTTTGTGCGAATGTAATAATCCACCAGCTGGGACGATGGGTAACCGTAAACTTCAATCAGATTTCCTACTTCCGAATTCTCTCCCTTACTTTCACAGGGGGGAGGAAATGTTTCAAATCTCTCCGACCGCTTTGTTTGATCTGGGACTTAACTCAACTCACGGTGCTGACCGATTGGTATTTGTTCAAAACACAAAAGAATTATAGTGCTTATGATCAAACTGTATATGAGACAAAACGAGTTTGAAACAGCTAGTGCACAACAACGAAATTAATTTCCCAGTGAGTACGAAGAGACCGATGCTGGAATTACTTCAGAACAGAACTTTGGTACAATGTTGTAAACATATGACAGTATCAATTCTAGTGCATAAAACTTACTAAATAGTCATAACATAACCAAACTGTGTGGATAGAGAGTTTTTATGTTCACATTTCAAAACTAACACTCCACGACTTGTTTCGTCTTTACCTGAACTCACCCTAAGGAAATAGCCAGAAAAAGCTTCTAACGGGCAGAATTTAATACGGCAAGCCGTCTGTCTTTATGAGCTTCATTTTCGGCAGATGCGAGTAGGATTATTAATGTGATCTGTCAACACTCGGTTGGTTTAGACAGAAAAAAATCAATTCGCAACCGGAAGCTTTCTAGTTTTAGTACACGGTTCATCCTGGTAAATAAGCCTTCTGTTATAAGTTCCACTCCGTCGTTGTCGTTCTTTGGCAGACGGTCATCACTTATAGTCATACTCGACGGTTGTTCAGTAAGGAGAAATGCCTTCGCCTTAGCTCTTACTCCGAAGTACATAGTTTGGTAGGTTGAATTGGTCCAACGTCAAATAAGCTATTGCCATAGGTTGTTGAGCGTAGCTACACATACACCAATATAGGTTAACATCCTATGCGGACTCATCAATGCCGTGCTCTTGGCCGGTAGATTTTGATCACTCAGGCCATGACACAAACCGGAATAGGCGCGTTTATCTCTCCTCGCTCTATGCGAGCCCAAGAGATAGCTACCACTAGTTAGAAATGGTGGAGAATGACTAACCAATTATGCTGGCCTGAACGTGCGGTGACACTGAACCAAAAACACCTGCAGGTTTTTCACGAAAAAGGTCGAAGATGTACTCTTATCGGAAGAGAATAAATAAGAAGGGGTCGTATAGTGTTGGGTCCATTGTGAACATTATGAAGTGTATACTCACGCTGTAGAACCAGAGCAACTGTAGCCAACTAGGCAAACCGCACCCACCCAGTTAAGTAGGAGTTTGGTAAGTCATAAAACATGCTTGATAAGTTTTCGGATTCCGCACCATCTTCCTAATAGTTAGGTGATCATCCTAACTGTTAATAAATTAGGCTTGTCAATTAGCTTCACAGGTTTAGGGTTGGAAAACTTTATGTTCACTGGTGTAACCAAAAATGTAGAGTTCCTACAAAATATAGAATGATCTGTTCAAATCATATAATTATGGGCTGCTAAACAGTAGAATGCAAGTTATGTAGAGTTGAATGTACAAAACTTATCCAGTCCTGATGATACCATGAGATTTCGTCACAGCGCGGATTTCAAATAACAAGTATAATTTGATTGTGGTAGCCACGAATGCAGATAGGTCGAGACAAGGACGATTAATTAATTTCCTGTAGTGTACATAAAAATGTCGTCGTCAAATAGTGTACACCACAAACGTGACAAAAAGCTGATCGGATGCACATTAACTAATCTCTTACAAATTGGTTGCAAAGAATATCACCATTTGTGAACTTCAAAGGTGATAATGGTCACAGGTATATGGATTCAATACTCCTCACCAGTACTAAACCTGATATTAACATGTAGATATATTAGCAGCTCCGAAACGTTTTTCGCCCATCGCCTTCTGAGTTTCGTGTGCGCTCCATAATCCCCCTCAAAACCATAAACACGGTGTCACCGTATCCCCTAAGTCAATGCGCATTTCGTGATTGTTAAGCCAAGAAAAATGATTAGTTAATGCAATTTAATACACTCCAGTGTATAAGATCTGACATCAGTGCGGTGGAACTGTTTGTTATACAACTATCAACATAATGTTGCAAGTCACTCAGTGGCGGTCTTAGACCACCAGGTTCAGAAAATTGAAGTACCCCTCCATATCACTACGTTGAGCATTCCGCTATCGTGCCCTTATTTCACATCTGTCTTGTACGATAACTACCGCCCAGTGTGTGAATCACTGAGGTGTATTTATTATACAGGAGGACAACGACACCCAGAAGAATAAGCGGGTTCAGCAGTTGCGCTCAGCAGATTGTGACTGAAAGACGACAAAGCCAAATAAGAAAACTTGTAAAACAACTCAACTTGATCCTGAACGGTATGTACATACTATCTCTGTGAAACTGTCGTAGAAATGTTATTAGTAGGGCCGAAACATTTAGCCCCGAGAATTGAAAACCCGTATTGTAGACCTTCAGGATTGGCTGACCGATCCTTAACCATCTTCATCTTTTAATGCCGGGGCACCCAAAATAACCTAGTTTCAGTCACGTTACAAGTATCTGACAGGAAAATCAATAGCTAAAAACCTGTTCAGTAGAGAGAAATTGACCTTACTAAAATCATTGAGACAGAATGAGAATGTAAGAATATCCAGACCGGAGAAATGTACTGGAGTTATCATCTCAGATAAAGGTAACTGTTTAACCAAAACAAGTGCGCTGTCGGGTGGTAAAGTCAAATTTGCTAACATGGAATATGAAAGAGGTAAAACAACAGCTGCTGAAAAGTCATCTACCAAAACAATAAGATGTCTATAGCAAAAGGGTCTGGTGTGATTCTGTAACTTTTGAAAGAGTTAGACCAGTAAGCGATATCATTCATAGACCTTACGGGTTTTTCAAGGTATATAACGGTGGTGTATCACTAAGACCGATAGATAGATATGTGCAATTCTCTGTATAACCCAACAGAAAATAGGTTTTTCTCACCGGTAAAATTGGTTAAGAGAAATTTGGCAATTTATAGTCTCAGAGATTTTTTAAATTTGTTGAAACTGTGATAAGTAACGAGCGTCTCTCTGTTTACACTTGATGGCACACTCCTCTATTGATATCCTACCGAATGGTACGTCTGAGTTTATCGAACGTCATACTAAAGGCAATGATATCAATATGGGAATATCAGTGCACGCATAACGGTCAGTCCAAGTTCTCTGTCAAATTATATCGTCAAAGAACGAAGTAGAAATGGAATGTCGATCAGACTAACTATTGGTTAATATTTTTATGGCAGGACTAGAGACTGGTTTATTAGCTGACTATAAAAAACCTCACTCTTTATAAACTTTATGTAGACGATATTAACTGTATGTTAGATAAATCGGAGAGTTTGACTGAATTACTATCGCTTCTCAAATCCACTCACAATAATATCCATTTTGAATCACAACCTGAATCACTCACATGTTTTTCGTTTTTAGAAGTATCCACCTCTGGTCGTGAAGATGGCATATTTCAGCACAAGGTGGATCGAAGGGTAACACAGACGAGTTAGTACATAAACTTCAACTGTTTTGTACTTTTAAGACAAAAGAGAAATTTAGCCCTGGGCGAGATAGACAGGGCTGAAAATGCGCTCAGAAAATATCATAGAAGTGGAGACAGCTCCTGTTTAACCAGCTCATTGAAAATGTTCATGAACACAAAGGTAGATAAACTGCAAACTGCAGGCGAAAAGTCCGTCTTTATTTCCCTACCTCTCAGGGATGACAGCTCTGCTGGAAGCCCAACCAAGAGAACTGTGTGGTAATTAATAGCACCTACTCCGCAACTCAACGACTTTTTTCACTCTAAGTTCACAACAGTTTTTCGATCCCGGTCTATTCGTTTTGCATCTTCTTACGTTCACGGTATTGTTTATCCCTGTGGAACAATCCTAGTAGACCGCCTAGGGTGGTGAGTACCCGGAACCACCAGGGAGCAACAGCTCATGTGATCAGAGCGAAAGTCGATGAAGTCCTGTTCGTTTGCGGTTGCTTGGTATTCGATTGTGTCAAATCACCTGATCGGTAAAACAGATCCATCAAGGGTGACATCAAATCTGTGGGATAGAGTTTGGACAGGTCGCCTACTGGCAATTTCAAAAGCTATTGATAGTAGGTTAAACTTAACACTGCTGCGCGTGCAAAACCGGTCATTCAAAACACTTGGATTTACATGGACACTCATCCATACCTAGATTAGAATGAGTGCATAAATGTTAGGCTTTTTCAGGAAACTCGTCACAGCTCAAGTGATATAAGTTTTGTAATTAGTTCTCAAGAATTAAGTCAAACAGACGCTACTTCCCTTAGTTTTTGCGCATCCTATCACTTATAGACTGAAATCAACCAGAGGATTTTTGTAGTTGGCCTAAAAAAGGCGTAAAGAAGCACAACTGCTAAAGAGAGTAATACACATACCTTTCTGTAACGCCGGTGACCGCGACCCAGTGATTTAATAGATACGTGTTTGTGGCCACAATCTGTTGTCTATTCGCCGATCGTAAGTTCCATTCTCTGAGGTGTGTGGTGCTGGTGATACCCAGCTAAGTCGGAACAGCTGCCCACCACTTCGTTGGTGGTCGCTGGAAGCAAATGTTTCCGAGGAAGCACCGATGACTGGCACCTTCTGCTTCAGTGGTACGTTGTATGCTACCCCCATCGAACTCGTATAAGCGTGTTCTACTGAGCGTAATTGTGAAACACCGAAAGCATGCTTGTCTGTCATGAGTTTTCCTCTTATGGATAATGAGGCATTCAATCAGTTCAAAGAGAAATACAGCTTTGTGTGAAGCACGAACTGGAAGAGAGTCCAAACATATTATCGACGGCTGTTTTCTTTTGCACGTTCACCCAATTCGAAGATTTTTTCAGGTATACGGTGATTTTTCAAAGCACAAACCGGCCTGATCATTGTTCGTACTTTTCTCTGAAGGTGTTGGGCCCAAATGCACAGTAGCCTAGCGGGCGGTTTCGTGAAATTGCAAATTTTTTTACAAACGTTTCTGCTGAAGATAGCACTGGGAATTATATTTTAATGACTGCTCTCTGTGAATCTCAGAAACTCATATTGTAAGCACGGTAACTACCACTCAAGATGACTGGACGAAGGGAAATTTTTGCATACTTTAACTGTCTTGTATGATGTCAGTTAAAAGCCGAAATTTTTTTAAACCTATTTTTAACCATTATTTTGAATTTACAATTGGGAAATATATAACTACTAACTTTTCTATCATTCGACAACTTCTGACAAAACAAAAACGAACGCTTAAGTGAGGAAATTTAATCTTGTTCACTGTGTAAATAAATGTTAAATACAACTCAAAATATTGAACAAAAAATGCCTGAAAGGAAAAATCTCATGATTTCAACTGGACCTGTACATTAACTAAAACTAGAGGAAACGGTATCATATTAGCCACATTTTTTCACATTGAAAAATGTGAGGTTTAATCTGATGCAACAAACCGGGCAACATTTTTCGGTTAGGTTTTTTTAAAAATCACCTACGCTTAAAATTTGGTTATTCAAATTCTGCCAAAATTACAGTGATCAACCAAATCACACTTAACCCAAGTGTTTTATTGATAGCTCCATCCCTAAATTCTCTACTTTATGTGTTGGCATGT
Source organism: Paragonimus westermani (assembly GCA_008508345.1). Lineage (NCBI taxonomy): Eukaryota > Metazoa > Platyhelminthes > Trematoda > Plagiorchiida > Troglotrematidae > Paragonimus > Paragonimus westermani. The sequence goes on along the minus strand of QNGE01000801.1, from coordinate 117,940 downwards.
GCTTATTAACACGACCGATCCGTAGTGTTGAATTATTCAGGCAGGTCAAGATTTTCTTCGAAATTACTGAACAAATATAGTCATTTCTTTAGAATGACCACTTGCACTCTGAAGTAGTCTGACCCCCAATGGCGCCCATTCCAGCAGATGGGCAGTTCATATTGCACTGAGCTGCACCAAGTTTGACTTACGGTTTTTCTTGTTCCGCTTGCATGAACAACTTATTTTACTTCTATCCGGACCATTTCAGCAAACGCACACATTTGGACAGCTGGCGCCGTTCGTGAACATTTAGTGCGTCAATGATGAACGCATGGTGTACAAGTGACCAGAAACAAGTTGTGGCTTGTCAGTTGGTATCAATGAAAACTGATTTACAATTTACGTTATTTATGACCAAGTGATGAGTGCTGGATTACTCAGCACACCAACAGAATTTTTTGTAGGTGGTTGTACCACATATTTGGTGTTAGTTAGGATACAGGGTACGATTAGCACACCTTACGCATTCTAGATTTCAAAGTTTGTAACCCGCCATTAGGAATGTGATCTCCGGATATCATGCAAAATCTGACAGTCTGTGTCTGTTCGTCACCGCACTAGTAACCGGTATCAAGAAAATTTAGGAGAAAGCGGGTGGAGATAAGCTATTCTGATAATCAAAACGTCTTTGAATACTCTCAAAACACTCAGAATCCTGGACTATCCTGACATACTATGTTTGTCTTCATCAGCACATTTCTTCTATCGAACAAGAAGTGAAAGAAACAGTTTTCCAGAAAGGCCTCAACAGTAGGGATACACGACAATAAGCGGGACGGTACCGTGAAACCCTAGTATTAACATGTCAGTCGCCGATGTCTGGTAGAACTGAGTGAATGTCAGAACTCTCTACATTAATTGGGCGGGCAAGGCAATGAACATGACAACCGATGTAGTTATATCAAAATGTACTGAGAACAACATGATCCACAAGTGTGCCGGTGACTTTTCCCATGTCTGGATCCATGTGAGATTAAGTTCTCCGGCCCAGATAAGAGAGCGTCGACTAGTACGACATAGGTAATTCGCTATTCAGTCGCGAGCAAACGAGTAACTCACCATGCATAGGTTGCAGACAGGCTTTCCTTATACCAGGTTTGGGTTGATTGGCGGAGGTCTCCTGGTTGAAATGTATGACCTGGCTAAAGTTAGTATTATCCTCAGAAAATGAATGAGACTTTTTATTAAGTGTACAATCGGTGTGTGCCTCAAAAATAGCAGTCAAACGAATCAGTTCTGTCGATGAGACAACGGGTATACATTCTCATATACAGTGAGGGGTTCAATCTGTAAGCCGTACTTTACATTTTCAACAAGCAGGTGGTTTTGACTTTAGCTATAAGGCACTTGATCGGATTTCGTCTGTACTGTAAGTTGACAAACATAAAAATTATGNAACTTGAAAATAAACCAAATCCCCGACTACTCATCAGTAATAAAAATTATGATCCGTCACGAACTGTGCATTCTTACGACAACTAAGTCGAAATCACTGAGTTCCCCTAATCCAGTTCACCAATAACAATAGAAATGCCAGCATTTCGTTTAATCCCTTCAGTCATGAACGTAAAATATTGGAATATATGGAAAACAGGGAAGTCAACAACAATGGAAACAGGTAGCAATTGAGTTTACATGAAACAAGGACTGTTTTAATTTCCAAAGCAGACAAACTGCATGGGTCAATAATTATTGCACACACTAGACCGGGCGGTGAGTATTGATTAACATTGCCTTGGATAAAGCATGCTCCGATTATGCAAAAATACTTGAAAGGGGTTAGCAGGGTCAACAGCGAGTCTTGTTTCCATGATGCACTTTGTAATGGATGAGGTCGGGTTTCGCCTCAATCGTTTTGCTATCGACATGCCATATATATTGTAATGTTTTCTGTTCGTGATTGAATAGACTAAACAAAATGTTAACATCACGCGATATGTCTTCTATCGTAATTGATAAATAGGCCATTTGACACAAAATTGGTTCTAAATGTTGCGACACTATGAGCTAGCAGGCGCTCCTAACCTCACCGACAAAGTGAAATCACTCAAGGGATGTGCGTAAGCAAATTCGATCAAACATATTCGGTACAGCACTGTTAGAAACACATTTAGTTTAAGGTGACATCCACAAGAGTAAAAGTTGTTTGTTCGTGTCTAATCATCTTGTTTCACTTCCCGTCCTATGACGCAGTAGATACCTTCAAAACACATTCCCAGCTGGCTACCACTAGTAACTAACTGGCTACCTAATGCGTTTCTTCTCATAATATTTGAGTGATTTGCGTGCTACTGACGAAACACCCGTGGCTTAGACTTCGAATTCAAAAAGATTTAGCAAACTAAGTTTGGGCTGACTAGAATAGCCACTATAACCGTTAACTTTCTGACGTGTAATTTCAGTTTTATTCGTAAACTTCTCGAAGCATAAGAGAAACGCATGTTTCTAATGAATAAATTGAAAACTCCTGTGCAACAGAAAAACAGCGCAAATTGTGAAAGATAACCAGCCCAAATGTTAACCGATTACAGACATTTATTTTCTTCTTAATATCGCTTCCGATGTTGCCAAACAAACATACGTCTAAGTCGGAATGTGATTCTGGTGCATAAAACCAGGAACTAAATTGTCATTCGTTTATTGTGCGCAAGGTTACAATGTCCGAGACGCACATATCTGCATTCTGTGATAGATTTAATCTTTAGTCCAATTCGTCAGGTAGCCGTAGAATAAATATGATCGTAGCCGACCATTATTGCGCTACAACCCAAATCTCTTGATTAGTGAACACTATGTGATCTATGGCTATCGTTTTAGCTGGAGTGACAAAACACACTTGTTTTGATCAGTAACACAGAAAAATGAAAGTACCCTGATTGTGAAAATAGCTTCAGTCGACATTATCCATCATCACACAGTTCTGCGGCATTATTTTGCTGTTAAACACACAGTCTACGATACGACCTACCAAATTTATAGACTCAAGTTCGTTGACCTATCTTCTTCCAGTAGGACTGTTAAAGAGCCCTATCTCTGAAATCTGTCATTTCTAGAACGTTCATATTGTACGGTCTAACGACAAACGTGGCATAAAACGGCAACAGTTAATTGGTTACTGCAGTAAAAATTAAAGCAACATTCGTCAATGAATTTTTTGAGTATGCCAACTACCCTCTGTTTTACTAATGATACTTCGTGATTATGTTTTCGTTTGACGGCTTCTTTTGTAACCCTGCATAACTTCATGTCATATTCGTTGCGTAGTTATATGTCTGAAACATTTTGATTGAGCTATTCTACCAGAAAATATCTTGTGGGGACAGTATTCAGCTTTGTACAGATGGTACCCATTTACCTGAAGTTATACTCTGAAATCGTTTTCGGAATTCCGTGGTAATATATACTTTTGTGCTATCCTGTGCATATGTTAGACTCTTAACTGTTTAGGACTTCACCTCTCAGGATCTTTTGAACTCTGTTCTCTCTATAAACCCTCAGGGTTCAGGATGTACAGTGTGTGATTGCAAAACGCTATCGTGATTTACACTGCTCAGGAAAGTAGTCTAATGCATCAGTTCATTGCGTGACTAGTGGTTTGTTGCTCACTAGATTTATGTGCACTCAAACATCATCGGAGTTCGACAGTGTCAGTTGAATCACAGCCTACTAACCGGAAGTCAGTAGGAATCCAACAGAAATTGTGTAACTTATTTTGAGCAAGAAATGACAACTGCTTACCAAACATACAAAATTCCTCTGTTGTAACATAACCAAAATTCGTCCGTTCTGCTCAAGTAAGTACACAAATGAATGTATCAACGAGGTTAGGTGTGGTATTAATGTCGTTGGCAACATGCGATCAATGACACAGTGGTCAACGCCGTCACTTCACAGGAACATAGGACTGAGTTCACCTTCTGCGTCTGGCAATGAGAGGCACTGCTAACAGGCACTAATATGATCTAAATCCACGTTTAGAATTTTCGTCCAAATATGCCTGTCTGAATACGATAAGTAGTATGTCAACTGCTAATAAACCCCATGCGAATCATCTTCATGAAGTTTTGAGAAAAACTCTCAAATGTAAGACATTATGTACACGAGTAGTTCGTTCACATTTTGTATGCCAAAGAAAAATCAGTATTGCAAACAATATACAGTCTAGTAACAATGATGAATTTTCCTGGTTTGATAAATGAGGTTATTAGGATTGTTTTGAAATCAGCCTTTCGGATAAAATAAAATGAACAAAGTACGGATGGGAAAGAAACGGAACGTGATGCGCGGTCATTCAAAGACTGTTATCAATCTACATGTACCAAAGTCATTTCATTCGGTCTTCGAAACACTCAAGTTTTTTCTAAATCGCCTTATTTGCCCATTTTCTTTTCTTCAAACAAACCTTGTTTTCTATCTGATGTTTTGGAGATCTTATTCTTTCTCTACTCACCTAAATAATCACCACTTCGTGATTCTTTATTAATTCTTCCACACAAACACTTATTCTATCCCAATACACCAGCAACTTGAGTTTATTCAAGCTTCATCATCTGGATCCAACATTTCCAATCGTAGTTTACATAAGCTTACTTAACGCAGCATCTTTTCACTCATTTGTCTTATCTGCTCGTCAGATATAACTGCATTAATTTCTCTGCGATATTCCATAATATGTAAAAGTGTGCGTTTTCTAGGGGTCTGTTTCCACTTCACCGTTCGTCTTTGTGGACGAATTGGAACTGCTTTGATAGTTGTCGATGGCTCTGGACTAGAGTAACAATTAAATTACAAAAAAGGTACACCAGGCAACTGAAATCACATGTCATTCAGGTTCCAGTTAACAGCCTTATGAGATCAAACTGTCTTGTACAATCTATGCATTTATTTATCTCAGACATTCTTGTTATCAGCTGACTTGCCTGAAGTACTAAAATGAGACGCTTCCGGTGTTAGACTTGATTCAATACAAGTAGGCTTTTGGTTGATTCACTTCACAAGCATGCATTCGATTCACGGTCCACTGTTGTTGTTTTGCTCATGCGTAGTGGCAGAACCCGAGGTGATACTTCTGAAACTACTGCATCTCCGTTGAAGTGCAGTATCAAGTAGGGATGGACAGCTACATTTGAGCGAACAGACTCGGTCAGTTGTAGATAACATCCAGGTTGTTTCATCGTCTCAGTAAGAGATACAGTAAATTTTTTAATAGAACAAATCGATGCCAAAATTAGAAGCACCAGAGAATCAATAAACCAGTTATTCTGTAAAGATTTAAGGCAACACAGTTGTTGTAATTTTTGTAGAGAAGTTCGCAATCTCAGCAGCGGTTTCTTTGTGGTTCTCAACGACACGACAAGAAAGAAGCGAAATGACTGTGATTCCAAAAAGATTTTGAACTTTCATTTCATCCAATCAGAAGGAGTTAAATGAATTTGTGTATAATTTTCCTTTTTCAAGTAATGCACTATTAGGCTGTTGTGATCTCATAAATGTGTAAAGAAATGGAACTGAGGTTGAAACAGCCAGCCAGGTTGGTTTGTTTCATTCCCCCTGCGATGGTTTGTTGTAATGGATATGTATATAAAGGTGAAGATTTCGCATTCCTCTCTTGATGTTTTTGTAGATTAAGACAACTATCATGTTTACTGTATCACTCAAAAATCATACAGATCATGAGCCACAGTCAGAATGCTGTACATTTGTACGCGTTCGTTGTTCATGTGAGCCCGATTTCAATTCAGTGGTAGCTGTATGTCTGTCTTCTGGTTGAACTTAAATGACAGTATGCTTGTGGACGGTTACTGTCCGTACTAATACACCTATTTGAAAGCTGTTGATCCCACTCTGCCAGTGTCACTGAATGTTATTATCAAAGCCTTGGAGTTTGATTTTTGTTGCAAGGTGTTATTAAGTCAGAAGGTGCTACATCCATTTTGTTGATCATTAGGGATAAGAATGCCTATTTACTGATAAATCATATTACGAGTTTCAGCTCAATGCATGTTCCATCCTTTACACCGTTTACTTATTCTAGGTTTCTCAGCGTTCATTTTTGGTTCGGCAGGCAGGCTGCCCACTTTGATCTCGGCCACCAACCAATTGCGTACTCCTCCCACTGCAACAATTAATTTTCCACAGGTTCGTGAAAAGAGTTTGGGGCTTTTCAATGCCGTTTTGAAGAATTCCTGAAATATATGTCGGTATTACGAAAACTCGAACAATTCAAGTTTTAAAGGCTCATCTGTTTTGTTTGGTTGTGAAGCAAATGAACTATAGTTAGCTGCCCTTGGCTTCCCCATGTAAGAAACTCGAAATGGTTTTTGAAGAATATATCCAAATAAATCGCCGTTTGGTATTCAACAAAGAGGTACTCTTTTTGTGGAATATAAAAAACAGTGACACTTGCTGTTTCTATATGGCTAACTTTTACAACTAGGTTAGAGCTACTTCTATTAAGGTTGTAATGTGTGTGATATTAGAAGATGAAAGCCTACTGCACTGCGTTTCGTGTCCAGTGAATAATCACGTTTACCATTGTCAACTAGTGGATCAACCCTAACTAATTCCTTTCTTAATAACCCCTGAAAGCGTAAAAACTGTTATCGTCTTTGAGATTGTATAACGTGCTTTGTGAAATGTAGTTAATAGCTCAATGAATATCTTATTATGTAACTCCCTTGCTCATGCGCTTCTGCTTCTCTATATATATGTGTACGGTACCGTTGCATGAAGATCCGGAAAGTGGCTTGATTTGTAATTTCCTCAAATCTGTGTTTGTATCAACTGTGTTGGGACAAAAGACAATAAAATCACTGAGAGAAAAAGGTTTTGGTTCTAACTACCACAGCTGTAATCAACAGACTTATTTGATCCTAAGAAGTCAGTGTTGCAAACAGCTGTTTTCAGTAATTCAGAGCTAAGTGGAATAAGTGCGAATTATAGATGAAAACTATAACGAATCAAACATGCTATTAAATAATCATAGAAGTGGTACGGATCATAGTCTAACGAAAGAGTGTGAGTTTTGAGGATTGCATACCCTGAGAGATTCATAGATATAAATCTGCACTCCGGAGCGAAACTTGAACCTGTTCAGACAGCGAAGAAAAAGCCGATTTTCATCTGTCTCCCATATAGAGGTGAGGTTAACAGTCAAATAATTAACCGTAAGCTATCAAACGCGGTCGAGAGTGTCTACTTTGTAGCGAGACTTATCGTGTCCTTCAACACCTGTCCGGTAATAACGCCAAGTCATAAGGACAGTTTGCCCAAATCCCCTTCCTCTTCGTGTATTCACTCTCTCGTCTGTTATTATAAAGCCGGTTACGCTGGGAGGAGCACAGGGCGGTTGTCGGAGAGGATTTGCGAACTCCCGCCGAAAGGACTTTGCGAATGTTCGAGAAAGCCGATTTCCAGTGCGATTGGCTTCCATTCAATTGACACCAGCCATCGACTAAAACCGGATGAAGCGATCACAATCATCTACAAGATTTTTCAAGCCTGACCCGGAGCTGTCAAAGTGCGGTTGTTATCAACGGCCGAGGCTATTGCTATCAGACTCCACTACCTCTGCCTGTATGCCCAGAAACAATTCATACAAACCTTCCACCTCCCGCGGCCTATCACCTCACATCCACCCGAAACTCTAGCGACCGTGAACCTGTTGACACTGACGAACGCATGTCTCATGACATGCATGTGTGACACTCCAACACGTTCACTAACACTCACCCGTTTCCATTAGACTCTGATCCGTACCACTGCTATGACTTTTTATCAGTTAATTTGATTCGTTATAATTTTCCTGTACAACTCGCAATTATCCCATGTACTTACTAAAGCCTGATGAGAAGAAACAGAAACAACTGTCTGCACAATTAACATATGAACTCTAAAAGAACTAAACTAAACCTATTTGATACTGTCTAACAGTTTCTTGAAGTGCAGTTACGTAACATGGAAGTTAAAGGTCATCCGGCGTTAACAAAACGTCAAAGTTAGACCTCCTGTATATATGAGCCTATAAACAGAAAATTCAATTCATTAGCTTTGAGCGGTATTTCTGAGGCAATTACTTATTAGAGATACTACCGAACGATGCTCAGCTGACAGACTGTATGCTAAACAAATGATTAGATCGTATCTCGGTTGGAAAACAAAACTTGAACGTCTGACCAATTGCAGTAGCTTGAGGTTCAAACTTCCAATCGGCTGTTGATTTCAAGGCGGTCGATCGACTGCTTTGAATACAGAAATTACGAACCGTACATCTTTAAATGTACATTTCATTTTTGGTTCTTCGGTTTGAGAGAGTCGCAAGCAACGTTTCAGTCTGTGATATACACCATTATTGATGCTAGTTCTGATAAGGTAGCCTGTCTAGCTTGTGTCGTTCTTTGTTGCAATGGTTAATGCATTTTGTGATAAACGACTGTATACTATGTTAAATTGTTTCTGTCACCACATTGTCAGACTTAGTTGCAAAAAGGTAAAGTTTGTGTAGTTAGACTTTAAAGTGTTCCGTTTCTATGATCGACAAAAACTACTACGAACTCGCTTCATACCTTCTGGCTTTACTCATGTTCCTTTGGTTTGTTTAGTACATGGGGAATTACGTAAACTTACCAGTTACTACTAATATTTCTGGCATCTCATGAATAACTTTTCAAACCGTATATAGGACAATTATCTACTGTACTGGTGTCATAAAAATTCCAAGGGCATACTACATACCAAAGTGCTCTGAACTCGGTGTTTATTAAGCAAATATACGACTGAGTTCTATTGCTCTTCCTGACTGTGATGATTCAACCTTTTTTTTCTAATTTTTCAGTTTTTTTGCTCAAACCAACTATGGTAGTAAAAACATTCCCCATATTGGTCGGATAAATACACTCCGGAGAATTAGATTAGCCACTTTATTAACGTTACAACTTTCCGGAACATCTGTCTGACACTACTGTACCTCTACTCGTTACTGTGATCTGTGCACGTTTTCACAACATAATGAATGAAAACCAGTCTCTTGAGACTTTAGTTTGCTGAGTTTTCTACGACGTATGAAGGTCATTTTTGTTCTACTGATGATGCCCACTCCGTTTTTTCTGTGCTACCTTACTTACATTCATATATTCAGCTTATTACCAGAATGACAACGTTCCGTTGGTTCAACTAATGGTGTTCACAACAAAGTAAATGTGCTTTTTATTACGCCAAACAGTGCGGCAGAATTCTACCGTGAATAATCCTTTACGTGCTGGTATTATGGTTCGTTTCTTGGAATGGAATTGATGCCCGCAGTTACTTTTTTATATCCACGTAGACCAGAAGCGTATATCACATCCACTGCTGATGCCTACTAGAGCGTTCAGGTTCTCAGCTAGTCTTTTGGATAGGGAATTTTCTCACAAGTTTTAGCCACTTATTAAAGGGGTTATGTCAATGCTGATTAGGATCGAGCTGTCAGCTTCTAACAGCACAGAAGCGCCCCTCTGTGGGAAGCGGTGGTGTCGGACACTGTTCGTTCACATCTTCAAGATGCAAAGGATTAACTAAGATATTCATAAACTCTTAGTGTAGGGAAAGGAAGTGTCGCTCATAGCCCTACTCAAGAGGATTTTCCTATGCTTTTCAGAGTTAAGAATCTTAAAGCAACTATTGATTGGTTGATTTCTACTGAGGTTACAGAGCAGACGCCTGTATTTATCCATGTAACTACTGCTGTTACGTGAACTGCTGGAGTGCTAACCAAATATAATAGAACGCACTAAATTCTATCTACACAAATGCTAGAGTTTGACGCTGCAAGCGACAGTATGTTAGTTGCTGCAGCAAGTGACTTACAGCGTACAAGATGAGGATATTCCAGTGCAACTGACCATAAGATGTACAACAGGGTATGATAGCAATACGTAAGTATATCATTTTTTCCACATCATTGTTGTTTTTAACGTTGAAGACAAACTCACGTGCTGTCATGATAATCTTGTTCTAGCGTTGAATTAAACTTCAAATAACAATCGTTTCACACGTCGTAATTAGACTCAGGCAATCGTATACGGATAATTACGAGTGATGCTCAGATCCGTGGAAATAGTGGAGCAACCTATCCTTCTACACACATAATTGCTTATACTGACAGTGAAATGGTATGAGAATGAACAGATAAATACCTAAGTACGTGTGAACTGTTGAACGATTAGCTAGGATTATGAGTCAAACTTCCAGTCGCCAGTCTCTTCATATTTATTCACTGTTCCCAACTCAGTCCACACCAAATTTCATTGATCCAGTGGAAGTTTACGTGATCAGGAAAATAACTTTTATCGAATGAGGGAAAAAGTAGTGGAAAGCAGGCAGAGAAGAAATACTTTGACGTAAAACATGTTGACAATCGGGGTTTCTGTCCAAATGGTGTTCTTAAATATCGTACAGGTGAGCGTAGACAAATATGTCAGCCGACAGTTTGAGCTACAGAAAAAGAGAGATTAGTGGACGCATCGGATGTCGGCTTTTAGATTTGTGTTTGCTTGAGATGAGCGTTTGGTGAGTCGCTTCACTACACGTTCTTGAGAGTGTGGCAACTAGTGATCTGGGTACTTTCAAAAATTCAGTGAGGGACCGAATGAACGGTGGCCATCGCTGCTTCAGTGTGCGCTTGGATTTATAAGCGAAAGTGGTCTTGTATCAAAAGAATGGATGCAGCCGAGGCTTTTCTAATCAGATATGTGCTTGTTGCATGTGAAAAATAGAAATCACCAGCTGAACGTGTACGCACTGAAGTTGATCAGCGAGAGGGAAATATTGCATATATCGAACGCCAAACAGCCAGACAAATAGGCAGGTCATCCAAGCACAGTCAGCCAGATTCTTTCAATGGGAAAAGGCAAACGACCACTACGGCGGTTTACAGATCAACGATCTGTTGCGACATCATGCACTCAGCCTCGCTTGCGTGATCGCATACCATGCGGTTGTATCGCAATCACTTTTAGGTTGTTACGGTGGAATGTGAAAAGTTTCCATTCTCCCATCCTACTTATGGACGGTAGTGTGATGATCAAACGATGAGAAATGAAGTGCTGCTAGGAGGGGAGTAGCTATCCAAACCGTATAACGAATTACGTCTGATTGGTTCACATGAAGAATTTTGGCAGCTTTCCTATAAGTTTTAATAGTGAAATTCAGCATACTTTCAGACCTGAATAGGAAATAAAAAGAGCGAAACGGATAGTGTTGATCAAATTGAGTGGAATCTTATGAATTAAGAAGTTAATGAACAGTTATTGGGATTTTAGTTCGCGGGTTCACTAATAGGGTTATTTTGGTAAGAAATATCTATCTTGAACAAGAAAATTTAATGTAGAAGAGAGTTGTTTTATCATTAGAGTATAAGATACCGCGCCGGCATTTCGTGTTCTGAGGTTGTTTTGGTTGCTCTTACTAGTAGATCAGTTTCATTTTCTTACTTGCTGCAGACGGAAATTAATTTGGTGCTAAAAAAGACTGACAGAGATGGGATCCAGTTCACCGAACCACTGAATCAAGGCAGTCAATATTGAAAAGACCCAATCTGACAGTCAAACAACTCGTTGGGTCACAATGGTTGAACAACCTATTCTGGAAAAATTCTTCGCCGATTTTGGTGTTTCGTCCATTTTGTGTCAAACTGTAAGTCTGATGTAGAATAGCCAGGTCATTACCCAAGAATGAGGGTACGAAGACCTTTACACAACCAAACGTGATGATCCTCGGACTTTTACGGATAAAGCTGTCATGTGGTAAGCAATGGTCGTCCAGCCTGCGGGTGTTTCAAAGTCACGCCAAGTTGTTCAAGTTCGTTTGCTTCGTAGTCTGCTCATTTATGCCAACTTTTTCTTTCGGTCTAAACGCGCATGCGTGGGAGACAAGATGATGCTTACGTATCGACAAACACGCACACGTAGCCGTTAAAAATCATTCTGCCATGTGGTTTGGCCACCTGAAATTCCCACCGTCCAGAGTCTGGGAGCGACAGGCGATGGAGATTGGCATAATGACTTTGTCGTTTTTTCCACGACCAGGTGTACGTGTGGATTTGTGTGTGGGAGAACGGGGTGAGGATGCAAGCGAGCAAACGCGCGCTCAATTTAAACTGCGACATGACCGAGACTTAAACAAAGTGGAAATTTAGATTTGACTTCAAGTAGGGTGGAAAATTTCGACAAAATGTTTCAGTAAATCCATCCATGTAAGGTATAAAAGTAATGAATCAAGTGAATTCTAAAATGAAGAGAGTAAAGTTTGTGAACATTTTCTTAAAAATGCTTCCTCTTCAGTGATCATTTATACTGAAAGCTTGCATACAGTTCGAAAGGTAAACGTTTGTGAAAGAATTGACTATTTCTTCAAGGACGTTACAAGCGTTAATCACTGTGAAGAGGTTTGCATGAAGTTTGTTATTGGTTTGCTCACAATCACTGACTGACAAGTTAAAGGTTCACATTTACTGCAGACGTGAAAGACACGGAAATCGAATGCAAAATAACATGGTGAAGTTCAAGAATCTCGTCAGCACACTCTGACCAAATCTTAGTTAGCTTCGAAATGAACACTGTAATCTACCACTAAAGACAGTTTTCACAATCGTTGAGCCAATCACCTTCCAACTATTTCTGCCCTCAGATGATCAACACATGCAAGATATGTATATCAGGTATGACATAGGAGTCGGCTGTTGACACGATGATCAAAATATTCTAAACATCCAAACTGAACATCTTGCATTTTCCTACAATTCGCGTGCTTTGCGGAGGGCAGTTTAGGTTTTACTCAACAGGGGAAATCTTACTGTGTTTTGTCACTGTTCTTTTAGGGTTATAGTGATGTACTGTTGGGAACAGTGTACTGTTCAAACATAACCAGCAAGACATACGACAAAACAAAGACGTTCTAGCTTCGATTCAGATGAACACAACGGTGTTAGTCGAGAATGCTTACGATACTTCTTGAACACCTGCTCAGTTCATATTTAGCCAAATGTCTAACGTGAGCTGACATACGCCCTCGTGTTAGTTTCCTGAGGTACGCATAGTATTCGCGGGTGACCGAGAAAACCTGTCAATGCAAGTGCGTGCACCTAGTTCACACCCACAATACAAATCACCTTATCGTCGCGTGATGATTGAGTATCTGACGGTAGTTGCTTATGTCTGCGTCTCTCAACTTGCTCATCATAATTTGGTGAATTGAAGTTTTTAATGCTCCAGGAATACAGAAGACCAGACGGTTTTATAATATAATGTTCATGCACGATTAGCTTGGACAATAATAACTCAACGATTTCTTTTGGTGGCTATAATCAGTAAATACTATAAATATATATATGGGCTACCTAAACATTGGCAGGCAGTGTGCAGTTGATATAAAACATATATATATATATGGTAGGGACCACATAAAATAACGTCTGCCTTATATCACGTATATAGTGTCTGTCAGTGTTAAGCGACGTATATAATCCATGATATAAGTACGTAGAATATTCTACATCATTTATCCATATAACTGTTACTTTGTGCGTCAAAAGGAAGAATACACATGACTGATTGAATAAGTTTATAGTGGTCTGTTCATTAAGAGAGTTTCTGATAAAGCTGAACAATATTCCAGTCAGGCAACCTAAACTGCCTCCTTATATCGGGCAAGGCATAAATTTTCCACTTGCTATTGACGTTTGTTTAACAAGCAACCGTACTGCAACGATCTGTTAGTTCACTGGTAAGCAGTGTGTCGTTAGTTCACATAATTCAACAGGTGACAGTATACTCAAAACTACCTGGGTTACTGCTTCAGCCTATAGTTGAAAATGCACATACTTCGATCGCGTTTGCCTGCACTCTCGTTGTTAACCTTAGTGAATACAGTTTGAAGCATATCACCAATATTTTCGAATTGCAGTTCAAGTAAGAAGATGAAGTGCGATTGCCTGTGTACAAGCAAAAGTCTGTTAGATCATTTACGGAAGCAAGAAAGAGGTTCTGGAGTGAACCTAAGTTGGATCCATTTAACTGAAAGCAGATTTTCACTCCTCCGACGTCGAACGTCCACCGTGTTTTCAGCAGCACGCTGGTACGATCGATAAACATACACAAACAGGCTTTCAACGAATATCTGGCATAAAAAATATACATCATTTGACTCGCAGAATTGTGTTAGAAAGTGAACATTTTGACCAAGTCAACGATGATCTTGGTCTCAGACACTGCTGTCTAGTCTACACAGATTGCAAAGGAGTTTTGTCAAAAAGGCCACCTGTATCATTCACTCCTAGCCAATGAATGGCTGCCTGCAAACGACTGAACAAACGTTGAAAATGCATCTAGGTTAAGAACTAACTTTCTTTCAAATACTTGTAGTTCAATAACAATTTATCTTATGATGGCAGAAACTCCGGGTATCAAGTGAACTCGAGTCCCATTGCTGCATATTAGTCAGTCTATGGACATTTACAATTGCAGCCGTTTTCTAATCGTGTGTGTGTGTTTAGGCTGTATGTTTCTTTCTGTTCAAAGGTACTAATTGAATTGCGCACTATAGAGAAGGTAACAAAGTGCAACCATTCACAAGTTCTTCGGGAAAGATGCAAAAACAATTTTCCTGGTATCTAAAGCTGCACATTGTTTAGGCAAACTACAGACGCAGTCTGTGATTTCGACTCATTTTAAACAGTCTCTAATATTTCCCGGTATGATTCTGTAGTTTGCCGACTCACAAGGCAAATCACTACCGTACATTTCATCGTCTGAAATACACAGAAATATCATCCAAAATTGTAATTAACTAGATTACTTGTCTAGCATTTCATAGACTGAGTAATAATTCATGCACCGCACCTTAGTTCAAAAGGCCTCCTTTTGGGCATTTGTTTTGAAACAACGAAGATCACACTTTATAAAAACACAACTGCTACCTTAATTGAGTCATATTTAAATTGTTCTCTCTCGCATCGCTAAAACGTTGAAAAGTACAGGGCGACCAAACGGGTGGTTCTGCAAGCCATCTTATTGTTGTAGGGAGCTACAGTGAAATTTAAGAGTGCGAAACTCCTTCCCAAATTAGATAACCTGAGCAGAATACTACAACCCTCTAGCTTAGCCATTCCCATCTACGAAGTAATCATTTCAACCGTGTATGAATCACCATTGTCAGGGTGAGGCCTATTTGGATTTGCTTAAGCCAGCTGTCAACATGTGCGCCTTTCCCTGGCGTTACGCCACTGCTTTTAACGCAACACTGGCCCATGTTGTTTATCTGATCAACCGAAAACTTTTTAAGCACGACGTGCGCGAAAGATTGGCAGCTGAGCGATTCCTCTCCTCTTTTCTCCTGGCAACCAAGTCATACTCCATACCACATTCGGATGCAAATGTTTCTGCGGTTTTGTGGTCAGTTGATTTCAGGTGGCTTTCCAGGCCAACACCACAGCGGGATAGACGATAAATCAAGATAACTTCCTGCATACGAGTGGATTCTGAGATGATTTGGTCATTGAAGGCACAGAAAGCTAATCCCTTGGGAGGCTGTTCAGCCTCGTGAAAAATCTTAAAGGTCATGTACAGACAGCCGGAATGTTTCGCAAATGGCGTGCGGTTTAGTTCGAGTACGAAGGTTGTGTTAACAAAGTTATAGACAGTTTTGTCGTAAAATCTGCCACACGGTCAATAGATGGCTAGAAGCAGTAAAAAAGTCAGCATGAGATTCTCTTAGTAAAATGGTGTTTACAAGTCCAATATCTAACACTTAATGGCGTCCGTTCATTGTTTTGATGACCACTACTGACTTTAACCAGAGTTTATGAATAGCCTGACGAATCCGGCTTTCGTCGAAGAAAAGTCACTCCCCATTTGTTTGTTCTACGCAAAGTCACTGCTGTTATTTTCATTCTTCATCATTCGTAATCAAGGAAACTGGTGCAAATGGGTAGGAAAACCGCTGTGTAACTGAGTGTTATTGCCACAAAAGCTACGGTGTCATACGTGGATAAACCAATGAATTTTAAGTTTTCAACGGAACAAGAACTGCTTAGAATGGGTGAAGAATTACGGCAAAAAAAGGTTTTTACTGTACATTTAAGATGACAAATGTGAGAGTCTAGTGAGCATCTCCTTACATTAACCACAGTCATTGTGATTGAAAATTCCGGAAGAATATTAACTGATTACCATTCTAACCTGTTGAAAGTTGAGGATAATTTTAGGTCGCCTCATTCCGTATCAGTTTATAGCTGACCTTGGGTATCGTTGTCAGTGGATTACCGCTGTACAAACAGTTGTGAATTCAGCAAAATCCACTCGATTTTTTAGCCCTGAACTTTCTGATTAACAAGTAAATTTGTGAAGCGCAATTATAAACTGTATAAGGGAAGTAAGGTTATTCAAAATGAATAAAGCAACTGCGATAACAAAATTGTAATGGCTTAACTTTTGATTATATACTTGGCCAGCACGCACTACTGATTGGTCGAAGCACTGATAAACATTTCTCCTTATTTCTTATTTTGTACAGACGAGCAATTTTCAGTAAAATATGTAAACGATTGCAACAATCCTGAGGTGTACTGAATGGTGCCTGGTACTGTGCATGAATACCAGGAATCTAATCGGAAAAACATGAGGAAGACAGTAACAATTTGTGCCCGCAAATTGGTCAGATTTCCGAAAGTTGATGTATTTGGGTCAGATGAAAGTTGAACGGGGTTAGAATTCAAAACATACACCAGCGGCGGAAACCCATTTTTCGCTTGACCTCGTAAGGTTGATGGCCGTGAACATCAAAACAAATTGTATGCAGCCGTTTTTGTTCACCTGATCATAGCGTTAGAGTTTAACCTGTGGGGTTAATTGGCTAATCCACGTGGTCTGTCCACCCTAACTAAATTATGCACTGAACATTCGGTAGATGACACATCGGTCAGTGGTGTGGTGGGTAATGCGGTTACCTCATGTGAATATGACCCACATTCTAACACCCGATGGAGGCACAAAAGTCCGCTGCTGACGGGCTCTATGAAGAGAGAACTGTGAGTCCAGTGCGCATTTCGGAAGAGAGTTGGCTGATATGCTTGTATAATCGAGTATGAGCGCTGCTAAACTTATGCCAATTAACTCCTCAAATAGTTTTGGGCGCCAAATTTTTCCCGGATCTCACATAATAGGAGTAAATACAACTTAACCCACTGATTTTCACCACATAAAATGAAATAGGGCAAACGGTTGTTTCCTGTGGACGAGCGCATGCTACTACACAAGTGACGCACCCGAGGTCATTGCGAGTGTGTACGTTAAAGGAACACTTTTCACCAGGTCGATTTATACTTAGCAACGACTCGAATTTCCCTCATAAGATTTAATCATCTGTCGAGCATATTCAACCGCAGTGTAATTGAACGTATACGAATATGACGAATGGATTTTGTTTTGTATGTAATGAGGGAAAATATATCGCGGAGCTTAGATACGTGTGAAAAGAAAGTATCAATCTATTTGAGTTCCATGATGTTGGTATTGATCGGAAGTAAACCAAGTCAAATTTAAAAATATTTGAGTGATGTTAGGGGCGAAATTCTTAGGGCTTAGTTTCATTGTGCACGAGCTTGGCTGATAGCTACCAAGTAGTGGACGTAACCGAAGAAGAAAGGTTTACCAAATTCACCGGAAAAATTTTCGCGGCGGAACGGAAAAACTGTAAGAGATTCCTACAAAAACAAAAAGACAGACGTAATTGCTTTATTAATCAGTTGTAAGATATCCGCACCAAATGTAGTACGAATGAAGTTGAATAGTTTGGGCGTCGTGTTTAACATGTTATCGATAAACAGATTGGGAATAACACACCGTTTCGAGCAAGTTGTAATACTCTATGTTTCAACCACCTCGGGTGGCCTTTCTCAGGAGTGTTGTAGTCAATTACAACACTCCTGAGGAAGGCCACCCGAGGTGGCTGAAACGTAGAGTATTACAACTTGCTCGAAACGTTGTGTTATTCCCAATCTGTTTATCAGTAATTGCTTTAGTTCTTAAATGCATGGGAACCGGGCATATCAAGTTTGATGAGCAAGCAGACCGTAAGACCATTCGTACTTTTGCGAACGTGTTCATTCTTTTTCAATTAAAAAATTCCAATTTTACAAGAATTGGTAGACAACACTGGAAAAGTGTTGAGTGTAGGTGCTTCTTTCAGCTGGTTACCGGTAAACCGATGGCACAGAAGAAAAGCAAATGTAGCTGCCAAGGGCGTTAAAGCCTCACTAGCAGCAGTCTTGTAGTTCACTGGAAAATGCGCTTATTATCCCTTTTAAAGGTGTCTACCACTTACCGGTGTTCTTAGAACCGTTCTGCCACCGTTCCATGGGGCTCATTTTTAATTGTTAATAATTATACAGACTTCAGCTCTTCTTCTTTCGTAACTTTCTTGCGATTGTGTCTCGTTAGTTATTTGTGAGCCATAGGTCAGATGGCTGGGCAGGCACATATAAATGGTGTGTAAGACCATATTTTCAACATATGGGACACATAGATCACGGCTCCAACTCGTTCAAACATAAGTCTGTCATCTACCGTACCACGGGATCATAAAAGAATACCAAGTTAGTTAATAGGATTATGTTTGGTCTTTACCCAGCACAATCAGTTCAGTTGTTCTCCTTGAGGGAAACCGATCAAATCAACAGGAGGTCAAAGTTCTAATGACATTTCACAAACTACTTCCTTTGATCTCGAAAATTGTGCCAGAACATCCAAACAAACCTTATGTTATTGCTCAAACTTACCGTGTTCCGACGACTCATTCAGTTAGTATCATTTTTCATCTTACTTGCTTAGGATTATCTGCACGGTATTGTTAGTGATATTTTGTAAGTTAGATATAGCAGTTTGGTGATTGCTCCACTTGCCGTGTAGGCAAGTAAAGCTTACACATCCAGTTTAGTCAAGACTCAATTACCAACCTAATCGTACTAGATGTTGCTCACTTCCATATTAAACAACCATGTCTTTCAGCCGATTATGCAACAAAGTACTCCATTTGCATAGAGATTGTCAAATTTCTTGGATATACTCATTCGTCTGGACTCTCGTTGATTAATGATCTTCCCCGCTCTTGCCTCAGGTTGCATTCCATCTAAATTCACAAATGTAAAAGTTTATTATCTACTACCGTTGATAGTCAAATATGTACTGACTGATTCGATTTAAAGTTGGTAAATTTCTCTTTAGCATGGAAGCTGTCAACAACAAAACGTCCCTTGCAGATTTTGCACTCTTTAGCGCATGTGATCATTGCTTTTGTTGTAATGTGTCGTATTAATATTAAGTGTGCATACGAATTTGCGCTCTCTTTTTCTAAGTATTAACGCTAAAACGTTTTCTAAATTCAAAATTAGGAAGCTGAGCGAGATCAAATACACTTATAATCATTACAACCATTCTGGTAGGATCAGTGTTAAAGGATATCTACCAACATCAAGCTATTCCAGGTTGTGACCATATTCCTGTTTTCCACGAGCTGTTTCATAAGAGCTGCGGCTTAAAAATTAATTAAAAACTTAACTTAAAATTGCCTACAGAATTTCAACGTATAAAATGATTTTCACGCGAGAAGTAATCATGCGCATGGATACTTACGAAGCACGTCTTTGAAGTGTAAAAAATTGGGGAATTTTAATTTCAAAGTGCAATTTCCTTGCCACACATCCGAGACTATTTGGGAACGATACAAAGTTGGTAGCGTGTAACATATGTTGTTTCTTCCAAGGAATTGAAATATAATTTGCGATCGTCTTCCGGACCGGATATGAACAATCTTGAGGTGTCAACACAGCTGCTAGAAAATCGAGATGAACGGTGTGAGCTAATCACACAGTTTTGTTAAATTTCTCAATTTGTTGCAAGCTGCTGTGCTCTGGAAATCAATTGAGGATTCACTATGACAGAACAAGTTGCAGACAATCTGCTTCTGTTAGTTGATCGCATTTCTCTCTACGAAAATCAAGTTCCATTCGGATACATTTTTGGCGAAATTTTCTGCCCATTATGTGACAGTAAAAGCCTTTTGGAAAAACGTTTTAATCGGGAAGGTAAACTTGAGTTATAGGACACTACCGCATAGATTAATTATTCGATATCGATTGAGAGTGTCGCTGTACACGCCAATCGTGATATAAAGTAGCCATTTGCCAAAGTGCATGGGTCGACCGCATTGATAATTGTCAGGAAGCCACTTTGCCTCCATGCAGAATAGTAATATCAGTATAGAGAGCTCATAAGTCTATAGAAAGATAACCCCATGCACAGTGCAGATGGCCAGAAATCTGCAACGATGTCTCGATTTCTCAACAAGTGTAATCATAAAAAAGCTCCTTCCACAACATGGTACTTGAAAATCTAAAAAGTGAACAGGTTCACTGGTCGTTCCGTTAAACAGTTGAAAGCCGAATGCCGTTTTTAGGAGTTTTAAAGGTTAAAACACTCAGTTTTCAATCAAGTGAATGTCGCGTTTAAATCTGATACACTTGAATCAACCTTTATTATGTGCGAGAACAAAAAAATTCTTATCGAAAATAAGAACGAAAGATTTTTTCATAATGTTTTACTGTGTTGACGACGTGAAGGTTATCAACCGAACCTCAAGAGTGGACTGCAAAATCTGTCGAATTAATTTCCAATACCAGTTATCGACTATAGCTTACAATTTCCTCACTTGTATGTTCAACACAAGTGCAGTAAATAACCTAATAGTTACACAGGTAATTCGGAGAATTTTTGGCACAGGAATGTTGAATTATGCATGCCAACGAAATAACGAGGGCGAAAGTTGCGTCAGACAGAAAATAAGTTTACGACCCAACGGATAATTAATTGGCTCACACCAATAACTATGTAACCGCTTGATTTGTGAATCGCAGACTGCCTTTTCCTGAGTAGCCTACACGCTTTTCTTCTTACACTGTATCATTTCTAGCCAACACAAACACATTTCCCGTCGCCGATTATGCTATGCAAGCATTGCGACACCAACGCTGATTAATACATGTTGTAATCTTCATGATTTGAGATTTTAAGATCATTTTCTCAGTCAACTAACCACGGAGGCCAGCGAGACGATCCACAATGTCTACAGCCGACGCACAATCATCAAAAACAACAGCGAATCGATGTTATCTCGTTAAAGCATGCCACCTGCATGATATCAGCCCGTGCGTCATAACCTTCTTTTGAGGCATGTTGCCGATTTTACAAGCGACGACTCTGCTGATAATATTATTCAGCAAATCAGTTAATTCCAAACAAGCCGAGCAATAGACTGCGATTGTGTTCGCAGAGCGAAAATTGTAGGAGTTAGCTAGTGTCTCAGGATGATCATCACAAATAATGAGCGTTGTTGATGTGTACTTGATCATTATACGTTTACTGTTTGCGAGTGCACATTAGCTTAAGGTTTATACTATGCCCAGGCCCACAACCACATTTAAAGATATATTCTTTACTACAGCTGATCACGGATTGCCGCGAAAGACATCCAGTTAATCATTAACCATAACTTCACCGAGATATTTCGCTGATGCACACTTTTTGATAACAGTACATTTCACCAACTCACCAGTGTATCATGCAGAATTGCACTAACCCACTCATTCGTGAATAACATAACTTTTGTACAACTAATATTATTCAAAAATAACTTGCGTGAAAAGTAAAACAACCATAACATTCCACGAGACACTGTCTTGTCATCGCTGCAAAGTGATTGTTCTCAGACTAATGTAAACGAGTTTGTGTGATATTCAGCCACTCCCTGAGTTAGGTCTGCCGGGATCTGTTTCTTACAGCGTGTAGCTACCGTGTGCGCCCAACCATGGCTCGCAAATCTAGCCGAAAAAACGTTTGTAAATATTTGTGTGCGCTGATCAGTGTGTGCTTACTGGTTTGTTTGTATGCATCCTACCGTGCGGACGTACGTGTGTAAGCTCAAACGTGGCTAGAACACCAACCAAATGGGAAATAGGATTAAATTTGACCGTTTGCATAAATTATCTCCTGCCTTCCCGAAACAACAATCACATCAACAACTCACCTCTCCTGTTGTTGCTACCAATGCGATGATCACCGTCACCATCATCATCATCGCCACCACCACATTAGTAAGATTTTGTAACAAGCCCACTACTACTCAACGATTTAACTTTTTCTGTTAATGATAAAACTCGTTTTCCTCACTCGGGTTGGGTATTTACACGCTTGCTTGTCCATGCATCTGTGAATGTGAAGTTCAGAGCCAGAGAGCTTTGGGAATCGGTACCAAACAAAGCTGACAGATTGATGACATATCATCAATGGAGCATGCACGCATGCATACACACACACACACACGCAGAACAATTCTCAGTGTACTTTTTGCCAGCCAGGTAGCCCAAAAGGAATTGAATGCATACCTAAAAATCTAGTGTGCATGATTTTTTGTCATTAATGCTTCCAGATGGATTCAGTTTATAGTTACTTTTGCCATCAAAGTATTCCGTTAATTGGGCCGTGTAAGTGTGAGCTTGTCTGCCCTCTCTTGATGAAACCTTATCCACTCAGCAGAAAACCATTTTGTATAGTACTTCGATTTGTGTTCGTCTGACAGTTCACTATGCCGTTCGAGTGGCATGGCATGCCGCAATCATTTTTACTGGGAGCTTTTATACACAAATTCACTCTTATCACAGTCATGTATCACTTTGACAAATACCGAAACACAGGCAGTATCGGAATTATGCAAGATATAACATTTGTCTGAGATAAGTGATGATGCGAAATATAAATGCTAATGGAAACTCTAGAACACCATGGAATTACAGTAATTCCTGACCAAACGTGTGTTTCGTAGACATTGTCCAACATAACAAGAGTCTGAGTGTCTGCAAAGCTATTCAGATAACCAAGTTCGAGTTAAAGAAGATGTAGGTTTGTCAACAATGGAAGTAATACTTGTGACCTGACAGGTACGCTAGGCAATTCACTGTGTTCAGTCAAGTACTCAAGTTTTAACATAAACCAACCGGCCTTTGCCTAAGGGCAAAAATCCAAAGCGTTTCTCTTCATAGGCACAGATACACTAATTTTGGTCATATCAAGTTTGTACGGTTCATAAAGCGGATTAAAAGCGTGCAGTACTAACAGAAAGCCCATTGTTAAATGAAACTGTTTAAGTTACACATAAAGGTTAGTGACAACATTCAGGACAACATTCAGTGAAAGATTTATGTTATTTGAATTTCAAGACAGTCGTTAAGGCGAACGAAGGAAGCCATGTTCACGTTTTCAACCGTATATTGCGGTTGTGTAAGAGTTACAGCAAGTACGGTTACTTACAGAATATATCGAGCTCAGATGTTGGCTCGGATTGACCTCGCCGCACCACCTGACACATACACACAGTTCATATTGGAATGCAATACACGTTCCTCGGAGCAAAGTGATTATACGCGCTAATAGTCTTAAATGCCTTTCGGATAGCTAGATAAACAAAAGAGCTCATTTTCAAAACTGTTTCAACTAGGCTCCAAGTTCCATCATCTTCTAGGCCAGTTGAGCAGCGCATAATATGAGGAGCCAACGTTTTCGTTCTCACTGGTTTTCTTGGTCACTTGTTTGAAGTCTCTTCTACTTCCAAGCAAATTGTAAGCAAACAAACTCACTCGCATACACTGACTGACAATTTTTATTGTGAATATAACGTTGAAATTGTTTGATTCATGATTGATAAGAAACAGGATTTAGGTAGTCTTATAGTGACAAGAAAAGCGGATAATAGTGAATCATAGGGGAAAACGGAGATTATATTGTAACTCACTAACTGAGGAGTAATTAGTCACAGTCACAACTAACACAATACGGGCAATTTGTATTCTGTATCCAGTATGCATAAATAGCAAAGGAATTCTTTCAAGGTAATTATGGCGTGCAGCTGCACCACAACTAATGCACGACAAATCTGAGTGCATACCGGAGAATCATTTGGAGGTCAACTTGCTGTTGATGGTGAAGTGCCGGGACAATGTGAACCACCGAATCACGTTGCCTCTTTACTTTTTACAAACTAGCAAATTCTGATTCAGCATGTTCAAAGAATTCAAACATCTTGTAGAATGACTGACCTCAATTTCAATGACTACAGCGTGCGTCAGATGGTACAAGTCACAAAATCATAGGCCTTTACTTCCAAGAGTTCGTGTGCATTTGCACAGGTTTGCCTCCAGAACAACGAAGAGCACCAAATGGTGTAGCTCATCGGATTGACTAGGACTGATAGATGATACAGAGAAGGAAGTTAGCATTGTCTATTTGGCCCCAACAACCGCAATACAAATGACCAAGTGACTCATCCTGCCCATAACTATGGTGGTTGTAATCCGATTACGTCATATGGACTTGTGTATTTTGAAACAGATCCTCCACATTTTGGAATTACCAAGGACAAAGACATGTAGGAAATTCACAAGTCAATCTGATCCCCACAAACCTACTCAACTTCATTAAAACAGATGACGTAAAACCAATGCCGTGTGTACACAACCAGTAGACGGTCAATTGTGCAATGTGTGAAACTGTTTTGTCCCATGTTGCACTTTTGATGAGTAATTTTTTCGTCGTTATCTAGTTTTATATCGTTCAGCTGGCTTAGGAGAAGTAGCTCTTGAAAGTCGTTCCGTTCAGCGAACTTTGTTTTCAAGGATTCACTGTACGACTAACGCAATAGTAAATGTAAAATGTAAGATCCACATTAACTTCAACATTTCTGTAGTTTCAGTCATCTAAAAGTACCTTCACATCCCGTCAACGAACGCTCCTTGTGGTGGAGTGTAGGAGAAGAGTTTGTAATTTAAAGACCTTTCCTTTTTACAGAACAATCAATCTACATTAATCAAAATTTTGTGAAAACACATTTACGCCTTTCATGACAAATCATTTCTATAAGCGTTTTGGTGCTGATGTGAAGTATTTTGAGCCAGAATGAGCTCAACTAAGCGGACACCAACCTGGGATGAAAAAACAGTATGGGGACTGTGCGCTGACTGTTAGAAATAATTTTCCTGCTTTATTCGTATGAACGTGGCTCACTGACCTTTGCACTGTGAAGCTCTGGAGAATATGGAGTGGACAGAATAGACAGAAAGTTTTCGATGGCCGCCTCATGTTTAGCAGTCGTTTGGTAGAACGCCATAAGGTATAACATACGTTTTTAGATGGATTCTTTAAAAAAGTGAATGTACCTCACGATTGCACTCAATGACAGCAAGAAAGTATTCATGGGATTTATCTAGCCACGTCAGATAAGACGAGAGCTTTAGCCGCTAGCGAGGTTAAACATCAGCATTGTTCTGCGCACGGCTACAGCAAATTATCTTAATAAAATTTGAAAAAGTTCAAATTCTTTTTTGAATTTTGGAAAATATTGGTTACCAGGATAAGAGAGCACTTCACTGATGATCACAATTTTGTCATAAAGAAGGCCAGTAGAAATGAGGCTACCGAAAAACCGCACCATAACGTGAAACAGTGAGACAGGTTTAGCAAAATTCCATTAGATGAATCGCTTATAGAGTGAGATAGGCCTGAATATTGATGACAAAAGATACTGTAGACATTTGGTCACCAAGTCTGCCCTAAATCCTCAGATGTTTTGATGAAATGTAGCAACATTAATGCGAATGTAAACTAGGCCTAATTGTTCAAATGAATGCCAGTTGGCCTCGACAAGAATGTCTATTCTTTCGATTCATACGTGTAAAACTGTATGGAAGCTATATGGCGTCAGATCAATTTGGCTTTTTGCTTACCTAACACAGTTTGATTTGGTCAGATGGATGGCTTTAACAGTTTACATACGGCTATTATGAGATGATTCAAGTTAGACAAAGTTGACGGTCAGTTTCTGAAGAGTCCTCTACCGTTATGATCAATCTAAGCGAAAGATTCTCTTGTCCACAATGTGCACATGTGCAGACTACTTTAATCCACACTACAGAATAGGGCCGTCTTACTGTATCTGTTCGAAACTGGTGGATTAATTGACGTTCTGTCGTTTAACTCACTATGCAAATTATCAGAAACACATCTCACTTTTCAGTAGAAACAACATAAAAATCTGATAACTCAAGTACTTACACACAAGTGGAAGGAATAGCTCCGACTTCAAGTTTGCTGTACTGATTGAAAGAATTCCATTTTTCCCACAACCTTTTCAACTCTCCTCCTTCGTGAAGAGACAACAGTTTCGAGTTCTGCTTACTTGAGTATATCGTCTTGAGGGTCTGAGGTTTGTCTGTTGCCACATTCTTATGAAACCGCCATATTGTTTCTTGTCTTACTAAGTTCACAGTTGCCTCCACGGAAGCCATTACATTTAAGCATCAACTCGAAATTTTCACGAGTATTGCTCAAATTGTTCGATACTCTCCGGAGGTGATACGGCAACTCTCTTGTTGAGGCCGACCAGTAACCACGTGTTTGCGATATTTCAATAAATAATATTTCAATAAATAAATTGAAAAGTATTAAACTTGTTGAGCGACCTTTGGATTACTGGTTGACAATGAGTGATTGAATGTCCCTTTTGACACCCACAAAGTGGTAGTCAATACATAGCCAGAATCCAAACTCTAGACGAAGCAAGAATATCGGTTACGGGAATGATTCAACGAGAGCAAAATTCAAACTCAGTGTTTCACTTCAAAAGCTGAAACGCCCGGATGAACTTGACAACACTGGTCAACTACGATGGACATTCCGTTTGTGTTGAGCAGCAAAACGTGATGCTTATCGGCGATTTCGTATTCCTCTGCAGTAGTAATGAAGGAAACGGTGACATTTTCAGGAATATATCACACCCGGCTCTCATCGTGGCCGTCCCACTCTTTACTGTTATCCTCCCATATCCTCATTGTTTTAACAAAGAAGGTAAGACCACGAAACAAAGAAGAACCCTATTTTGAATAATCATAAAAGTAATATCAAACTCCACTTATCTGGTAGTTGGGCGAACTTCAATGAAATCGGATAGTCGAACTTCCTCAAATCATAAGGAGGCTATAATCTGGTATGTGGTATGATTATTTAATGGGATTCGAGAAAAGCGTTGTTGGGATGTATTAAAGTAGGAGGCTGTAAAGATAAATACTGTAAAATGTGCACATCTACTCAAACCAACAGTGACGTAATCAGTGTCTGCTAGCTGCCCGTAACTCAACAGATTCCGTTGAATCATTCAGAATAGTGTTACACAAGCAAAGCCGAAAGCTGCTGGCGTCCAACAAGGAAGTGTTTTCTCAAACATCATTTGCCAATGCTCTGTGTAAAAAATTTGCTGATACAACAGATTCAATTGTTGTGATATGGCCCTTCACTTCTGCCTGAGTTAAGTTAAACACCTGCTACTCTGTTTATGCTGTTTTTCTGCTTGGATTCTGTAAATTTTTCACGTTCTGGTTGACAGTGCGACTAGTGGCGAATTAATCCGCTTACTGATCGCAACATATGCCCTCTATTCAAAGGACTCAATGATTCAGTTTGTAAGGAACAATCGGATTAAGAGTGATTCCATGTGTATTCCAAAGCAACGTGGTTTTTCAGCAACTTTCAGCTCAAGTAAAAGGAACCGTAGAGAGAATAGAGACTTGCGAGTTGACATGAACGTGTGACCATTGAACCGTAGAGAGTTCCAAAGTTCCAAAAGGTATCCTACAACCATATAGGACGTGTGGGATTCATATTGAAAAAGTGCTATGAAGAAAGCATTTTACGTAACATAATCCTGCAAAGAATCTGACAGTTATTTAAGCAACACCCTACACAAAATCATTTTCATGTTGTTTTAAGTCAATATCACGGTTATCCTGGAGAAATCTTATTGTCTGAAAAGTACTCATACCTATTGTTATGCAACTAACGAGTAGCATATTGAGCTGGCAGAAGTTCGTGTTTTATACATGTAAATAAAGCAAGTGTAAACAATTCGCTTGGCTTACATTCTGCTGCGGTTAACTGACCAATAGACAGTTAACAGTTGTCCTTCATTACAGTTTCAAAAAAGTCAACTATCAAAGCATCTGCTTTCTTCATTCACGCTGCGTGTGGGAAAACGCTGCCTTCACGCTGCTTAATGTGTCAATTTTAAACAAAACTGTCAGCTCATGTTTTGGATGCAGAAATTAAGAGGCAACAGATGATGGTTACAAAATATGAGTTTTTTTCTAAACCTACCATCCAAAACGAAAATTGCTGAAAAATTGGTACGGCAGTTTATCGCGTAAAATCTACCACCATAAAAGTTTTGAACTGAGTCTTTCTTCAACGAGTTTTCACATAAGACAGGATGTTCAAAATTTTAATCAGCACTTGTTGCTATTGAATGTGTATAAAACCAACACACGCGATTAGCTGACAAAGATACCCTGTAGTTTCAACACTTCATAACAGGCTGTAAAGATAGACCACACGCAAAGTAACCGTTTAAGTCAATTAGAAAATGTTGATTTGTTTGAGACTATTTTGACTTGTATGTGAAATCAGAACGCCTACCAGGGAGCAGGCAAATTTCCGATATTCGTAATTCTTGTTGTCGATAAAGTAGCATGTGGAATAAACCCACTGAAAAGGATCTAGATGGTAACAGTGATTAAAGGTAGCAATCGTCTTGTGTATGATTGACAATCAGATATAAGTTTGGAGAAGTCGACGAGTTTTAGCAGATCAGCAATGATATTACTGTTGGTCATTGCCAGAATGTGCCAAAATTATGTACCTGACAAGTCTGCACTAATCTACACTATAGGGGACGCGAGGTATACGTATAATTTTTGGGCAGAATTTGTCCACTTTAGACATTTTTCAAGAGGGACTCAATTACTTTTGCTTCAAAATAAACTCAAAACCAACCATTGAGTCGTCTGTGGATGCTCTTTGTTGCTAACGTAGAAACCTCATCAGACAACTTTAACGGAAAATGTTCTGGAGTATTTTCCGTCACCGTTGTAGTATAATGTACATTTAGTGACCACTGTAAGAGCTACATCGCCTAAGTAAAATATACGAATGGTTTGCCGGCTAAAACAGCTTTTAAATCTTGGACTGCTTAAACGGAAAGAATTACTGCAGCTAAACCACTCGTGCACTCACCGGTTGTGCGCCAGTCATGCAACGACCAAATCCGCTTCAGACAGCGGCCTCCCCGTTATTTCGGTGAATAGTAACATTCCATGATTTTGTTATTTATGACGGTCCTTTCTAAAGCCACCACCGGCTTTTTGTGTCCGGTTTAACAGATTTTCTCTGTACTTGCAACTTATATGTGACAGGCAGTGCAAAACGCGCACCAGTGCGTATGTGCATGCTGGTAGTCGTGTCAGCCAATCATTGCGCTCTGACGTTGCACGTGGCCGGACACGGGTGCTGACGCCTCCAATGATAGGCAGTAAATATTGCAGCGCTCATAATTGTTGGCCTCGGATGCTACTGACTAGCCATCAACGGTCACAAAAAGAAGAATTACCTAATGCGATCCGTTTAGATTATTACCCACGCCAAATGCCTACAAATGTTCGTACGACAAATTCGGTCGTGGCAATACGTTCCTAAGCCACTCTAATTACCCGGTAGATTTGCGTGATGGCTAGACCATTACGACTGGAATGACCAATGGTCCAAGATTTTCTTGATTTATGGTAATAAGCTGTTACCATCAGACCATATTTCACCTCTCCTTGCCGTTTGTTAATACAGACGACAAGAAGTACAAACACGAAATTGTGTGATGTTGGGTTATAGGTAACAGAAGTCGGTCCAAAAGTGTTATCTTTTGATATGAAAAAGAGGTTTACATTGTTTTTTGTTACGGTGATTAAAAAAATGAAGTTTCACTGCCCAAAGGCTGCTGTACTTACAGTAAAGTCCTGGACAGTTATGCATTACTGTTTGACTCTTACCACTAGGGGTACACCCCATGGGAAACACTCCATAATCCAAAAGTAGATAAGAGAAAGCGATATGACTTTAATATGGAACATCTTTTACGTCTAAAGAATCAACACCAGTGCGCCTATATGTTCAAACAGAAGAGCCAAGCTGTGAATGCACGTTCAGCAGCCTCTGCAAAAAAGTTAATCTTGTTCGATCAGTGACAATTATTTTACAGGTAACTCACTCAAACAGTAACATCGTTCGTGCTGTGGAACCCGATAGAACACCACCTCTGCTTGTGTCCCAAACCAGTAGCTGTGCTAGCAACGAAGGCTTCATTCCGGAGAAATCATCACAACACAAGTAACCTACATGAACAGCCTCTAGGAAGAGTTATCCGTACGAAGGGAGAGTAGTCAACACTTCTAGTGTTGGCCCTAATACCCTAATCCATACATTCATAATGACTGGACGAATGTAGAGGTTACTATAAAGAGCACTTTATCTAACGTTAAGGTTGCGTAAGCTCTAGTGCCATCGAATTGGATCCTTGGTCTAACATGTGTTCATAATCCTTATTGTTGCGGTCTCAGTAGGTGAGTGTTTAACAAGATCACAATAGCAATGAATTGATAAGCTATTCACTGTGACAGAGGTTGGACAGACTAAACTTTGTATCGGTTATGATGCCAACCACCCAATGGGAACGGTATTAAACTTATAATCAGAATAAAAACATCTTTTTATTAACAGTGAAACGGACAGTAAAATACCACACCACACATCTGAAAGGATTTGGAATCTCGTCGCAACGTATAACAACCATCCGTGATAAATAGTCATCTAGGCTTGACATGCTTAGTCGGGTAATGTATCTACCAACCTGTTGGTCAGTATTAGTATTGTATGCAATCATATATTGCATGACGATATCATCAAAAGTACACAATGTCATGGCATTCGAACTACTTGTTGCTTCATTGCCCAAATGTTGCATCGAGTGGAACAAACTACCCCGAACATTCATGTACTTTTATGTAGCTGGAAACTTTTGCCAGCTACGTTAAATCACCTGAAAATGAATTTGTCTATGAATAGAAACTCTAAGTGAGAATACAAAAATTGATGTTGTAAGTCACATGAACCCATTAAGTCTGTTCCACAGGTTTGAAAATCCGATGGATTGTGTTATCGCCAAAACTGCGTGCTTTTCAGTGTTCAAAAGATGCGGTAAAACAAGAACCACCCAGTTAGCATACTACCTGCTGTTAAAGTAAATCTGTCTCGTTTCGTCAGGATGCATAGATATGGATTAGATGAGCACGTTATAACCAAACTGGCGCATACTCAACAGTTGTAGTCGGTAAGTAAAAATTCACTAACAATCCACTTTGTTAGCGAATGACGTACACAACACTACAGTTTAGGTTGCATGGGTTTATGTTAAGAACAAACATTGATTTCACGTAAGTAACACCACCAAATTGTTTCTAGTCAAGAACGTCCCAGTTGACTGAAGTGAAGATGACTCTTGAACTGCACTCACGGCGAAAGAGCGGTGGGAAAATTCAACTGTGTTAAACCATTCGATTTTGGTCGACAAAAAAACATACCAAGATTTTTAATTTAAGCGAAGAATACTGAAAACGAAGTATGCTTCAACTTTTAACCAACATTTACAGGTTCAAGCAGATCGTTCACATGTTTTTAGCAAAGGTCCATCAACAATTTAGCATCATATCCCGTTACCGTAGCTTGGGGGGCGGCTGAAGTTATGACGACGTTGAATTCAGAAAGCTTTCGTAATTACTTTGTGTTAGAGATTGGCACAAAACACTGGCTGTATCGACTGTTACTGTTTCTTCACCAACCAAACTCGAACCCTAGTTGTTCTCTTGGTTTCGTCCCTGTTTCTTCTAGTCTCTTCGAGAACGTACTCCGAAATGCTATGTCTGTAACCCTGAAAACAAAAGTTAAGTTATCCAAGCCGTTTCTCGATACATCAGTCATCACCTGTGGTTATAAAACGCAAGTCACATCATAGACTCACAGTATATACTGTTCAAAGAAGAAAAAAAGAGTTCACTTTGAAAAGGTGTTTTTTTATCATTAATACCCATTCCAATTAACCCTGATTGAGAAACATGAGACAGAAATTCAGTCGAAAATCGTTTTATTGTTTAACCTGGAGTGGAGCTTACGACGTTTCGAGTTCCACCACGCTTCCAATGTTGGAAACAGTTCTTATTCAGCTTAGTGACAAAGGGTTTGTGTTTGTCATCATTTTTGTGGACAGAAGTAAAAAACTGATCTCGCGGACCGAAGATCTTCCTTCACATACTAACACAGGTCTACGAGTCTCACGTCAGAGAGTGGCGTTCCCTTATAACTACCCTATCAATTTGTCAACAGTTTCAACCAACCAACCCCAGAGCACTAACGACTTGTAAACCCCGGGAGTGCACGTAAACGTTGGATGGGAGTTTCCCACAGGGTAAACGGCAGTTTCGTATACGAGATCATACAGTTTTGTCCCTGATGTTTCTATTCCTGTTTTTCTTTAGATATATTCCATTTTTCGGAATTAATGAACGAACTTTCTTCAGAAACTGGCATAATTGGACTAATTTTTGCAATTAACAGCAGATTTTTTCCGCCTTGATCTATACAATCAAACATTGACCTCACTCTGTGGGTGGCTGACTACACTACTAAATTTTGTGTTTCGTTTCGCTTCACGAGCCAACTAGCCAGAACTTAAGTAAAGCTGAAACGGAACAGTAAATATGATACATAAGCCAGAACGAATTTGACTTTACACTTTGTTTAACTGAATCAAAATTAAATAGATAGCTCCGGCAAATTCAGAACCATCGTCATGCAATGAAAATGAATGTATCAGGCAGATTATATATTGCATAATCACTACACTACCTCCTGGCATGCATTATCTTGGTAAGGATTACCTCCATGTGGTATTGCAAATAATAGCTCCGTTCTTGTTAAACAGATTGGGAATAACACAACGTTACGAGCAAGATGTAATACTTTACGTTTCAAACACCTCGAGTGGCCTTTCTCAAGACAAGTCTGAAAATTGTTGCAGTTTGAGAGTGAGCAACGGGAAGTCTAAGAGTGAGATCTTCAAGAGACTACAAGAAAAAGGAAAAACAATGTTTTGCCTACCAACTTTCCATTCTTCTATATGACTCCTGAATTGTGTACGTTAGAATTTGCCAGCACGCCAGGATACGAATTTTCGAAATGTGCACTGATACCAGCTGAGGATGATGCATCCGTCATCAGTGCTACTGACCATCCGAATCTATTAGAAGTTTTATTAGAAGACTTCACCGTACAGCGTGCTCTGTTCACACCCGCGCAAGCTGAAATTTTTCACCCAGAGGACAATACCCCAGGCGAGAGAATTAGGTTCATATAGACCTTCGAAGTTTCGTCCTTGCAAATATACTTCTGATACTGTTAGAGGGAATGACGATCTTCGGATATCCGTTTTGGCGCTCCAGTGCCCTCTTACTCGGTGCCAATTATCGGAGACGATATAGCGGACATAAGCGTGTGGGACATGAAATTTTTCGATCATCCGTTCATGAACTATGACCGAATTCAAACCGGGACCACCGTGGATACCGCAAACCTGTTCTGAACAACACGTTGATGGTGTTTAGCTGGACACTGTCATGCGGAAGCGTTTGGAATGCTGTTCGAACGACTCTAACTAAGTCACTGGTTTAGTTGGCCTAGCGTTTCACGAAGATAAGTATAGCCTTCATTCCACTCGTTCAGCAGTGCTTCGTGGTACGACTCTCACTTAACAGCCAAGATCTTGTGCTTTACGGTGATAGTTCGAGTGAATGCCCGTGACCTGGAAATTTGAAAATTTCTAGCAGCCTTGGGTAGGTACGAAAAAAGCCTGGAGGCCAACTCAGCGTGAAGTCTGGGAGACAGATTTCACACGCCAAACGCTGTACGAGGATGGTTAGCATCTGACGAATCATCATATTGTTTTTGTTATATATATGAAGCTGTTGTCACACACCACCAAGTTATGGTTGAAGGATGTATTCTTGTGTGGGGATGCATTCCCACGTTTTGTATCAGCTTATGGGATGGCGGAAGAAACGTTGCAGTGAACGCGTCACTACAACCGACGACTCGGTGTAAATAGCCGGTCAACAGTTCGTTCTCTCACTAACTAGTACATCCAACCGCCGGTCTGACGTCATTATTGGAATCAATGTGTTCAACAGGAATTCTCTGGCTTTGGTCAGCCGGTGTGTTTTTTAAAGCCCAGGATGAGTGGCGTTAGGGCTAATGGACTCATATTTTGTGCAATCTGCGTGGTGGCTGGTGTAGAGACCATCTTTGAAGCGAGTGAGAGGAAGCAAATAAATATCTTTAAAAAGACTCGCCAAAAATCATGTAAGCTCCCAAGAGAGCAAAGTTATTGAAGTCGTGTGAACTATCCGAACCATGGAATAACCACACAAGAATCAGCATCAAATCGACCACAGGCGTGCAAGATGCCGGGAGCAGAAACTCACAAAATGATTCAAGACAGGCTGCAGAGAATAGAAACCCTTCTTTAAAGAGCTCCCATAACACTGTCGAAGAAGAGAGGTGGCACAGGTCTGCGCAAAAATGAAGGATACCTCATGCAAGTAATAAAGCTAGGAACATTTCGTCTTTAACCCGAAGCCGTCAACGCGCCAACGCACGAAATGAGATGTGGTATATCTCAAACACATGATCACGGGAGTAGGTGTTTCAATCCAGCGATCTAATTGTTGCAGTAGTATATACGTAGAATAGTCTGTTCGGTAAGGAATTTAACAATACCTGTAATAACAGTCATCTAAGCACACAGGAGAGAAACCAGTGTTTTAACTGAAACGTTGGTTCCGTTGTAGATTGTGAAAAACATTAGGCATTATTTGGTGATGCAGAGCTTTAATGTCCTAACAGAACATATGTCATCTCACTGGCTTCAAACATACAAACATTCCGCAGGATACGTGACCAGACTGTAGGATGTTAAGAAATAAGATGGTACCATTCCTCAAAACCTCTCCTATGGAACGAAGCCACGCCCAGAAATCCTGTTGTTAACCCTAGATACTTTCCGTCAAATATACCTCAACAACGGTAAGCGTTCAAAGGATGGAATATAGTTGATTTCAACAAGTATTCAGTCGGTGAATCTTGAACCAGCACTGATTTGCAAAAGTCTATAAACCAACATAGAATAACTGAGAAACGGGGCACGGATGGAAATGGCCATGAAATTTGATTTTTTTTTGATGCCATGAGACCATATGGGGTTACTGGAGGTAATGGTGTGAAATGCAATGAAAGGATTATTATGAAGTTACTGGTGGATCTGCCTCGTCAGCCTGGACACTTCGATAGAATAGCTCAAAAGTGTTGCCCAATAAACCATTCCTTGACCACAATTACGTAGAAGCCTCTGAAATCTTGCAGTCAAGGCGGGCGGTGTAAAACTGGAACAGTTCCGTCAAAGCTCTTCTAATTACGTCAGTAGGTAACCAACATGAAATAGTCATAGTCGACGTAAAAGGACCGGGCACTCACCAACCAAAATTCTAACTGAAGTTTACTAGCCAGCGTAGTTTCTTTCGTCAAATACTTTAAAACATTTTGTTAGCTCAGAACTACAGAATGACAACAGCCAGAAAGCTGTCTGATAAGTACACCTGCTGCCGGAGTGCTGCCACTCAGGATCTTTCACATCGTGACTCAAAGGTAGAAACATTCGTGACTGCTAAGTAGTGCAATACTCCTCGTCTTTATAAGATCACAAAAAACTCTTTGTGCCCCTAAGGGAATTTCGAAATGGGAAAAGTTGATCGTTACTTGATGAGGATGATCAGAGCCGCCATAGTATCACCTCACTGAGGGGGACCTAACGTGTTTTTAGACCCTGACTGAACTCTCAAACCCTTGTGCATGTATCATCCATAGGTTTTTGTGAACAGGAAATGATGGTCGGTTTCCTTTGGAGTTGTGCTTACCAAATTTGCATCAATCAGATGTAGTTTTACCGGATGTGTTATTAAGCTGTCCGATAGGCTTGCTCAAGTGGGTCATTTGGAGCAGAAACACTTGGAAGCTGCTCGCAAATGCCAGGAGAATCTCACGATCAGAGAGCATTCGTATTGCTCCTGAAAGTGGTTTCATAACGCGCGTTTGAGCATATGGATTTCCGTGTAACTACAAGAAAAATGAAAAGAACTGTACCTGATGGAATAGATGCTGTTGAAATTCACCTGTATGGACGGAGGTCTTGTTACAGCAGACAGTCTAACAGCGTTCACTCATTTTAATCTCCCGGAAAGTATGTTAAAATATTAAATCAAGAATTAGACAGATCCAAATCTGGGTCCTTCCTCCAAACGTGAACCTAGAATTGGAAAGTTAAGTGGTACGTGAAGTGTCAAGGAAGGTAGACAATATGTACGGTATGAGTTGAATTGTATCAGCGCAGACAGATGACCTGATTTCACTTTCGACAAGTCAAATTATTAGACTGTCTCAATCACAAAAGTGAACTGACAACTTCCATCTCTTATGTTTTTGTATATTATTGTTTAATTTCAGTTCGTTTTTAATTTCATACCATTTATCATTATTATCCACACTTAGTGCATTGTCCAGTTGATTGGCCCAACCTCATCGACAAGAAAATGCATGATCATTATTAAACCACATCATCCACCCTTATTTGTTGAATAATTTTCAATAACCCCAAAAAACACAACTTCTAAAAAAATGTGAAGTTTGAATTGCACCTAGGTTCAAATTTTGTTCAGTACAATTTGGTGCTATTGGAAGTATGCGGTTCTCCCAAAAATGTTAACAGCTGCGGTAGAGAATTTGTGTGTAATAATCGCTGAAGTTGCTGATTGGGCAAAGCACCATTGAGTATTTTTCACGATCACTTGTGATCAGTAATCAAGAAGCACCCTGTATGGATAGAACGTTACAGAAGTTTAAATGTTGAGGTAGTGTTTGTCATTGAAATTGTAAGATAATCACACATATAAATTGAGAGAAAACGTTCAATGTTGGCAGTATATTATACCAAACAACCGGAAATAGTTGAAACGAACTTAACAGAATTCATTTTGTGCTGCCTCGTACAGGTAAACTGTGCTTCACAAGTTAGTACATGGTTAGTATAGTTGGAAAGAGTGTTCTGATGTCAGTAGATCTCAAATATGAAATAGTTCTGCTTACCTGCCCGTTCCACAGAAAGGTATCAGTAAATTTCCCCATAGTCATTCTCCCCACCTGCTTTTTCTGGTAATGACGTTGAGACTGCCTATCAGATTCATACATCAATTAACGTAGCTTGGGACTGCACATGGCGCCTTCAATTTGCTGTATCCTGACTGACTTTTACTCTCACGAAACCTCTAGTCAACTACGTATCGGACTTAATGTTTGCTTAATGTAAGTGGCTTGTAAACTCTTTTGGATGAACAATTAAAAATAAACGTGAGCATAACAGCCACATTTCGTTCTGTGTTACTTGCACAGCAACATGTTTAGTCCTGTTCCGACCCATCGACAGAGGCCACATATGATGATTTGAAATAACTCACGCTAGGTGTTTGTCTCCATCGTCTATGGTTTCACAGAGACCAACGGAACTACTGAAAGGTCTTGTAAGTAGACATGGATTGGGTTGCTTCGTGATGACTACACGCCGACTTTGAAAGAAGAGTAGGTATTTTCAATCAGTCCTCTCTTTAAAGGTAAATTTCACATCCGATGTCGACAGCAAAGTGACTCGGGCCGGAGGCCTGTATGGTATTTGTGTGTATATATGTGTATATTAAGTACTTAAAAGGGGCATATTCTGAGGGAGTGCAGGGTTTATTGTGACGTTTCAGATCCACACTAGAATCCGTTATCAAACAAATAAGTGTGTCGGACTGAGATTGTTCTGCCGTTCACTGTGTTTACCTGCCGGTCTATATTCGCACCAGACTGTTCATGTGATTCTACATGATCCTTAACGTTTCCAGAGCTGAACGGAGTGTTGAGTTTGTCTTGTGTGATATTTGAATGCCCAATGGTTGAAACATACTTTGTACTGCTTCAGATGTGCTGTGAATACATGGCACTATCATTCGCGTTTTGGGTTCTGTACGTTCATTTCTTGTGGACCCTTTGATAGATGGCCTTATGGAAAAGTGGGGTACCCATTGGGAGTGAACAGTTTAAACAGGTGTTTTTGTTCTTGGCGCCTGAGATCGGTTGATCTGTAGTTCATGTTTGTACGTCGAAATGATGTTCACATGCAGTTGTTAAGTTGACAGGCTGGATGATTGCTAGTGAACCTGAGGATGAAATCAATTGTTGTCGGTTTACGATAGACAGTATTTTCAAGCTCTTTTTCGGATCTTCTTATGAGCGGTGCATCAAGAAACGCCAGGCGTAAATTTCTTTTTTCGCCTGTGAAGATTATTCCATCCATTACCTTATTCAAACAAATCTGGAACTGGTCAAGCTGAGTCCAACTTGAAACAACATGCGTCATCCACATATCGAACCATAATTTAGGTATGAATGTCTGAAAGGCTTCAAACTGTGAGTGTGCCATCATGGTGTCTGCACGTTATTCCTATGTAGACGAGCTCCACTGACCGAGTTAACTCTTTGGGAGAGAGACTTGTCCTACTGCGGAGAGGCTTCAAACCTTCTATTGCAAGTTTCTTCGGTATATTATTGAAGAGTGACGTAACATCTAGAAAAATCACTGCATCGTCTTACTGCCACTCCAGCCCCTTAATCTCTCTAAGGAAATCTGCTGAACTGTTTGCGTCGGATTGTTGTGAGTTATACGCGGTCTGAGGATAGGAGGATATATATATGTGAAGTAGTCGATATATACGTACATACTTTCATCCACCAGTCGTACAGACCACGTTTAGGGAGGGCAGCATGAAGATGTGCATTGTGAGTTGCAAGCACTTCGTTCATTCTCATCAGTCGACCAGATAAAACAGTCAGTTGCATGGTCTCAGGACACGACGACAGAACAGGAAAACGAACGAACATTACTTGGGGACGATCAGGGCGGGGTAGACGGTTTCACGACGACAGCAACTACACAGGTTGGGTCAGTGCCTTATGTCAACAGATGGACGAAATGTGGCACTTGATTACCAAGGATTTGGAAAGCGCCGACCTCTTGGGGTTGCGACTGCCTAATAAGACCACAAACGAAGCGATAAGGTCAGTCACATTGACCTGTTGCGACTAAATGTTTCGTGATCGAAGAGGCGGGATTACTGCATTGGCGTTCATGTACTCACCCGTATGGAGTCAGTGTCTGCAATAGCTACCTACAGAAGTGCTCCGCCTCCCTCTGTTGTAAGTTTTGGTCCTTTCTCCCAATGTATGTACGTCACCGCAACTGCAGGTGATTTGGTAGATGACGTGGCAGGCACAGTCCTCTGAGAAAGAACGATCAGGTCACTGGAATGTATTCCTGCGGGTTAAAATAAACTCAATTCCGCTGTGGATAAGTGCGGTCAATAGTGGATTTCAACTTTTGACTTGCAACGTTAATACTCTAGTCTCCGGTACAAAAATATTGGTGAAAATCTACGACTTCGACGCCGAATGTGATTGAGAGTTTGTCACTGGCTTTTTTCAATAAATTCCGACGAATCTATCTGGATAAACATCCGTAAGTAGAACAATCCTTCAGAGATTCTCGTCAGAATTTGGACGCCCGAATGTGCACAGTCATCCTGCTTGTTGAAAAAACGTTCGCATTAAACCATTTTTGTATCCCATGCGAGCAACTGAAAACAATTATAAGTAGTGCTCACTTTCCGCGGCTTTCCGATAAACAGACTGGATGAGCGTGTTGTATAACAGGCAGTCTAGTTTGTGAATAGTATGCGGAGTACATTCGGGGACTAAAGGGCAAGTCGTGAAGCCAGGAAGACGATGAGACAGAAGTGATTATTGTGTACGCCCTACGGGGGACGTGCCACCTTGATGAATACGTATTGCCGCCCGCGTGTGTGTGGATGCACGTCAGTCGTGCAAGTTAGTGTACGCGTTTTTGGTTCTTTGTTTAACCACAACCCGTACGAGATTTTATTGAGAAAAAACATCTTCGCAAGCCGGACGTCTTTATCTGTCACAAAAGGTGTACCACCTGAACACCTAGAAATAAGCATGCTTTAGAACGGTAGCCAGCGACCCAACTCTTTATCGTGAATGACAAGGAGGCTCCGATGAAAGAATTTAAACTAGTGTGTAAGAGATATGAAGTGATTGCAGTCGGTATCTAATAAAGTATCACCGAAATACCATTTATAAGGCATAAAACAGTCAATGCAATCAACTAGTCCATCTTCTATTAAAAAAAAGAATTACTAACCCATATTAAGCCCATTGTCACACTATCACCTCGCTTATAAGCAAAACCATTGAACTATAACCGAATATTTCTCACAAAAGTGAGTTCTTTAAGGTACTCGGCAGGAACAATTAAAGAAGTATTATAAAGCAAAATATTGCTACATAACAATATCAACTTTCTCATAAAGGAGAGCATTTATGAATAGTGTCAACGGCAACTCCGTAAAGTTCTTGTAAGTCGCCGAAGTACTGTTCACAATAGCAAATACTTTGAAGAAATGTTTCAGAGAACGGAAGCTGAGAGCTTTGATAGTAAGATCAAAAAATTAAACCAGTCATCGAGCGAGTTTGCGTTTTGCTGAATCATTCACGGTAAGAATAGGCATTAAATGAACATGGATTTTGTGTAGTTTGAATGGGTTTTGCATTCTTGGTTTTCAGGTTCCATTTTTATACGCTTCCATGTGTTTGTGCAGGCATAGAGTAGAAAATCCGTAGCACTCACTATATTTGAATGTCATTGTCCAAATTACGGTCAACTTTGAACTGCCGTTCATCAGGCAATACCGAGAATGTTTTCTTCTTGTAATCAGCTTCATTCATGAATACAATGCCAGCACTTTATCCGCTTTCAGAAGAATCACCTCTTGCGTCTGTTTCAACGGGTTGATGGGTCCACAGTGGTTTGTATGCAATCGGCAATGCTAGCGAATGGGTAACGACAGAAACCTATGCGAAACATAGATCATTTTAGTATAAAACTAACTTGCACTTGCCAAAAAGTTGGAAGACAACTCCTTTAAATGGCCCTGTAGGTTTCCGGACTACACTTGGGTCGCTAACTGGTTGATTTTCTTGGACTGGCTTTTGTATCTTAACCCGAGGGAAGGTATTTCTAGATGTGGTCTTAAGTTACAACCTGTGGACGTTTATTAGAGAAAACTGGGTTGGTCAGCGCTATAATCCAACAAAAACTGAAGATTAGAAAGTGCACACTTGCAGTTTTCCTCTAGGTGTCCTTGGCGAAGTCTCACATTTTACAAAGTATCTATGGGTTATTGGATCACAGTAAACTTGGAAACATTTTCGCGGACTACCTTTAGGTGAGAACTGGTCAATCAGAATAACCTTTCTTCATTGATGAATACTAATAGCTTCGACGAAGTTCTAAAAACGATCAGAACGAATGTAATCTTTATAAGAATTAGTGCAAATTCCTTTAAACTCCGTTTTTATGTATAACATTAACAACGCTTTTAAACTCACGTGGTTTATGCAGTGAGACTTTATTTGAATATGTAGGACGGTGGGCTGATATTTCACGATTTATGTCCGGGGAACTTTCGGTGCTACGTTATGAGTGTATACAATGGATTATTTGTATATTACTATCAGTAATCAAATAAAATGACAAAGAAGAGTAAATGGTAGAGTTCACATTCTTTGACATCACCACGGTATTGACGACCCTACAAACAGTTGTTTCAGAATTCAAAACACAGGTTTGAACTTTCGGATAGTAACAGTTTCAGCAAAGCGAGACGTTCGTGTGTGTAACGTTAAGTAGACAACGCGAAATACCACTGTTGTTTCACGCATTCTAACAAGTTGAGAACCATTCTTCGGACAGAATTAAGCGATCCGGTTTCGGGTGGTTTTCAGAAGTTTTCCCATCCACCATACTTTTTGTTCTGGCGAGCTTTGATTTGAATATGAGTAGCAAGCTTTGTAAGAAGTTTCCATTTACTTGGGTTCAGGAAAATGCTGTTAGTTTTTTTTATTACTACTACCCATATAACAAACTGACTACAGGACTGTCTTGAGCGTCCAACCGTACAACGCGCAACCAGTCCATCATCTTTGGCGTATCACTCAGGACCACGTATGCTATCTGATGATTGATCGCATTGATCTAAGCCGTATTGCGGAGGTAAATAGACTACGATGGAAGGCGAAGTCCAATTCCGTTACTTCAGTGTATCATTACCCCCAGCTGACGAGGACGAAGAGTCTATGTGGTTTCTGTCTGAATGAAATAAAATCACCAGATGACACCATAACAAAACAACAGGAGACCGTAGACGGACGCGGGTCCAATCACAATATTCACCTGTTGTGAGCTACCTACTGAAAAGAGTCATGTGAAGCCGATCGTAATCTTTCAACGAAATTGTGCGCCTTATTTTGGCTGAGTGGTCAGAATCCAAAATCTTAACACTTTCACCTCTCTAGTGTGACTCACTGAATTCAATCCGAACTGGCAACCG
The DNA here is from genome assembly GCA_008508345.1 of Paragonimus westermani. Taxonomy (NCBI): domain Eukaryota; kingdom Metazoa; phylum Platyhelminthes; class Trematoda; order Plagiorchiida; family Troglotrematidae; genus Paragonimus; species Paragonimus westermani. Next base: position 75,228 of record QNGE01000801.1, on the reverse strand, counting down.
TTTTGTAAAGGCCGTGCAGTTTCGTTTCTGAATGTCCCCTTCACAGAGTGGATTACGGTAGAAGTTGATAACAAACGTTACCCTTTAACCAGTGAAGAACAAAGACTCAATTTTGCTTTCAATAAGACGTCCCCATATCAATGAAACTGTAAATTCCAACTTATCAAAAGTGAGAAGAGGACAAATGGATTTTCATTGGTCCACGCCACGCGTCACAAGAGTAGTGGCGGAGATAGTTTTTCCACTAGGCTGACCATTAACCACTGTTTGTGAAAAACGATTTCATGGTCCACGCAAATTTATGTCATAGACATGTCGATAGAAATTTAGACATCAGTGAAGTCTGGTGACATAACATTTAGCCACTATATTCACGAGGTTTACACAAAGAATTTTTTGCGAGTAATGCAATATATCACATAAACACACATTTTTCGACCCCACTGCCACCGTTTACCGTTGTTCTAAACGTCGGAGGTTAAATGAAAGTCTGTTTTTGGTCAACATGGCGATGCGTGTAGTCTACATATGTACAACCGTTCTGCTAATAGTCCTGATCAAGCAGACTCGGAGTCACACATGACTGTGCTCTCTGACCCATGGGGACTACTGTAAAACAATGTGGTTTGCATACTCCAGTTTCAACAGTAGGAAGTTGAGTACAAGAACATGGATTGATCGGGGACAGGCAACTCAGTCTGCATGCTTAGCTTGGTTGGGCGTTTGTGATAAAATGCCTAGCATATATTGTTTCCGGGACTAAGTCAGAACGTGAAAACATCGAAAAAATGAAAATTCATTGGAATTATAATTCTTTTTATAGGCTGACATCACTGTCTGCATTGGCGGTTGACGTTCGTCTCAACAAATGTATTTTCTAGTTGAACAGTGCGCCGTATTAATCCACAACAATGACTTTATCAATTTTGAAACAGTTCATTACCTTCAGAAGTTTGAACAAAACTGTTAGAACACGAAAACTGGTAGATACAAGCATTTCGTATTGACTCGTCAGTACCAAATTTGCAATAACATGAAACAGGTTTTTCATATCAAGCANACTCCAATCCAAGATTCTTGCGGTTTGCTGAGGCGGTCGCAATCAATCGACTGAAGCCGACCTTGTGTGTTCAGAAACAATTGCTCGTAAACTTGACCCTTCCCTGGACTTAGTGACCTTTCCTAAACCACCAATTGACTATCAACCCTGCTCCCTAACTGCTCGATATAAAAACCCGTTTCATTTATCAATTTTGTTTGTCATTTACTTACACCGATTTAAATCAGTGTTGCGTTTACTCGTTTTCCTAATTCACTGGCGTCGATCACTCACAGTTCGGCTCGTGAGTCATATGCGGTGGTTTATCGTTTCATTCCAAAGGTTATTGAAGAATGAGCATCCGTGGGTCGGATACAAACGCCATTGGTGACTGTCGACTACAGTGTCATTCTTGAAAAGCAGGCGGGTAGATGTTGCTTTCGTGGTCATTTTTTTTCGTCCAGATCACGCACAGGTTGCAAACCTGTACCCTGTCTGCAACGGTCTAGTTGACCAGATTCTCGTAACACATTTGTGAAGAGTGTTGATCGTAAGAGTAATGTGTCTATAAGGCACTATGTGTTTGTTCTGTCGCAATTACATTGAACTAAGCAAGGTTTTTGTTTGTTTGACACAAAATTGTCAATCTTCTTATCTGTCCAGCGCATATTGTATTTAGCTCATCATACACCACACAGTTCCGTCTGATCACTTTGAGGCTCATAGTTACAGAGTGGAGAGTACCACCCGGAACTAAGAGCTCAAACCCACAAACTAAAAGTCGGCACGCCGTTTAGTTGGTCCTTGTTGAAACGAGCACCTTGTTGTGAAACTGGAGTACGCTTTAAACTGTACACTACATCCATTGGACATGCATAGAAGCACAGATGACTAGAAGGTGAATTTGTCCAAGTAAAACCATTTAAATTTAACAGCTTTCGAATGTTAGCACATCTGACCCTGCTTCAGCGGACCAGTCTGCGTTCTGAACAATTTATCACTTCACTGGTAGTTTCCGTGACATTCGTACCGGTAGATTGGATCCGGACTTGGGTCGTTGGCTAATGGAGCAAGCCCGTAGGTGTTTCCTGCATGTAGGCACATAACGTACATTATCAGCAAGACGGATGAGAAGGAACTGGGTGTATTTGATTGATAAACGCCTCTTAGGCAAATAAAGTAGTTTTCACCCACTGATATCGTTCACTGTGTTGTTACGCCATAGAATACTAAGAATGTTTATAGTCGCTGCGGTCGCTGCTCTTGTTACCATACGGTCGACAAAGAAATGCAGCGGTTTAAAACACAACTGGCAATAGTGATTGATCACCCACAACAGTTTTAATCCTATTGTGTTACTGAAAAAAATGCAGAAAAACCTGTGTTAATTAAAACAAAGCAATACAGACGACGTTCAGAACGAACATCAATCCAATCAAAACTTTGTAGGTTTTTCCTTCTCTCTCATTTCCCGTTTTCCATAATTAGTCCGACAGATGATTCATTATACCAATGCTATACTTTGTCGGCAATAAATCGCAAGTTAACAGGTTCGTACCCAGGTAGCTTCGTTTGGTATTGATAACATTTCAGTACGGAAACGAACGTCCCATAGTGAGAACTTCGAAGGTATGAATCACTGGGGTTTTTGCAAGCAAACTGTTTACAGATCGTTGCATTTTGTTTGACAAACCTGGAAATAAAATAGTGGCTGCGATAAGCTCAGATTGACACACTGTGCAGTTCATATAATTCGTTTCTCTCAAGCAACAGCGGTCAAAAATAATGTAAGCCAAAGTACAGTGACTTTATGGTCCTATCTTAATAGACTACAAATGTGAAATGTTAGACCTTCATCAAGACTGCGGTGGAGTAATCCGAGTTTCACCGTTATTTCCTCTTTGCGGCTTAATATTGAGAAACGGGCAATATTTGTACACCAGCCTAAAATAAGTAAGAAGACAGAATTATGACAAAACTGTAAACAAACTGGTTTCAATATTTCTTTTGAATCGGAGATACCTTCCTCGGTTTTGTATATGACAGTAACACATTTTGACTGTTTAAACGTACACATACCTTATCATTTCCCGTCATTGTGAACAGGTGCTGTTTCAGAGTTCCAAATAATTTGATAGGTTAACAACAGCTGGTCGAAACAAGATTGACTCTCGGAAGTGTTTTAGAAAGAACAACACACCTGTTCGTCTAAGGTGGCACGAATACTTTGAAGACAACGAAAACTTGAAGACTGCTGTCGTGCAAATCAACTCAGATTAACCTCGTTTGCTTTCATCGTTGTTCGTACACACTACTTTCCTATATTTCTAGCCAAGAAGAAGTGATGAACAATTTATATTAGTACGAGATAAACAAACCTTTGCGAAATAGTCAAACATGTACGTTTTTTGTTCAATTTTTAGTACAAATGAAATGCCACTATACATTAAACGTACAGCACTGGTAAGGACAAATATTGATAATGCTACACGTTGTCAAGTAGTTTCATCTTCTTACAGAATACAGAATGCCCTCGAAAGAAAACTGACGCTTCTCTCGAGAATTAAATAGGTGGAGATAGGTGTTTTGAACCTAGTCACGAGTTCTTAGCTATAGTCAAATGAGGAGCATTCATGGTATACGACGTTTTCACTACGTTCTTCCAAAGCTTTGACTAATGTAATCTCTGGAGAACCTTATCATGTGTACCAAATCAAAACCGTATTGCAATTGTTACGTTTCATGAGTGGAGCTTGGTGTGACACCGCAAATTTTCGAACGGAAATCAATCCATTCAGCACTGCGGTAAGGGGATTCTTCCACTACAAATGTTTAATGAAATCTGTACGTCTGATGGAAAACTTTTACGCACAAACGATGAACTAACACTTAAGTATATAATCCTTAAAGTCTTTCTTGTTCTTCAAGAACACAGTCTTTGACTACCCGAACATCATAACAATCGCGCAAGTACCCAAATGTTCACACCGGTGAGCCACTGAATGACGCTGTTTGTATGCGAATAGGTTTTGCACCCCACAGGATTAACATTAACTGAGAAGCACAGCATGCCGAAATCATAAAGTGGTGTGGATTAGTGTCACTACCTTTCTGCTGTCGGTGACGGAAATAAGGAAAAATCGGAATCACAAGATTACTCCATCTATAGCCTTAGCAGCAAGTACTTAGAGTTGAAAACACGTACTTCCATACTAGTTCGGACTGTGCAGGTTACTAACACATTTTTTCACTGAAGCGGTTTTGTACGGGCACTTGAACCACCGCACACTCTACATAGTCGTTGCCATAACTTCAACTCCACTTTGTATATACACTAATATACCTATGTATGGCACCATCGGTGGTGTGTCAGCAAATAAAAGACTCATCACGAAGCTCTTCAAATCACAGTTGAAGTAATCTTCACTAGAGATGGACCGGCGGGGTATTGGGACATTTGAAAATTAATTTAATGACTTATCCATGAACATTCACGGTGATTACGTCAGGGGTTTATCCATTCACGTGTACCATGCTCGGTATACGGTGATCAGTCACCCGAATGTTCACGGGAGGCTTAAGTCAGCGTATCAATGAAAGATTAATCAAGGTACACCAGACGTTGCCTAAGTTAGCTGGGCGTGACGGTTAGATATGAGGCATCTCTTGTCTAATTCAACCCAGCCATGGTAAATGCCCCTCATTTTGTTTAATACCACTGCGCACTGAACGCTCATCGGTTTTTATTCAAATGACTTCATCAAGGTTGCAACATTATATTTAGAACAGTTATGGGATGGAAGGCATAATCACTACCGCTATCATTTTTTACGTAACTAACAGCCATGCAATGTACAAACTAGGTATACTGTTAAAATTGAAATACACAAAGTCTTTTATTTTTCAGAGGAATACAAAAGTGATTAGAATTGAAAAACTAGATCATACGTAGTTCTGTCTTTGCTTAGAATGTTTGATTTGTAAAAAAATACGAGGAAGTTGTCATGTGACAACCTTTCTGCATGCTGAGGGACAGCTATTTTGCACCAGATATTCCTAATAATCTGGCAATAAAGTTGAAATATACGATGATCTGTGACTTTTTCGGCAACCTCCTTAACTCCCTGGGATAGCGTTGCAAAAGCTGGCGTCACAAATTTAATCAACTTAGCCTGATAGCCGACCATAATGGCAGGCATAACTTGAATTGTGATTGTGAATTATATGTCACAAACCAGTTTGTATGTGCGGCAGGCAATTTTGGCCATGTTTCTTTGACCACAATCCCGGCGGTTACTGAATAGAACGTTATTAAAAACGTAATTATCGAGAAATCTCAAATTCTTTTTTTATACAGGCATTCATCAAGTTTTTACCTGTGGGGAATACATGAACTCCTGCTTGGCCACCTAGTTGATTTTCTCGAACTTCCAGATAGTCTTTTTGTGATCACCGGTTCTATATTTAGGACTAACATTGTTGTTTGTATCCAAATCTCTACTCTTATAAACTATCTGACAGGTTGCTTTGGAGAGTTCAGGCCACACGGATCCAACAGGTGTATAGTATCTACATTACGTCATTGTCGATTAAAACTGCTGAATGTTTGCGCACAGAACTGGTTGATTGTTTAATCGCCCAGAGTGAATAAAATTTGACGCTGGAAAGTGAATCAATACCGGTTACCCATCCGATCGACATTTCTTCCGCGTCTTTTCACGGGATCTCCGTGCACTTATGGAACGTGATAAAATTTCAAAGGAATTGGTACGCTGAGGAATGTTTGGCACGAAAACAGTAAGAGGTCGATTTCGACCTGCAAGGCGGAGTGGTGATTCACGATTACACTTTACGAAGTTGCATGAATGGTGTGAACATTTTTACAATGCAGACTGATGGTGGTTCACTTCGAGTATGATCTACTGGCTTGTTAGCTGACGGAATGTTGTTGATTTTCGGTAGCCAGTTTGTGAACTGCGGGAGGTAAAGGGACCTACAGCAAAAATACTTACTGAAAATAAGGCACTGTTGATGCAGTTGAACTCCGGTGAACAGATAAATGTGGCATACATGAACACACATAAGTGGACAACCGATATGAATAGTAAGTGGTATCTGCAACCTTCCTCTGATCTCTTATCGCAGTGACAAATCGATTTGCTCACTCTATACAGACCACTGCTCAACCAATGCATGTTTGCAAAAGTGCGTTACGTCTAAATGGGGGCAAATAAGTTCGCCGTGAAATTAACCCACAAAATGCACTCTACTTGTGCGGTATAAAACCGCCATAGGTGCTCTTGTCCAAGTTATACGGTATTGTCGTCGAAACTGTGTGACGATAACACATTAGTCATGTCCGCCATCAAGTCGTCGTCCACGTGCATTTGTGAAGCAGTTTTACCCAACATAAATCAGGTGACAGATCAATATTTTTAGGAGCACACACAAAAGCCAAAGTGTAGGTCAGTTGTCTCGTGAATGTAGAAATTTACGATAAATGCTTTGAGCATTTTGTAATTGCGCAGTATAAAAACTTAACATGTTTCGATTACGAGTTCGATTTACAGCTAGCTGTGGACTTGCTAGCGTAAAACAGGGCAAATTTACTTGCAGTTTTTCCTGAGGTCGAACTACAACTGAAAAACCTGTTTACTGGTCACCAGCACGATACGCACTTTTGTCACCAATAAGACCTGTTTGTTATAAGTGATGGTGGTTCTCCAGTGACAGCTTTACAATATTCGACCAAACCAGTAAGCATGGTAGAAATTAACTCGCAACCGGGACTGTAGGGCTGTTCAATCTGTCTGGAGCTCGTATCTTACGTGGTTCCAAACCATACTGATCAGAGAGTGGGTGTAGAATAAAGGTGTTGCATTGGCTAATCTGGTGAGATGCACAGTACAGTCATTTATCATGCAAATGTTTTTGACAGGAAGAAACTCTCAACGTGTAAGTTGTAGAATATTTAAACCCATAATTTTGTTGGGGGACAATCTGATGGGAAAATTAACCAAAACTGAGAAATCAAAGATATCTAAGTATGTTCATTGGAAGCACGCTTCTAAAAGATGGTCAGCGTGACTAACTTTCTTAAAAATTATAGTTAACATGATTAGAACAATATGTGTTTTGACAGTGTAGTCATTACCATGTTGACCTCAATGACTCTGTCAGCTGCTGTATAACCACCATGGTGGATGATCAGAATGTCTGACGTTTATCTCAGTAAATTTCAGTGAATGTTTTTTATGCTGACAAAATTTTTCAAACAAAACGTCTTTGGAGACAAAGAAGTTGGAGTCAAGTACGTATTCATACAGGCCGATTTGCGACTATTCCGTTGACACCATCAACCCCCTTGAACCATACATATTGGCACTAAAGCTAGTTAAGTGTATCTACGTTTAGAGGATTAATAAACAGATGCAAGCCTAAGTGTTCTAAGCATCATTTTCAACCGCATTGGGTTTTTTTCGTATTAGAGTCACTAGCAAAATGATAATTCGGCACGAATGATCCTCTCGAAAAAAAAAACACATTTACGATTAATTGATCAACTTTCAGGTTACTCCACTTACATTAGCTATGAAGTGGATTACATGCATGCGACTAATCTTTTTACGTTGTTGCGTTATTTTAGTCTACTGGTAGATGCTGAACGCTATAACTAGCTAAAGCGCTTGGGATAGATATAAGTTTGCTCAAGACTACCGTCAGCAGTTATGTAATCTGCAAACCCTGCTGACTAATATTTCAGCCACACTGGTAGCTGCCTTCATACTTAATGTGTTATAGCTAGCCTGATAATCGGACAGTGAAAACAAAACTTGTTGATTAACCGGTCACCGGTGCACCCAGTTTGACACAACTAAACATGTGTTATCAACCAAATTAAACTCACCTGCCTTCCAGACGGTATTTGCAGAACGAGTTAGGTTTTGGTTAATCCACTGAGTCATCTCTTGTCCACTGTTATCGGTGATATTTAAATCATTCAGATTGCAAATTACAAGGCAGTGGACAACTACCGGTAGTTACTCTGGAGGCAAACAGCGCAACTTCTCATGCATATTTGCAGCTATGCACGTTCAAAGGTTGATTAGCTTATGTCGTAGTGTGTATACTGTTGCTGCTCCATATAAAATCTGGAATATCAGGTCTATTGGACATTCTGCTCGTGAGCGTTTCGTGATTGAAGACAGCACAAGAATTGTGAAAATGTCCTCGATACCTTTAGTAACTGCTTTTGTCGAAGAAGATAAATATTTTGAGATAATTCAAACACGCACATTTTGACAGATGTGCACTAAATCTTGTGTGTTTCCGGTAGACAATATGATAACAGGTTTTAATCGTCATCTAAAGCACGCATGCATTAGATCACTTACGATTAATCAGCTTGTATTTCCTCACACTTTAAAAAACGGACATTCATAAACGGCGATTCACATGGGCCTATCGGCTTTATCCAGTTTTGAGTCGTGTTGCCGATCCAGACAGAATGTACAGATTCCGAAATACGTCATTCATACCGATAGTCACTAATAAGATTACCCGTTGTTATTCGAAGTGAACAGGTCAACAAACGACGGTATTTCGGACACTGCACATTTGCGATTGTAAGTAGGCAGGACTAATGGCAAATGCGATTCAACAGAGCAGTTGTTAACATTAAACAATACAGGTGAGTTTTTTTGAGTGAGTTTGTTCCATAGGCAGGCGTACATAAGAGAAACCGAAGTTCGACAGATGTAACTCCCTCAGATCGTAGGCGAGCGACGAACTGTGGAATTGGGACCTTAACACCTTCAGTTGTACTGGCGTGACGTAACCGTTTCTTGCTAAAACTATGATGCATGGCAAGCTTATTCATTTGTGAATGATAGTGATTATTTTCGTAGAATTTGCTCGGCAACGTCATACAAAACAACTGTTCGTTAACAACTTTTAAAAGTAGCCTACATTCTTATGAACAAGGATAAATTTGTGACTCTTCTGAGTTCATTTTATTTGATTAAGTGAAATTATTACGATTTTGGTTATTTTCTGAAATTCTGGCTCTAGCCAAAAGAAACGACCTACCTGAATGGTTAAATCTTTGAGATGTCACAAAGTTTAAGCGATATAGGGAAAAATAACGCAATAAGCTCAGTCTTATGGCTTATTTTAAAGTATTAGTGCTGGTTCATCTTTCAGCAATGGGTTACTTCACTCTACGTAGTTTCGTCCCAACACCTGGTAACAAAGATGGAACATCTTGGTGCAATACGTCTTCGAAAGGGTTACCATCTTAAGAACATACAGTTTGAGTGATAATCTGAACGTTTTAACAAATGATTCAAACGAACAAACAGAAAACGAGATGCTGAATTTCACCTGTTCTGTCCAAACTTGTGTGGTTAGGTTACATTCTGTCGTGAAGTCCACTTAAGTTAGAGAATTTAAGTAATTGAGCGTTGCCATGTCAACTCTTCCGCTACATTTACAAGTCGATAAAGTTCACTTCTTGGGTGTCCAACCTGGCAGCACACAAAACAATACTAGCCCACCACACAGGATAATTCAGGTGATGAGAAAAATAAAAGTGCGTGTGATTTTTGGGAGGTAACTTCTGAATCAAACGTTGCCATCAGAATTCGTTTTGCACACCTTTCTCTTGCTGTGTGAATTTAACAGTCACTGCTGAACAATCAAATGAGGTGGAAACCATTCATTACTGTCAACTTTTCTTACTCACAGTTAATTTTGAGCTCACTCTGATCAGTGACACTCAGCGTAGAAATATGTGAACACGGCTAGTTTTCCCATCACATTCGCTTAGTTTACGCCCATTGCTTGATCCTCCTTGTTTTCACGGTATCAATAATGGATGTTATAAAACCATATTTTTGCAGTTTGGCAACGGCGAAACATAAGGTCTCAAAGTTTCAACTAACAACCTATTCACTCGTCAATTTGTAATGCGTTGATGCACTTCTCCCTCCGTTATATCGTCATAATTTTTCGTGTTATACACCCGCGAAATATAAAATACGTAGATCGCTGAAGCTCTGTCAACAACAAACGTTACGACAAGGTGAACGTTTGTTTTCCATATTTCTTTCAGAGGCTAACAAAACTACAGTGTTTTGAAAAATGTCTGACGCCAGTCAAGGCGCAAAATTCGCGAAACGGTTGTTAACATGTGATCGTAAAAGCGGGCGGTTAGACCTGGACCACACACTGACCGGATGTTACGTCACATGGTCAGGGTTAGATGTTTTGTGTGGTTGTAGTGGTTGTGATTGATCTTTGGCCGGAACAGTCATAAGGACTCCGTGACTTTCCTGTGAGAAGACACGTTAGGGTTACGTAATGACACTGGTTTAAACGGGCTCCAAAATATGCTGGCACACTGTGTTAGGCTGGGTAGTCATAACAGCTGATAACCCAGAATATTTTGGCGGTCTCTGTGATGGTTGGAGTCAATAACGTGCGACAATTATGCTAGTAACATGATTCTGACAGCTGGTTTCAATCCAAGCTAAGTGATGTTTCTTGATGTATTACGACGGGCGCCTAGTTGTAAGACGAACGAAATATGCACCTAACCAACAGCTTGAAAAGGTATAAACTAACGTTAATTGAGAAAGACAGAGTAGCGAACAAGACTTGTTTACCGTGTTTGATCATCAGGCTAATTAAAACACAATAAATATGAAAACAGTGACTAATGTGAGTCAGATAAACAGTCAATATAGGTTAAGGACGACATGTTTGTTATCAGTTATGTGATCACTGTTCCAAATCATGGGTTTGATTGATTGTGGGCCAGGGGAGGTTAAGTGTCCGCACGAACTTCTGAGCGCAGAGGTCAGGGTTACGCACTCGGATGCTGATGGCTTCGGCAACGGTCAACATTCGAAATCTCACCACTTTTGATCGATTCCTTGGCACTCGGTAGACAATCCGAAAAGCATCTTTCTTACTGACAGAATGATTGGAGTCGGTCAAGTGAGCAACAATCGCGTTTGAAACCGTTTTAGTCACACCACTGTTCAACCACGCAGGATGGTGTTCACGCACTCTGTCCGACAATCGCCTTGTAGTACGACCAATATATGATGCTCGACACGAGCAAACAAATGAGTACACACAATAATTGGTTTATCTGACTCACATTAGTCACTGTTTTCATATTTATTGTGTTGTAATTAGCCTGATGATCAAACACGGTAAACAAGTCTTGTTCGCTACTCTGTCGTTCTCATGACCTCAATGGGTATTTTCGACCGAATTAAACAATCCAAGGACCCTAACGTTGATTGGTCGATAACTGTCCTTTATGCACAATCCTAGAGTGGGCATTGTTGTGAACAGGCTTCTTGAGGTTGTTGTTGGAAGGGCACCAGTAGGTGACCGGCGAATACAGCGGTCAGAGTGATTTGCAATATAAGCTTTAAACGAAAGTTATGTAAACATTTTGTACTCTAGCAGTGGACATTACCACTTGCGAAAATTTGGCCATCTTATTCAAAGTAAGAAATCGTTCTGGATGACTATTCTTTTCCAACAGGTTTTAAGCCGCTTCTATTTCGTGGTCATCCACCGAAATATTCCGCGTTCTGGCTGCTAAACATTGGACCAGATTGCGTTTTTGTTTAATGAGCACAAACTGTCAAAGTTGGCGCACTGACCAGTTCACGCTGTTTCACAGTACATAGTGACCTGCTCAATTTACTCTCTGGGCGTCTGGCCAATTCGACATCTAAAAATGGAACATTTTTTGTGTTTTCTCCTGCGGTGTGGAACGAAGTTATATGTAAGTTGCGCAAAGAAGCTGAATATGTTTATCAGTTCATCGTGTGGGCGTTTAAAAACAAACGCTTCATCAATACATAAAGACTGTATGACATGCCGAAGCTGGGTTTCTAGTTTGTGCATGAGTACTTCTGCCAGCAGTGGTCACAGAGGAGTTTCAATTGTAACCCCGTTAGACTGTTAGTACAACTCGTTGTTGAACATTAACCAAACGAGTTACGACGCAAATATAATTCTTTCAAGATACATTTCTTTAATCCAAGGGTGCTTGAGAGTCTTCCTATCTGATCACGCAAAAAGTTAATTGTTTCCATCAGTGGAACTTTGGTGCACAGTGAAGATGCAAAAAGGGAGCCCATGTACCGGGTGTTCTAAGTTCACGTCCCCTATAGGATTCACAAAGTAGCAGATTTCACGTAGAACGTATGGGCATAACTTCCGTCGTATATGCTTCAGTAATTCCACTAAATACTCGGCAGTTTCCTGGTATGATGAATTACACATATCCGGTATCGTTCTAAGTAGACTGGCAGTTTTATTAACCTTGAAAAGTGCAGGAACTATCTGCTGATGGAAACTACTTTGCATTTTGTATTATCCAAGAGTGTTCGAAATGTGCACGACTCTTGGATGGACGCGAGTAGTGTAGGACATACATTACACTCCGTACACTGGCATCTCTCTGATAGTTGACTCGTTGCACTTTTATATAAGTGCACACGATTCGAATTGTCGATTGATCCGCAGTGTCCTCAAACGGGTTGAATATTGTATGGCTAATTTAGAAATCACCCAACATCATTCTGGAGATCACCAAACCAATAACGAAAGAAGACATATCGCAATATGTTAGCAATACATTTGTTATCTCCATTCGTGAGCGTAAAACATTAGATTACTTCGAGTATGCCGGTAACTGAGTCGTTCTCAAGAGTCCAACAGGACATCGAAGATTCTACGTAGTTTAGACCGATTTCCAGGTCATATATTTGTTTATTCAGGAGTTTATTTAGTTTATTCAGCTTACAATAATTTAAAAATGTAACTCAGTTTGTGGTTGTTCTGAATAGAGCATGTTTGTTCACCGGGGAGATGCTGGTTCACAGTTGCTACCCCATAGTATCACTGGTCATCGCGTGTATACAGCATCGTTCGGCGTGACAATCCTAGCGTAATGTTCGCAAGTGACGTCGCACATAACAGAAATGGCCATTTGTTCTAAAGCTTACATTCTTCATTCCAGTCGGCACAGCACATGCTGAGGATTTCCGTTTACTATTGTCTTGTGTTGCACCCGTAGACGCATTTTAATAATTGATCTAACCATGCTCCAGACGTTCTCAATCAGATTTAACATCGGCGAGTAGGACGCCAGTCGTGATAGTTGTCTTCCGTTATACAACTCTTCAGCAAACAGTTTCCAGGTCGGTGTGGCACGGTGCGTTACCACGCGTCAGCGCAGTTTCTGACACAGGTATACTGATCTTCATGTGGTCTGGCGGAGTTCTCAATCAGCCTTCGCAGTCGTTGCTGTTATATGATGCCTCATCGTCGTATAGGTTACTATCAAGCCTGGTATCACATCTCCAATCAAATGGAGATTACGGCCTCGACTACTTGTTACAGAGACGCATGACCTAGTTCACCTGAATCAATATCGCATTAACATCGTACAGAACAAATTGAATTTCGTCTCGTCGATGCAACAGATGGTCTTCAAATTCGCATAGCACTCCATCAGTCGGTGAGAAGACTGTTACCGTAATTCCATATTTTCATTTATGTTCGTGCAACTGGGTGTTTGACACAATCTGTTGACAGCTATGCACAGGCCATCGAAGTATCTACCGATCGTTGTGATCCATAATTCCTCCTCAAACTCAGCATTGACGAGTAATCTTGAAAAGTGCAGGGTAGTCATTTGCTCCACTGAAATCCACATCAGCAACATGTTGATCTTTGACTCCGTAAAAATCTTGCTTCTGTGACCTTTGCGAGTTTCAACTTCATAAATGATGCAATCGACACGAAATCTCTTGTAGGAGGCATTACACTTCGTTTGGAAGGGCAACCGTGTGCTAGTAACCACTCCTTTCAAATGCTCCGATGATACGTCTACGTGTTTCGGGACTGACGCGAGTGTGCTTGCGTCCAGCAGCTACATGTGCTACAGGAATATTAGAAATGTGTTCACACACAGGTTCACTCTCACAATACAGCCCAAGTCTATCACGACCTCAAATCTCACTCCTGTTGAACTTGAGGACCACAGAAAAACTAACTACTCACAACCTTTTGACGATCCAAGGAACCAGAAACGGGATGATCTGTGCCCAAGTCTAACCCCCATCCCCGTTCTGACAAAGCAGAGACGTTGGTACCCCTGAATAATCTGTACCATTTCCCCGGTCAAAGTAGCCAGTGTGAGGTGCACTGATTAACACTGACTGATCCTTTGGGTTAGTTGGACCAATGACATTCCTGCCGTTACGTCCGATATGTTAACGTGGAAATCCTAATGCACCAGAGTGAACTGCTTTAGTATTTAATGGAAAATCTTGTGCACAAAAAGACGTAGTAGATCACATTTCATATGCTAATCGAAATTTGCTTCTACTCTTACGTGTGGAGCTGCACTCAAGTTTGAGTATTTCTCTTGTGGAGCTATTGATGTTGATATGCTCCACGGATTGGGTTCAATGATAGACATTCCAAACCATACTTTGTCTACATGATTTCCGTTGGTTGAATTGTCCAATGTGAAACCTGTTATCGATTGCAAGTGATATTTATCCTGAAACAGTAATCAGATGTTATCGACTAGGTGGTCTTTTAATACACAAACCATTTTCTGAGTTAGTGGGAGCTCACTTATTCTATTAATTATGATATGGAAGTGCGATATAATAAGAACCAAATCAGTAAGTTAAATCTGAGTTTATCCCAGTTGGAGTGAAATGAATCAGGCTCAGTCGGACAAGAAGGTCTAGTTTTAGAACGGTGTGTTAATAATTGGTTAACTTGCCTCTCGATAGTGTTTTAGTTTCAACACAGATGTTGAGACAAACCAGACATGTTTACTGTTCTGCGTTGAACAGATGAAATTATGAAAATTTGTTTTCACAAGTCATCCTAAATCCGCGGTAAATGTGCAATAACGTCCACTATAAAATATGGTAGCCCTGATGCTGTGCTTTCTTTTAGGTCCTATATTCAATCGGTACTTTCGATACCAGGAATTGATTTATTCTCATTTCTCTCTCATCTGTCCAAATTGCAGATTAGTACGTTCCGTTTTCTACCGAGTCTACAGACACAACACCAATGCCAATTATCGGCACACCTGTAGTCAAACTCCAGTTGCACAATGATGTTATCATGGTTTCCGCATGGCATTCGGAAGATTATTGAGGAATTTGGAAGAACTAGCTTAAACGTGGACCTGCCCCCATTTGCTTCAGCTTTTTTGCCATACGAAAAGCCACATGTGTTTTCGGTTTCTTATTCGTTCTCTCTCTCCCACACGCGCGCATGCGATTTTGCTTTACACAGATGAATACAATCGCATATGCAACCGCACAAACACACAAGCGTAACAACAGGTATAGATGTTTGTCCGGAACATACCTACCTGTACTGACTCGAAGACAACTAAATGCGTTGTTCAAACATCTGTTTTCGTGTAAGCTCGTGCGCTTTTGCGTCCTTCTCTTTTCGAGCCGCCAATCTTTAAGAAAAGCGTGCACACCACAGACTGATGTGTATCTTGGATACGATAAAATGAATTTTCTTTGTTTTGTTTAGCCATCTGTGGCTTTATCCGGATTGACCACTATTGAGTGGTGGTGGTGGTGGTGATTTGTTGCCCTTCAGTCAAAGTGTGCCTTTTCCGTGTGTGTGTGTGTGTGTGTGTGTGTGTGTGTGTGTGTGCGTACCTGCATATGGATTCATAGATCACAAAGCGAAGTGGACAACCGATGATCACCGTTAAAAGAGTGCAAACTATGCAGACAGGCATCTGACTAGTAACTAAAAAAATACATAAAAACAAAACAGTGAAGAGCTTCTATGGGATGTGGAAAACGATGTAAAGTATCTGAGCATTTTGAAGTCGAGAATCAACAAGAAACCGCTACAGTCATACTTGGTTTATAAATGTGTGGTAGTCTACCAGAAAGTTGACCTGCCTGAATGATCTTTCATAGAAAGTGCTGATGTACTGTGACCAGAGAAATGGTACCAGAAGGGAACTCGACTAGCGCCTGATGTTGCAGTTATTAAACCTTCTACCTGTTGATAACAATTTTCTGCTAGATCTGTTATTTTCACGTAGACATTAGATATTTATCATTTAACATTTGCTCTAACAACTTTGAGTGGTAACAAAACATTCCATTTTGAGGCTCGATAGAAGTGCTCTACCTCAAACAATTTTGGCTGCGAAGAACCGTTATTTGCCAATTCCATTGACTGCTTATGTAGAAATAACTGAACACGTGGACAAAAGTCCTGAAGTGCCCAAGTGCTAAATCTTCCTTCCTTCTCTCGTTTTTAATATACGCTGGTACTGATGTGCAAAATAGAGTTTGCTTTCGGACCAACTAACTTGCCACTGATGTTATCATGGTAAATTTTCAACCCTGCATGTTAAACCGCCAAAGAATCATGCTTCTGTTTATTAGTTTGTACAAACAGAGGTGAACCATAGTCCACCCCACACTTTCGTTCAGATAACAACTCAAACCAGCCTTCCTCGAAAAGACTTTCGCAAAGTGACTACTTCCCAACTGTATCCAACCTAATTGGGTCCTGCGAAGTACCTCTTAGTTCACTTTGTTCCACTGTGATCATCCCCTTAATTCCTGTATGAAGCGTCTGCTGAGCATCCACACTTTCTACATAGCTGCTGTCACTCGCCGAGAAGCTTGAAAATAATCCCAGTTACTGAGACTGTGCTCTGTCGACTGCCCCTTCTCATAACTGATTTGGTGACGATAACGATACACTCAAGATCGGAAGGTGACTTCAGTGATAAAACCGTATTGCTAAGTAAACAGATGACAGTTTTGTGACTCATTGAACATTGTTTAATTTTCGGATAAAAGACCCGAGTGTTAAATGCCTAATAGCCTGACAGCATTGGGCATCCACAGCTTATGTTGGGGAACGTTACAGAATGGCTGAATGTAAGACATGATATATTACGCTTAGGTTAAAAATGCATGCCAGTTTTTCGTGTAACAATGGCCAGTCATCAAATATGATAACCGACTACCTGGTCGAAAAAGCTGTTACAGTTGCTTGACGATTTCCATAGCATAAAAATTACTCAAAGTTGTTTCTCAAACAAACAAGATGTAAGTGTTGTCCACGAGTGGAGCGAAGCATACTGTTGGTGGGATACCAGTAGCTCTACTATCAAGTAGAGCTTATCACGGACGCCCGTTACTTAAGCACCTGGGTAGAATTTACGGCAAACCCATTTCAAAAACACAAACTTGATACAGTTTAACAATAGAATATCAGGTTTGCAGATCCCGCTTTGACTTCTACTTCTGTGTGCTTGTGACGCTGTTAGATTGACCAATACGCCAATGACCTCATACCAAGCAAAGCCAAATTATCCCTTTCAAATTCTTAGTTGTAATTGCTTATGTTATCTGCTTCTATGTAATTTTTAGTGATTTACTGCATGTTTAGAGATTACAAAAACTGCGCTCACCAGTGATAAGCAGTTTGGCAAATAAGATAAATCAGAACAAACCTATTCGTAAATAACCGGACTTTGGGTGGATTCGAATCATCAGCTGATGCAGCATGCCCGTATGTGGCCAATGCTCCACCAGTTGAGCGACAAAACCTTGCCGGAAGCCCAGAAATTTTACACTCGTATTTAGTTACCCACCCAATCAACTGTGTCATATAGAATCCACCAAACTGTCAGGGAGATTAACTGGTCAAGCAGGATTTCTTGATCATTTCACGGTGGAACCCACCAAAGGCACCGACCAGCATCGACACTGTATTACTGATGGTTAGTATGACAAATATGATAATTTAAAACAGACCCGATTGTGGAAAATCTGGACTTCAGCAAATTCTGTACCATTCGAGTTCATTGTATCAGTTCGAAATGACGGTGCATAGACATCTTATAGTTGTTCTTCAACCCTATTCCTGATGATCACCTTCCTGAAAACGTTATCATTTTACTAAAACAAATCGTTCACAACACAAAGATTTCAACTTATATTGTGAATACGATGAGGTGACCTCAAAAATGCACTTTACTGTAGGTTCTGGTTATCGGTAAGGTTTGTTTTAGCTCGCCATGGTTAACAACAGTCACAATCCATTCGTCCGCCTCACGCGTGTCTGGGAACAGCTAATTTAACAAAGTCTCAATAGTCTCGTGTTCTCAGTAGTAATGACAGTCAATAGACGCCAACAGGCTTGAATAGAAAAAATGCTGGATTAATTTTTTTTCTTCATGGAACTTGTGTTTCTGTTCGAATCCCAGTGATGAAGACAAACAGCGCTTCTGCTATCTGCATTTTCTGTAAACTCGGAGGTTTATGCTGAGGAAAATAAACGAAATGTTGACAACTGTTGAAACTGTCATAGGTTCGTTCTAGCTAACACGTTGAGCGTTTTTTCGTTCCTCATTTTTAGTGGAAAAATTCGAGTATAAGTTGGGAGTGTTGATGGCATCGTAAATGTTAACAAATTTACTCAAAAAATATTGATGAATTTCGCTGTTCATATAAATCCACGAGATATTTCCATTGGAGGTCCACTAACTGTTCCAAGCGAATTTTAGTTTCCGAAGGTCACCAAGCGTATATAAGGTTTGATTACTGAAATAACGGAAACGTGTATGGCTGAGGCTGACTTAATAATCACATCTAATGAGTGGTAGTATCCACTAGGCCGGTCGAGTAATTCCAGAGAAAATACTCATCAATTGAAGCACTGCAGTATGATAATGTACTGCCGAAAATGAACAAATTCGGAAAGATGGAAATAACAGTTGCGTACAAATCCTGATAACAACTTCCTGACTAAAAGGTAAATATCCAGGGAACTACAAATATTGATGCTGCCTGGGTGTATCTTCGAAATTCAGTAAAGAAGCTGGAACCAACATAAACGACCACATGGAGAATGAAGGATTAAAAAAATCCACAAGATAGTTATCCCATCACGACCGACATTGTCCATGGAAAATTCGACATTTCACCGAATTGTGTGATGGTTGGTGAAAATCCCTAAATCACCTCTTGAACTGTTAGTCCCCAGTTGCATTCGCAATACTTTCCAGCTAACAGAACTTTTGAAGGATAATTCAGCAAGTCCATGGTTAAACTATTCGCTCGATGTTGATTCTTGGTTTACCAAGGTACCGCTGTGTGAGATTGTCAAATTCTGGCGTTTTTATTTTCAGTCAGAACGTAAACCTAAGCTTTCCGTTAAATCTTTTTATGGGTCTGATCCTTCTGGCACAGCGAACATTCCGTTTGAATTATAGGACATGAATTATGGACAAGATGACGGTGTATTAATGGGTGACCTAGCAGGAATGCTGGGAGGTCAATTCCAAGAAAGGATTTCAGGGGTCTTGCTCCACAAACTTTAAGTGAATGGCATTGTGGCTTCATTTTAAAACTGTTGGAACTCCGTCCACCCAAATCTGTTTACATCTTATTAGGTGGAGGTAACCAGATGTTTGCCACTCTTAAACGTTCCTATCACCATTTGTCTGGACAGAACATTTCAGCGTCGTAGGACAACGTACAGATGGGAATGTTCGCAACTCATATTGTTTATAAACGAAGGTTAATCAAAACATTACGTCAGATAGCTGGAATGGCATGCACTACAGATCGACTTGAACAGGATGGGCTCATTAGAAAAGTGTTAATGGATAGTGGTTAACCTGAAAAGTTCTTGGACGCTTAAATTATGGAGAAAGGCCCAAAATTGACGAAATGTAGTGTTAATAAAAAGCATATATATCGGAAACTCCAGTCCGAGGGTAGCCATCTGATCAACAACACTAGACAAAAACCGACTTAACCTTGTAGTACACCTATCCAGCTACCCAAATGCTAACTCCTTTAAGAAGTATGACTTCGACTCACCATGGCGATGATACACAATCAACTGATCGATCTGCCTCCTACGTAATTCAATTCAATTGTAGTTGAAATGATATCTACATAGGTAGGGCAGACCTGTGCTTGCATCAACGTATGGCGGAGCAAACTCCTAAGCGGTAATCAACTGCAATATCAAAAAAGTCTTACTGACTGTAACATTATGTTACATTATACAGCAAGAAGCCATTAGGAAAGCCGGGACTGCCAACTCGCAGAACACGGTTACAAACACTAACAGCCACTAAGTAAACGGCGAACTACTGAAATGTAGAAGGTCGATGTAAGACTGCTTGGACGACACATTTCCCGAAAGCACTAGCTGCTATGTGGTAAGCCAGTCTAAGTGAGTTGAGCTCTATTGGTAACACTTTCAAGTGCCAGAATCGACAGGAATTGTTGCGAAATTTTTACTCTGCGCACGGGAATGTTAAAGCACTTCTGACCCCGATGTCGAATTAGCATAGCAGTTACAGCTCACACGTCGTTAACTGGATGATTGACCACTACTCCCAAAAGACGACCACAGTAAATTGATTTATTTACCCGATACAGGTGATTACTTAGGTTGTAATCGTTTTCAAGTTGTAGTAAGTGTGGAGCAGTAGGAACTGTTATGTCGAACGTGTTTGTTGCACCTACTAGAGAACAATTTCGCAACCAGCCCGGTTTTTTACTCAGTGCGCACTTGCTAACATACTACAAATGTAAACGCTGAATTTGTGTCTTCTACAGAAAGATAAGTAGTTGGGTTGGAATGTGGAAATTCCAATGGTAGAGTCCATAAGGGGTAAATCTACATTTCACTATATAAAGGTGTTCCGTTAATGGTTTCTTTTCAGCTTATTTCGGATACAGCATTAGTAGTTCAGAGTAGAAAGACAACCTGGACCCTGAGTCTAAAATCATTTTTGGTCTCCAATTAGTAGGTTACAACCCACGAAATTGGGCTTGATGTAATACTCTCACAATTCTACCAGTAGGCCTATGGCGCACAATCTTGGGGAAGTTTTACCACAACTCGTATATTTTCCACAGTAAGACCTTATGGCCGTCTCTAAAGTTCTAAAATCTCTGAATAGAAGACTATAAGGAGTGTGTTTAACGTTGAAACTAGTGTACAAAACACGAACCGTGTACGTTTGGAGTGTTTAATAAAATAGAACCGCTTCGAGTGGCTTTTACTTGAGTCGCATTTTGCACATCTGGCTGATTAATTATATTTATTTATATATATTTATTATTTACTTACAAAAATGTAAGCAACAGATTAAGTATTTGACAGTTGTTGTTCTGTGATTTACTGGTTCAGTGCAATATGAACTACCATCGTTTTGCACACAATAATAGCTACCTGTAGTTGTTCGACGGTGCCCCAGTAGTCATCAGTAGTTCACGATATGTCTGGCTAAGACAGGTAGTTTAAGAACGAATGCCACCAATTGGTATCATGATGTAGCAAACGATATCTGACCTGATGTTCCTTGATCCAATTTATATCTGTTGCGTTTCTCGCAGAACTGACTGCACCAACTGCTTGGAACATCCGCCGACCTACAGACACCAATGTAAATGTCGGTGTGGAGGCGAAGTAACTGATCAAAACCGATTCTGTCAGTTAACCATGGCATTGACCTTTTGACCCTGTTACCCATCTGTTCTGCCCAATGATTGTTATACGTCCGAAGCGAATTTTATAACCGATGGTTGGCTCTGTTACCACTTATTTTTCAAGGCGTTTTATTCTCTACTTGTCTAACTTGACCGACACTACTGTTTAAAGACGCTTTCCTGAACAAATAATAATTTATCATCATTTGCTTTCTGAATTGTACCATGAAAAATCAAGTACATGGTGAAACGTCTTGTTCTGGTGTATCAGTGACCCTATAACGTGAAAGTACACACACTGCATCTTCTGCCGAAGTTAATATCTGACGTCCATCTTCAAAATTCTTCGACACCGGCACATGGTGGTCAGGAAAATCCTGCGAATTTTCTTTTTAGTTTAGGTACATTTTACTTCTTCACATGTCAGCTTCTGTCTAGTCTGGTGGTTTTATAGATTTTTTCTGGTTCGTTATGCATTTACTTTACGGTGCTTGTGGACTAAATAAGCAGTAGTACAGCTCAGAAGACACTTCGTCCACTCAGCTACTGACCATATTGCCGATGTTTGATAACAGGTATGTCACAAAAAACATTTTTTGTTCGCCCAGATAACCTTAGCTTAACACGAAAGGCTTTGGACTACGGCTCGTTCAAATTGGGGCAGCATTCGTAACCCGTGGGATAATGTTCGCAAAATTTCTTCCGTATCGTACGATCTCTGTGTTTTGATACCCCGACAAAAATTAAAGATTCATCTGACGTCGCCTCCTCTGATTCTTCATAAATCATTTGGAAGAAAACTCTTCTGAAACACACTGGAAAATAAATCTTCGTTTACACATGGACTTGTTAACCCATTTAGGTTGAACGACCATTCTCCATCTCATCTATTGCGACACAGATTGGCTTTCCAGTATCACATAAGTTAACAGAAACCATTCTTAGGCGTATTTGGGCTAAGCAATATCTGTCAGACTACGAAATTTTCGTTGCCATTGCTGATGAGTGTCCCATTTACCAGTTGGCAAATCTCGTCAGTATGATAAACAGATTGGGAATAACACAACGTTTCGAGCAAGTTGTAATACTCTACGTTTCAACCACCTCGAGTGGCCTTCCTCAGGAGTGTGGTAATCGAAATCACCTTCGATTACAACACTCCTGAGGAAGGCCACCCGAGGTGCTTGAAACGTAGAGTATTACAACTTGCTCGAAACGTTGTGTTATTCCCAATCTGTTTATCAATAACATGTTAAACACGACGCCCAAACTATTCAACTTCATTCGCCAGTATGATGTTTGAAACTTCCCTGTAGAAGAAAAGACACGCATCTGCTAGCGCCGCATCTAAGTCATCCAGGTCACTCTCCTAAAACGAAGGCTGTGCAGATTGTTCGGTGGATAAAATTGCTGAAAATCGCTATCTTCCGGAACGGAAGTAAAAGTCACTCTTCGTGGCACAAAGCAAATCTCAGTCTATTGAATTTCTATCGGTTATTTTGTGGACGAGACGCATCAGTAAAATGAAGAATTACAATTGATGCTGATGCCTTAGCTTCCCCATTGGTCGGCTCGACTCCAGTTGTAGCTCGTTCGTTTTAACGCGTGACGCGCATAAACAACTTGTTTTACTCCGGTGCCCGTTACAAAAAATCCGATGCTGGAACAGCGCGTCATCCTGATTTGTTCCCGCGCTGACATACCAGTCTGTTCGCATTGTCAAAACTGGTTGGCAATAGCCTCCTGTGAATCACTGGTTGACTTCGTATCGATGCGTTTGTCCACTCCAATCCCTTCACAAAAACTATGCACCTTATTGACACTACGGCTCCTTAGATAAACGCAGTGGAAGATGTCACTCTGGAGACTGTGCACTATAGAATCCCCGCAGTCCACTGCGCCGGTGTTGAAGTCATCAAACTTTTTACCCAGAGCTAAAAAGTGTACGTAGTAATACTCCTATTGAAAACGCTGTCTGCCATGATTAAGCCAACAGTTCAACTGATAGGGGCGACCACGCTTGTGGAGCTACGTTAACTATTAACCTATCTGACACCAGTGATCAGTCAGTCTGCTGGCGGTCTATAAGACCGAAAACCCATGTTATTTTCTTCGATCACAGTTGCTCTTCAATTCAACCTAGTAAACCGTAAACTAAAATCCCTCGGAAGGTTCAGGCAAAACTCCCTTATAGCTGACCTCGGTCCTCCGTGAAATTTTTCTTGGCACATCAACTTACGTAAGTCAAATTAAAATCACTGATGCAGATAATTTTTATGCATTTAAACAGTTTTAAAAATATCAAGAACTAAGAGCTGAGTGATATTGGTGTCATTAGAGCAGTGAAACTTCCACGACAACCATCACTGCCAATTATCATCTAAGGCTATCATTCGTAACATCACTAGCTGATTTTTCAGTACAAACTCAGCCTCGGCCATACGTTAAAAGTGTTCAGCATAGCGTACAGAATTATATCACCATGACAGGCTTACAACACTTTTTAAAACGAAGTCAACTAAACCTGGATGACCTGAGAATAGCTAAGAATGAATTCGAGTGTAGGCCAAGGCTAGAGATAATTCGATCTTAGTAATCACTGCTTCAATCAACGTTAGAAAACTTCACGGTAGCTGAAGCCACTGATGTATTTATTTTACTCTCAAAAATACAAACATCCCGGTTGGTTACTTTCCACCGCATACCCAACAAATCCTGCTCTAGCCTATTCGTTCACTCTAAAACAAGTGTGATGTGGACCGACGGTCATATTTTGGTCGTTAAAGATATTCCAACGAAGGCCTTTTTGCATTCATAGGGTCTATTTTGTTCGGCGCTCAGCCCAGCCATTTCATTTGTTCAGTGATCAGTTATTTTGTTGACTACCTTACTCGTACGCAAACAGTGAGGGTATATTTATTTCCAGTAAGTTCGGCAGTAAACAGTTTTCATACAACTACATTGCGTTTCGTCGTATTAGTTAAGTCAGCACCACTCATTTAACAGATACGGTTGAGTCCACTTGGTGTTTCTTCCCGTCCAACAGGCGATGAATCACGTGTTTCACAGCGCACTACGCAGAAGTCTCGGAATCCCTAACCAGCCTAATTAGCCTAGGAATGTGGTTTTGAGAGGTTTCATGGGAAACTGGAGCAGAATTCTTGGCGGCTGAAGAGGTTTTGTGCTTCGCCACCTACCTTAGTTTCATTACTCGCAACGGAACGAACAAAGCTGTTGGAACCACATGTGAACAGTTTTCAAATATTGAACATCAGCCGCTAACCCATTTTCGACGCAAAAACTGACTGCATTGAATTTCAGGTTCAGTTGTCTGAATATCCGACCCAACGCTATCCCTCACAAGTGTTCGTCGCTGTATATACTACGTCTCCTATTTCTGACCGTTAAATGGCTATTAACCCAGATGTTTTTGTTTTATCGCATCAATTAGACAGTTGCTCTTTATTGTACTCAGCTTGAGTGTTGCCTACACTAACGTTTTGGAGTTCGACTCGTTAGCACTGTTTTTGAACCGCTTGACTGCTGGGCAAGAATATCATATGTATTGATTGTAATTCATTTTTAGCCTGTTCGGCACCAAGTTTTAATCTGTTTCCCGGAAACGATCTGTCCATCGAAACTGCTGAGGTTAACTTTGATAATTTGTTCACTAGTACGGTGATATAGTGATCCACTCCCATTTTGATTGCTTGATATCGTTGGTTTCTCGCTTCACGGTGACCGGGACACACGTGATGCATTTGTGTATGTGCACTCTGACTGCTCTCGCTAGACCACCGGCAAAAGGTCATATGTTTAATATACAGGGCTACACATTTCTTTCTGTTTTGGTTGAATAAACGATTAGAATCTACTGTATGAAATCATCCAAGTAAGTTCCGCATCATCACATAACATTCAATTTTATTTCCTAAGTGGCAGTGGTCATCATCAGTTAATGAGGTATTAAGTTATATTCACCCAACTCACACGGAAAAGATATGACATTCGACATGCATTATCATGGTTGCAATGCTCTGCTGGGTCCGCACTGGATAAAAGTTAGTGAGTTCATTACAAGGACATGGGTAAGTGTAACTGCAAGTACAATCTTATTGAAGCAGTTCTGATTATAACCATTTTTCATCGACTTAGTATCACTGAGTACCATCTCGCGGATCAGACATAACCACAGGTTCAAGAATCTGGGAACAGAGAGCATCAGTACCTAAGACTATGAACAAACGGCCGATGTACGTGGAACATTCTTCCAATAAAAACCACGGTAACTGATATTTAGACAAAACCAGTTTACCCATGCTTGTGTGTACCCATAGCAGAACCCAGCTACCTTTGTTACATCCTATCTTCCCTGATTAATGATCACTTTCCAGCGCATAAAGTTAGTCAATAACACCACATCACCTCGTGCACCGGTGTCAAACTATATCTTCAATGATGGCGATCAGCTGTTGTTTTGCATGATTTAAACGCTACAACAGAGAAGCATATCAGAGTTCCGGCTGCACTCATTGAGGCTATTAAGACGGTGTTTTTGTCGAGGTAACCAAAGGCGGCACAATCCAAATTAGTGACTATGAGTTGATTCAAACTGTTTTTGATAAACTTCTATGCGTGCTTGTGTGTGACAGACAAAAGTTGCTTTGGAACGTTTTCCAGTAAATTTATCTTTTGAAACAGTAAAATGTTGTCAGTTATCCGTAAAGCATCACCTTTCATCACAAGTTGCGTTCGAAACAGTAAAACGTTACTTGAAAGCAGACTTTGTTCTCAAAGATGCTGGATTATTCACCGAAGAACCACACGGATAACATCTATCTGTGGATTAGATTACAAAATTCATTTGCTAGATAGCTGTATCGAGATTCAAATATTCCGATCGTTATAAACACATTTTAATGAATCGGGAAGCCAGACAAAATATAAATACAAGGGACCGGGTAAAAAAGACAGATTGGTGAAAGCTGTAGATCATCCCAGTTCCATTAAATGTTGACCATAGAAAATGTCAAGCTAAATTACACCAGACGACTTTGCGTTTTTAGCTAAATGTTAACACATCTTGTTTTCCAGTGAAAATATATGAAGCTTAGAGGGCACAAATGTCACACTTTAACAAAACCCACGTATATGAGAAGAAAACATTCAAACGAGAAGTAACTATGAGCAGTCTGTTGACGGAATTCAACAAACGGAGACTACCTTAAGAGATTATTACATGTTCCATTAGGTTATTTATAACCAGACAGATTCGTTGGTGGAAACATTACTGATTTGTGGAGGAACTGGTTTATTCAAACATTATGTATGATAAAGACGGACAAACTTTGTAACTTACTGAAAAACTACTCTTTTGGTCATGAAACAAGAATGGCTCTGATGAACTGACAAGGAGAAAATGGGCCCACAAGTTAACTGCACAACTTTTGGTTTTTTCTATTTGGTTGAGTGTTAATTTTACAGGTAAGAAACAGAAATATTCATTTTACTAAGTAAAGTTTAACGTGAGGCAAATTATCATGACAGTCAGTTCGACGCTGTTGATTGTGATGCTGTAGGAAGTTATTGATCACAGAGATGGTTATGGTTACAAAGATACATCATTATTCTGTCCGATTTGTGGACCAAATCTACCTTTCTTCGTGAAAGCAGGGTCACCGGCTGCCGGAACCTGGATGTATAATCAAAGAGACTTGCTCCGGCTGAGTACACATCAATGAACAGAGTCAGTATTTTATGATGCATCGTACGTGATAGTGCTGTACCACAAAAATGAAGTACCTCTTGGTTTCCTCCCTAACTTTGGACGTACGGTAATCCGTAAAACTGAGTTTGAATTAAATTAAGAAAAACGAATGCATAATGAATGGTCGCTTAAATTCTCGATGGCGCTATTTAAAGCAAATTGAGAAAATTACTGGAAAACATGTTAAAACTGATTCGAAAAAATGAAATTGTTTTTTGATTAACGTAAACTATTGTCGTTGTAATTACACCGTGAATTCCGCTTCCGGACAAAAATTAAAACTGACCCATGAGAAAAAATTGATTTGTTCGAGATTTTCCTTCTGTTTTTCGTTCCACTGTCCTGACCAGATATTCCTACCAAGGAAGTCTGCCACTGTCCGGTACAATGGTCAAACAACAAACTTCTCTGATCAGGACCTCCAGGTTCTGCTCTCATAATATGTTATTGCTAAGCCTTAAAATGTGGTGACTCAGTGATACTTGGTGTCTGTTCATCGGACTAGTGATCACCACGTTAATCTCATAAACCATATTGACGAAGGTTTGCTTTCAGTTTTGGTATGTTTACTGATTACTGTTCAACAGCAATTACTGAGCCAGTGCTATGCCTTCACACCGTTTTTCGGAGAATTGTGGAAGAAGTGGGTTGCAGAAATAGTGCACAAGGAAATTCTGCTATCGAGCTGACTCGCACTCGGACTTTTCGTTTCTTACGAATAGTTTAGTCCTATTTTTTCAGGGTGTGTAGCCGACAGAAACCGTCAAATACAAAATCGATTGCTATGTCTTTAGACAACCTGTTTTTCGTTATACAAACGTACCTTATATCAGCAGTCAATTCGCCATGATTGAACATCATACGTACACTCCTAACCAAAGTTATGCGCTGGCAATAGATCACAAACAACTCAAATAGACCTGACCATCAACTGTGGTATGAGAGGAGGCTGTAATCGCGTCTCACCAAAAACCGCGTCACCAAATGAAAATTCAGTGTGCTCGAGCGGTAAAGATGTATGGTCACGTCACATCTCAGGTGAATACTGACAACCTTCAAGTTCTACCCTACGAACAGACTATTTAGCCAGCCTAAGTCGCTAAGGTGCTTTCAGGCTGAAACAACACCCCCACGTGAAACTTGCCTTGACAGTTGCCTGGGTTTGGGAAACCCCTAGACTCGGGCATTGATTGACTAATTGAAATCAGTATAGAGGAAGCCTCAGCGGATTACGTCTGAAATTTGGATTGTGATGTGATAACTGCGTAGGCCTAGGCCGAACAAATGTTTGCCTTGTGTTCTGATTGTGTCAGAGGCGCGTGTGATAGTCAGAAAGCACTGTGCACTGAAAAATTACTATGTGCAGATTAGATGGAAAAAACTGCAGTTACTGCGCTATAACTCAGTGGCGTGTGGTTAATCTCGAATAAAACTATCGTTTAATTATTCCTAACCTGTCCATGTTCAGCCAACATGAATGGTATTCTGGGAGTTAGAAAACGGCAAGATTCCACCATAGTTCACCAGATTACATGAGAAAGTGAAGCAATTCTGAAACAGAGGAAACTATGTACAAACTTATCAACTCAAGGTAAACGACGCATTTACGGTTAGCTCCCAATGCACCGAATGACATCTGGACCCAATGCCTTCACCAGAATTAACCAATTGTTCCTAAACAAATCCTGATGTGTCGGTTCGAATGGACCATTGACTAGTGTAAGTTAAACTCATTTTTCTCAGAAAATTTAGTAATGCTTTGATTTGTTGTTTGGAAAGGTTAGTTTACATTAACTTGAGTTGTATAACTAATGGTGACAGAGCTTTTGAAGCTTGTGTGCTTCACTCACTAAGCAGAACTCACAAGAGATATGGGTCGAATTTCATGTTTTCCGTGAAAAATCCAGTCGACGTATAAT
This sequence comes from Paragonimus westermani, assembly GCA_008508345.1. Lineage (NCBI taxonomy): Eukaryota > Metazoa > Platyhelminthes > Trematoda > Plagiorchiida > Troglotrematidae > Paragonimus > Paragonimus westermani. Next base: position 45,930 of record QNGE01000801.1, on the reverse strand, counting down.
CAAATCAAGAAGAGAACCCCGAGTTTCCAGTATCGGAAGGCTTTCATCCTTAGTTCATTCTTTGAATGTGAAATTTACTTGTGGAGGTAAAATTCACTTTCAGATGTACTGTTTAGACTGAACGTAACCTTTGTAATGAGTTAACGTTCTGGTGTGAAATGCAGGTAGCACGATTCTCGGCCTTGTGTAAATATACTTAAGGCTCAGTAGTTTGCTAAATATGCGACAATACCAAAGCGTACAATCTGACAGGCGAACTTGAAATTCATTTGCTGCGATCACGATACATTTGTTTTCCAGGATAAACCAGTCGTTCTTTAAAAGAGATTTCCGTCAAAGTCACGAAGTACGAAGGAATAGCAACGAAGGCACGTTACACCAGCAGTTTGCAGGTGTGCGATGCACAAAATGGCCGTGCATCTTTTCGAAAGTAGTCATACTGACACATGATTTAAGGAAAATCTATTCTACTGATCCTAGATACAATTCGTTTGTTTGACGTTAAAACTGACTGCTGTGGTTTTTTTATAAAGAATATACTACTAAAATGTAAGAGGACTGTTTAGGTTCGTCGTTGGCAGTGCTGTTCAGGACTACGACCGAAGGGAACTGATTAATATCCAGGTCCACATCTGTGTGACTATTGAGTTCTCATGGGGATGCACAGGATGGTACACTATTCGTTGAAAGTTGCTCATCAAAATACATTAACATTCAAAGACCTAAATAAAACCAGGTTCAGTATACGGTTTATACATATTCCGTGGCAGACTCAGCCAGTCATTGAACTTTGGGACTTAATTCTCATCACTCATTTCATTCGTTGATATACCTCCAAATGCTCGAAAAGGCGACCTTAGTCTCTACAGGTAACCACTTACAAACCACTTACAATTGTGTTTTGGATTTCATTGGCATTTCCCACTTGAAATAAGCTTTCGGTGTGCAGCCGATTCTCATCAATATTCTTCCACAAATATAACATTAACCCAAAAACCCTAAATGAATCACTGTCTTGTCTAACCCAGTTAGCAATGAGCAACTTTAACAGAAGGAACAATTCTTTACTTCACATTCGGAAAGCTTGCAAGTCCCTAGGGATTTCCGTAAGTCAGAATAGACACTTTCGGTTTTTGCTAACTTCGGTAAGTAGTCTCGTTCTGAGTCGACGTTAGAGGACCTTGCGTCTTTTGTTTTCTTGTTTAACTTTCTTAGGTTGCTTCAAAGGACACTGATGATGACATTGTTTGTTTAGTTCGTTCAAAATAAACCTTTTGAGCAGTTCAACACCCTTGAGGTGGTTGTTCGAAATTTTGGAGTTCAATACGGTGTATTTACTGTTTCATCACGTGAATACTTACGCAATCAACTAGTAAACGTTTCTCAGGGCGTCCTAATCGACAATCAGGAAAATACTTGAATTTCTTCACAATTTATTCGTGTGGTGAGAGCAGAAAAGCAAACAATGAACACTGACTTCCCTCGATACTAAAAGCACACATCAGGTGCGTCTCCATATTTTTGTGAGAATTGTTTGTAACTGGTATAATTTACGCTCAGTAACAGGTGGGCATGTATGTTGTGTGTGAAGTTAGCGGAAACATTGGCGGAATGTTGCCACGCTGACATTATAAAGTCACTGAAAGGTATCGATTTTCATCACAGTTTCACTTATCTGTATACAGATTTACGTAAAATGAACGATTTTGAAAGCAACAGTAACAGCATTTTATTTCATCACCTCAGTTTGCAGAAAAAGAAAACACTAACTGTCGCTTTTCATGTTAGTGTTTGGACACTGTGGTGACGTTCGCTTTTCTTACATCGACATTCATCCGCGACAGTTTTCACACGTTTTCTCACGTACAGTCAGCAGACATTATAGAACAAAACCAGCATGATTTTCCAGAAAAAGCATACAACATTCGTTTTCCGAATTCGAAACTTATGCGCATTTTAGCGACATTTTGCTCATATGGATACATGGAAATGTTTTTAACTATTCGAGTTACTGTAATAACGCTACATCAAGGAAACAATTCTTAGGCACTGCATCACATTCGGAGTCTAATGATATATTACAGTATTTACATTTACAGTTGTACATTATTTGGCAAATTAAGCTACAATTTTACGAGGCTGAAATAACAATCTTAACGAAAGTCACCACTAACATTATGTTGGCTTGTCATAACTTGTCGAATTGTCGTAGGAATGTGCTGAAGAGTAACTTTTACCGGTCTCACTTTGTTTTTGGTTGCCGTTCTTGCTCTAATGGTTGTGATGGTCAAATCATTTCAGAAACCTAGATGTAGAGCTGTAACAATTTTTAGAATGAATAACGTTAAGATCAGTCAAAGATTTATGTGGCTTGTGGCCATCATTATCTTAAAATAACATTAAGCCCCTGTCAATCTTTCATCATTGGATACACTCAGACTTTCGGCTGTTACCTAATCTTGGTATTTAATTTGCATACAGTTCATCACAAAACCAGAGACACCATCAGTGCGTAGGATTTTGAGAATGCAGAGCTGAGCATGCAGTCTGGTGAATTGTGCTTAATGTTTGCTGCCGTACGCGAGAGTGCGGATTTGTGATCTGAATCAGGACTGAGTATTTGCGGCCAATTTTGACCTTTAACCGGAATTCTGATTGACTGCAGCCTGTCGTTCGTGAACTTTTAACGCGGAGCCTCATTGGTCTTATAGGTTAATATTAAGTGCAACGGATGATGGAATAATTCTTGTCTGAATGTCCGTATATTTTTGGAAAAACTAATCAGGCAGATGCTCACCTACAGGTATGTGTATTTCGTTAATTCCCCAATGCACGTATATCGTCATAAAGAAATACGCATCGTAAAATTTGAGAACGGTGGCCTGCACTTGCGATGAGCGCCATTTCACTCATCAGCAACTTTTTAGCTTGTAGTGTTCCGCCGGTGAAGGTGTACAGTCTAATGGGGACAGTTTATTGCTATATGAAGTCAGTTTGACTCACAGTGCTACATTTCAACGTGCCGTTGAACCACAATACATTAAGTGTGACATACCTAGTGGTTCAAGGCCAATCGTAAACAGCGACAGCTATGCTGACTTAACTGAGCCCGTGATGAAGAAGATAATTACAAGCGCACATTGTGTAAGACAGGTAGTGATGTTGAGCTGGAGAGACAAGACACTTGTTGCTGAAGTTTTCAAACTATCCACGACCGAACTCTATTAATACACATCACATCATCATGTCGTTGAAGTCTAAAAATAAGTTCTTCGGAAACAGTGTTGAACAAGCAGTCCAAAAGGAAGTCGGTGAATTTGAACAAGTTTGTTATGAGTTACATGGTGTAAGTGAAGTTGCTCTTGATTATTCATGTAGACAAGCTGGCCAATTCCTAATAATGTAGATTAAACATCGTAAAGTAAAACTTTGCTAATATTTTGGGGTAGGTTCCAGATCATTCTCAGTTATCTCACTGACAAGTTGTTCAGTCACACAAGTTGTCATTTGTCCCAATGGCGATCACTTCTGGTTCATTGTAGGGTCAAAGTTTATACCCAGGTCGCAGGAGAATTTAAAATGCACAGAAACAACGATTTTTGACGGTAGCGAGGCACAAGACGGCCAAAAAGGGTTGTAACAACCCCCGGCAATGGTTGGTAAATGATGAACAATGGAAATCACTCGGACAGGAATTGGGCGATTTCGGAGTCCCTTCCTGATGCGCATGTATTTGTAGAACTATCCACATATTCAGGCATGGTACACTCTGTTGTGATAAACAATCTTCGACTTCACTGTTCGCTGTTTTGGGTGCCGGTTTGCATCTACTTGGACAGACCCTCTTTTTCGCATTTGCCTGCTTACGAAGAAAGACGTTTTAGGACGCATAACTCCTGGGCCAGACAAAGCCTGAACAGCTTAAATGGATTTTCGCAAATAACCTTCTGTTCTGTTGTATACTGTAAAGCAATACTTGCGCAAAATATCTGTACAGTTAGATGAGAGGATGTTTCACTCGAATTTTTCCATTTAACTTAATCGCCTTTGTAAATTGCTGTACGTTCGGCACGTATAAAAACGTTCCTGGTATCTGTTAACGAAAAAAGTGCTTGTTTCTGCGGATTTTTTTGTTTAGGCCGCTTCACATTTGTCTATGGAACTATTCACACTAGTCGCTCGATCAGACAATTGCCTGAACATATTCGTGATCACCATCTAACATGGTCCGATAGTAGAATTATAATTATAAATACCCAAGCGATTGTGGCGCACACTGTCTATCCACTCCACACCGTCATCGTGGTCTCTTAATTTTGTCTGAGTTACGGGGTCAAGGACACTCAGCCTGAATTCGTGAGGGACAAATTCTTGGCTACAGCTGAAGCGATCGGAATTCCGTTAAACAGTCCACCCTTGCTAGATCAGAAGCGGCTCTTTCAAGACTTAGTGTTTTCCTGGCCCAATATCCGTACCATGACCGATCGACGCGCCACGATTCCAGGTACATCATGTTTTCGACGTAATTGCGTCATATCTCTGTGTCCCTTTATGTCTATGATGTGGTTAACCTCGTTTGAACTGATTACCTGTTTTGTTCGTTTTACCCGAACGTGATATGCACTTGGCCTGAGGATAAACAATCGGAAACGATCCTGTTCTCTACGCCGTGACATTTTATGACCTAATTGTGGCAGCAATCCTTTTGAAGGATGACAGTTATCNGTGGCCATCATTATCTTAAAATAACATTAAGCCCCTGTCAATCTTTCATCATTGGATACACTCAGACTTTCGGCTGTTACCTAATCTTGGTATTTAATTTGCATACAGTTCATCACAAAACCAGAGACACCATCAGTGCGTAGGATTTTGAGAATGCAGAGCTGAGCATGCAGTGGAACCAAGTCATGAAAATTGTGTGACTTGCAGAGAAAACCGGGACATTTTTACCGGTGTCTCTCGAAATCTGGTCGTGCAATCTGAGCCTCGTTTCCATGCAAGAGCGGCTATCTTCATCCATTCTTTATCAAAAATTTAAAGTACATATCGAGACATGAAAATATCCAGCGTGGTCCACCCCCAAACGAGTAACTATGGAAAAATTTTTTGAGCAATCCTTTCCACGTCGTAAAACGCCAACAGTTTTACTAATTTTAAAATCCTTGTCCTCTATTTCCAGTCCGTCATTTCAGTTGTAACCCCAAGGTTCCTAGGCGAATAATGCATGGACCGAAAGGCTGATGCCCTCCTGATCATGTTTGTTTTATCGCGTAATATAATCAGTTCACTGTTTTGAATCTACATAGACTTGATCATGTGTACAAAAGTGATATATGAAGCTAATAAAGAATTTGGAAAAATAGATTTTTTTGGAGTTTGCGCACGGCATGGAACAAAACCCGAAAGGCGACTGGTCAGTGAATGCAATTCGCGAATTGGAAGAGAAACTGTTGAATTACGTCTGATTTTTTGTGGTATCCAATGAATCACACTTACTGAAATCAACACTGAGTATAAACACTAGGGCGGAAGTTGCGGGATGTATGAGAGTCTGACATACATATGCACAAACACAATAGTAACGTCCGTTTGATAGCGAAACTTCAAAACGGAGGAATTTATGTTGAAGAGTTATTTGAACCTCGTGCATGTTTTAAAAAATGCCTTTCGAAAAACACAAAGCAAACATATAACATACGTTGGACCGTGAACACTTGGAAATCATAAGCAACCAAACGGACAACCATTTGCTTCAATCTCCACCAGTACAGTAGTTGCAAGTGAGGAGGAGGAGGAAACAGCAGCCTACTCAAAAAAATTTCGCGATGAGTTATCCACCTGAACTGTATTCGAATCCAAAGACTATCAAACAAACTGAGCGTTACTAACCTGATGCGGGATTAACGTAGTCCCAATGACGGAGTGGCGAACACATTCTTGAACAAAATGATGCTAGTTGGAGTTCAGCATTCACTACAGAAAAACAGCAAACAGTGGCCAATTGGTGTAAAAATTGAGTCCACAGATCAACTCCAAATCTAGCATGTCCTATTGTTTATATCAAGCATGTGGTGCAATCGAGTATATAGGTGTTCAGACTGTAGCACTTACATTCTAAGACCATTCATCAATGGTCTGGCTAATTTTTTGAATTCAAACACCGACAGACAATTGAATTATTTCATCCAGCAAACCAACTCGCCTGTCTTTGTGATAAAATCCAAGAATGGGCAGTTTTTGGAATTGTGTGTGGACGATGAAAGTGGAAACTTGGTTTTTCAGTCGACTGTCATCGAGATATGACTGTTATCTGAAATTAATCTGTACGCGATTGATTTACTCCATATATTGTGAAGATCAGAAATGTAATTTATTTAGGTGCTTTTAATACAAAGACTAGCATTTTCCACTTATAAAATGGTTCGTTGTTAACTACTCAGTGAGTCCGCATGAGGGAGTCACCCGCTGATTTTTTAACTTACAGTTCAGTTTCTCAAACCATTAGCCAACTATTCTAACTATGCCTATTTGAGTCTTACTGATAATGCTGATGATCGCAAAACACTATCACAACTGAACGGTTCCAATTCTCTGTCAACTCCATTTCAATTCATACCCGATTGCCTCCATTAAGGAAAAACTGAAAAAATCAATAGAATCTCATTATTTACTGAACGGTTGAATAGATCTCACTTTTGGCACCAGTTATAGATGGACTGAAAAGATAGATCACATACGACCTGATGACAGCAAGGCTCAGAAGTTAAACACCGGTGTGCTTAGAGTTTTTTTGTAACTAAATGCGCGCTTTTACTTAACCGTTTAGTTAGCCGTGTCTAGGCTTGCAACATGGTTTATTCATATCAGACTTTAAGTGTGATCATGTATCGACATAATGTCACGATGTGCAATTTGTGGCCAGCCATAGTTTGCACGTCAGTTTTTGTGCTCATGTGGCCGTGTATACTTGTGGCAGTCAATAAGTAACCCCCATTATCAATAACACAAATATCCCAATACTACTTATTAAAGTACAAAGAGAGGATAGTTATGAAACACACAATTATTAATTCGTTGAACACTGGTGTCTTTAATTATTAATCAGTTGTAAGATATCCGCAAAAATTTAGTACGAATGAAGTTGAACAGTTTGGGCGTCAAGTTCAACATGTTATTCCCTATCTGTTCATCACTAACTAGTGTCTTTAACCAGAGTTTATCGCTACATCCGGCCTCATTTCCCAATAAAATAATCGTTGCTTTATAACGTCATCCAGGAGACCATGTATTTCCTACTGAAACACGTATTGTGCATTGTAATGTGTATCCACTGAGATAATTCCTTTCATAAAACTTGCCGTAGACTGGTAAAGAACACAGTGTGTTTAGTAGGACCACTGAATGAGTTTCAATAAAGATGGATGTACAAGGCCGTCCCCGATTAAGAGATGGTGTTTGCTAGGGGTATCTACGAATGGTTTATCAGCCATTTATCAATTCTCTCCGCAGTAAAACGAGATTTTATTTGGCAACAAGTTCGGTTCCACCCAGTTTATGGAGAACTTCCATCGCGTTGAACATTAATTGAGGATACTGCTGCAAACGAAACATAGGGTGTAGTTGAACTTATGAGAAGACCAAAGGAGTTTCTCAAACAAAGGTTCACTTTTTGTAACAACTACTCAGCATTCCCCATAAAGTGAAGAACTTCCCGTTTTAATTGGGCGCTCAGTACTCCTAGTACACTGGATAGATCGTTTCCTAAGGTGGATTGTATGATAGAATAAGTGGCAGAACCTAACCTGCATAGTTACCTAAACGTTTATATTTCACGAATAGGCCGATCTGAATTTCAATACCAAACGTTGCAAATGTAAATGCTTCTATTACTAATATCGTGAACAACATTTGTTAGCACATCTTTCAAGTCGATTTCAAGAAAACAGCTACATTTTCGAGAGACATTTGTGAAATCTACGCGTTTAGGTGTTTCACTAAAACCCCAAACGCCCAACCCTTCAAGATGAATAACTTGTAGTTGCCCAACGCCCCACTTATTGACCGTTCGCCCACTTATGAGCCAGATTTTCGTGACTTTCTAATTTGACTGCCAGTACATCCAACCTGTTTTACCATGCCGCGACTTTTACCTTCATTTATTCTCCAGTTGTTATTTACTTGCAAGGCTTTTCCACATTGTAAAAAAGCCTGCTAACAACTTTGCTATTAAAACTAGATTACAAATTGCATCTCATCCGTCTGCTAACTTTCAGTAAGCACTAGGCTAATTCATCGGCCATTTTACAGAGCGTCTGGGCCCTAGGGCAGATGCACGCTCATTACGCTCATCCCAGCCTCACGGGTATGAGGTGCCACACATACGTAAACATGAGTTGACCTGCCAACTTAATTTATTTGCACCAGTGCGTTTCAGTATCAAGCTGTCACTGCGAGAAGCTATCACAATTTTTTCTCTTAAGGACAAGTGTCGGATTTTTATCATTATCCGGTGGAGTGATGCTTATAACTACACATGATTGAAATATTTTTCGCGAGTGAGCGTATTCCAGCGTCAAGTGCAATCGAGTGCGTGTATTCACTTGCGGACCGTTCGGACCACTGCCTTGGTGAGTGAAAACGCTGTGGGTGGTTACATGGGGGACTTTGGTTTGAAGTCCCAAAAGCTGGAAGGAGTCGTGGTTGGTTGTTCGGAGGTATAATTTTAAAAGACGGTAACTCGGTTAGAAATAGTAAGGTACAATACGGATATGGTCTATTTGGAAAAAATGACCCTTATTCAGCAGATTTCAGCGATTTGTACATTTCACAAGAAATCTACAGGCTAGGGGAGCTGAGAAGGCCTGTGTGCCTTTGAATTAATGTTTTAAACTTCAGAAAAAGGAAAAATTGGAGGATTGTTCCAAGTTCTCAAGGTTGGCAGTAGGAAAATTGTGAATGAGAAAGTCAAAGGACAATAAGAGGAGTGGAAATCCAGCCACTGCCTGTCGAGTGCCGAACATCAGCAATGCAACACATAACACAACAGCTGACTGATAACAACATAAGGAAAGCAAGCGTATCATTAATTCGCCAAAATAATTCTGACCGCCAAGCTACCTCAAAGCGTAGCTGGCTGTCTTGACTATGTGCCTTTAGCCTGCATTTGTATTCATCACTGACGACGCAGCAACAATGGACTATGACATGTTTTTCCTTACTGGACATATAGCTGATATAGCCTTAGTGAGTTACCCTGAGATACGTATTTTCGTTAGACGTGCACATTTCCTGTAGCATTCTAACCTGGATAATGGGTTCTGCACACAATTGTCTAGTGTCTTCTAATATGCAGTTAACACCTTGAGAACTGTCCTATTTCTCACAGCGTATCTGGACAGATTAGAGAACGTGGTGTTGACCGTTGTATAGCTCCACATCGTAGTTTCTCAATAAAATTAATGTCCTTCACAAAGTGAGTACGGCAAGCTAAAATATTTAACTCAAGGTGGGGTACAATAGCAAACTGAACATGATAGGGAAACGGTCCTGGTGAAACCAACCAAACAGCCTAGTGCATAACGCCACTACCGAAATGGCGTTCTTAGCCACTGTTGCACTTTTCGGTTACAGATTAGGGTGGCTGGGGTTAGTCACGTTCAGATGAAGTGGCACCCAGTTTTGCTTCCCAAAGAGTGTTCTGTGAAACCTGGATGACGGAGTTACGTTAACTTACATTTAACCACGTTAAACGGGAATCGGTTGACTGTGGTCCACCAATGTACTGTTCAAAGTATTCTTTAGTTTCCCAGTTCCAGTCACACTGCTCAGTATACGCTACACTTGGCGTAATCAGCATATTGTGTCAATGGGGAACTGACAGGCTGCGAGATCTCAAGCATAGTTGAAATGAACAACAGAGGTTCTCTTATGGAACCTTGTGACGCACAGCCGGTAACAGTACCAATCCGAATGAAGCACGCTCTCAAAGCAGCGGTGTTAGAACGAGTTGGCTAGTCTTGGGAGAAGATTTTTATGCTACAGTTATTAGGTTTTGCACACAGCATTGAATGCTCTGCTCACCCGAAGACTTTAGAGAAGTCCATAAAAACGTGGTGCACCAGTTTGCTTTCACCAGCGACATTTGTTTCTTCCCCAACGTATGTGTCCCAGTCAATACTGCTTGTTGAGTACCAACATAGCTTCATTCCTCTCCGTGTTCGAATCCATATTTACTCACGTATGGGGTTAATCACCGGCTAAGTATAATTCATTAAAATTCCTTCTGGTAAACAAGAGTTGTTTACTGAGATGTGTAGACTGCCTGTTTGATACCTCAAAATGTATCGACTGGACATTCTGGCTATTTGAACATGTACATCACTTCCGACTGTTTGCGAGCTTGCGATAATCGTTTAAGAACAATAAGGGAATAGAGGTTACCATGATATACCAGTGGCGGCTAGGTGCGGCTGGTGATGGTTGAGGATCACAAATGGTCACATGTTCCATATTGTGCATATCTGTGTTAGGAATTATACCTACGGGAAAATCAATACCAAATCAAATGCGTAAAAAAGCGATTAACACAGTACCGCCAATGTGAATACGGTCGGGACGACGACGTTAACAAATTGAAAAGAAATGGATGTCAGGATGAAATGAACAAAACCTCGGTGATTACTCTGTAGCTATAAACAATTTGTCTTCATTAATCTAATGTCACTTACCCGTCACGTGCATTATGCACGCAACTACTGAAAGTGAAGTAGCGTATTGTGTGAGCAATGCGACAAAAATTTGCAAAGCCTTCGGCTGCATCTGGCTTCACTACATGCGGTCAAACCATAAAACGTTTATAAATCTTTAAATATACACTTTGATTAAAAGAGTATCAACTCATTCAAAAATCTAGAAGTCTAGCTTCCGCAGTGGTTTATTGGCTAAATTATTTTCTCACATCAGCAGTGAACTGCAGGGCCGCCATCGCCACCACAGGAGAACGACGAGAACAGAATCTACGTCGTTCGAAAGACGTTTACTGTCAGCACGAATTAGATGTAACTTTTGAATATTGTTGAAGTTACCAACAAAATCGTGAGAAAACAAACATGCAATGGTCCAACCAAAACAACCTTTCTAATTCTAGTTGCAATCCCTATGCAAGTTCTGATAAAAATCCCCACTTGAAATGCCAAAGCTTTGAAGTAATCTTTCTTGCAATAGAAACTTCCCCTCTACCCACACCCTCCGCTCCTTCACCTTGTAGTTTTACCCACGTCAACTCAACACTAAAACAAGGGTTCTTGAGCCAAAGTTTCTATGGTAAAACAAATGCTGATAAATTAGCCGATTTAGAAGTGAGCGGTGGTTACGATATGTTTATCTTAATCTTACCGTTTCCATACCCTACCCTGTCCGGTCATGTATAGTCCCGCACTAATAGATGCATACGACAAGCTAACGAACAACACTGAGATACACATGACAGTTTGCTTATCGTCACATTTTGTGTCAGCTTACACCTCTGTTCCTTTGTCGCACTGTTTCCTTTCTTGCCGTAGCTGTCATGGTCACATTCCTCACCATGTCCACACTGTTATTAGTGTGTTGGTGAGTCACTTGCACAAATCATGTCTTGTTACCAAGCCCGATGTATACAGCGTCAACCGCCACCAATCTGGTGGTACTAAATACTTGCCAACTGCTATCGCTGCTTCAAACCTGAACATGACAGAACGATAAACAATTGAATGTGGTATGGTTTCCCTTGTTCAGACTGTTTAAAAACAAACGACAAACAATGAAATTTCTATCCATAATATGGTTAAAATGGTGTTTAATGGTAGGATATTATGCTGATGACGGTTGCAACGTGTGTATGTTTATTTTGCACATTTTCGTGAGTTGTCCGAGTAGATAGAACTAAGAGTTGTAGGTTTTCAAACTGCGGCCATCAACATTATGGGACCAGTTTGAATTCAAAATACATTTTGATGTTGCTTATGGTGAGACTTGATATTTATACGGGACTTATGTTCATAAGAAAATAACACCCACACAAGCTCAAAACAGAAGGATTAGGTGGCAGAGTATTTTTCTAAAAGGTGACCTGAGATTTAAAAAAAAAACACAATTTTGAAACAAAAAAACAAATGTCCTGTTCAACCCCCATTTACATAACATTTTCGTCTGTCTATTCTAGCCTAGCAGTCACTTGAAATTTAGTTCAACCGACAGCAATTTCGTGGGTTAACAGGGTTCTGACAGGATTCGAACCAAGGGTTTGTCTGCTCTACTTAAAGATTATTTTCTTCACAATTTTCTAACATTTGCAATGTCACAGATTACAACAGATATTCAATTATTGTAACTAATTCAACGATCTCTATTTGAACCGACATCGCGCGACCAGCTTTTTGCTTCGCTGGTTCAGAAGGTTGAGATAACATGGTGAAAATATGTACAGCATAAAATACCCGAATCAGATATGAGTTCGTACTGTGAAAAACCACTTGAAAACGTGAAACCCACTCTGATTCAAATGAGCATATTGTCAAAGTGTTTTCAAACGAACGAAACCAGAAAAGAGTAAAATGTATGCGAAATGACCCATCGACAACATTTTATTTCAGCAACGTTGGTAACCAGAATTTACAAAAAACGATCAAAAATATGCACCTGTCTTCTCACTTCAACAACACACACCTCAATTGTATACTATTCACTAAACGTTCTAAACGTTTAGTGCCAGCCTTCTTACATTCTCTTAACAAAGTACTCCGTAAATCCTCTACAGCTTGAAATGTTTGTTTCTCTCCCTGCTTTATCCTTGGTTGTGTCGGAGCTGCATTTAAACCAGTTCAAACAATTGAGGTGCAGGATACTGTTTTGTCAAAGTGTCAAGCAGTCAGACAGTGGAGTTTACATTAACGGTTTTAAAAGAAAGCGTTAAACCTTTTACGTGTGTGAGAATGAATATAATTATCAAACCTAGCCCCCATCACCTGCTACTAGTTTAAGTGTTCTTTCCAAGGGCATAGTACATCAAACATAAGATGTATGTCCAGCTCGCTTTCCTTAGTGAAACTTTCTTAGTCGACCAGACTACCGAATCCGCGGGGATTTTCAAAGTTACTTTTAATCATAGGTGCAACATTATTCAAACCAGCTTTTAAAACAAGAGTGTTTTGTTTGCCACAACTAATGTCGTTTGATGGACTTCGTCAAAAGAGACGTATGTTTGATTTCAGATACACTTTAAACGAAACGGTAATTCTGCTCATTGGTAAAACTTCACTTCTGGTATGAAGTTCATCAGACCGATCCTCAGTTACTCAGACTTGCAGCTTATTTGAGTAACTGTTGCACTTTACGTGCAAGCACTACAGACAATGGTGTTTAGCCGAGATAAAAAGAAAACAATTATGCGCACAGAAGGTAAAAATTACTTTCCCCCAACCTATTTTGGTAGCAATTCTACTTCACAAGCATTTCAATCCCAATAGGACGCTTAATGTGTACAGAAATGACAAATTGACTTGGATTGTAGGAGCAAGGTATAGCCTAATCAAAAGCGGTATACACTGGACTGGTTGAGCTACAAAGCCACAATATGAGCTCAGACATTTCATCACTGGTCTAGATCATCCGTCGATTAGAGTTCATCAGGTAGAAGACCGATACAACATCGCTTCTTATCTCAGCTGCAGAATCGCCTGCCGCAATCAGGTATGCTGTTTGTGGCCCTGGACAGAATAGCACGTAACTGAGCCTCTTCTAAAATGGCGATGCCGTCCATCAGTACTAACTATCTAGACTTTTCTGGCCACTTAGAGATTTACCCTCTGGTCTTACCCAGCTAGACCAGTGGCCTGTTCTCTTTCTGTTCTGCATATAGTCTCTAAAGATGTTAGGGTTGAACCCTGACCGACAATGTTGGGTTTTGTTCACCTTATGAATCACGTTGCTTTATTTCGCATCTAGCGAAGTGTACTCAATTTCACTCACGAAATAAACATCACTCTCTGGTTCACAAGACCGCCTACAAAGCCGACAACTGCGGATGATCGCCTTTTCATCAATTTTGGTCGGATTTTCCTCCTGTTTGTGTATTAAATTCACCAAAACGCCATAACACTAAATCTAACCTTACAAGTATTTTGTGCGTAACATGAATTTGGTTACGGGCACTAAGCGTAACGGCTTGATTAAGTGAACACATTGAAAATCATAAACGCATATTGCTCCAGTGGAATCAAAAACATGGCGCTTGCTAACCCTCACGTATTTTGTTGAAATAATGCAAAATTACTGATACTTTTAGTTGAACAGTGTTTTTGTAGCAATCACTTTCTTATGGCTGTGTAGATTTCCCTGCATTGCCTATTTCACCGCTGAAGGCGTCAGCCGATCTTGATTCGTACAGCCCCCCTCACTTTGGGACTATTTTTGGCGTGGTATTGTGTGAACGGTTGCAGAACTTAGATAACGTGAGACTTTTTAAGACGCAAACTGTGATAAATTTCTTGCAAAATACTTTCGTTTGGAGTGAAAGAATGACCTGCTATGATTTGCAATCGTCTTTTGTGCACACCCATGTATGCTCTTCGCTGAAACAGTTCATGTTGGAAACTTTGTAAATCGGTTTTTGGTGAGCTGTGTGAACTGACTGTTTGGTTAAATGATTGTCTGAAGCAACTTCAAGATCCACGGCCACTCAACGAAATTGCAGCTCTGTGGTTAAGCATTTGGATGCAATTATTCAGTTATGTCAACCGTAAGGTTACTGGCATTGTAATTAGCATGCCAGTTCCACGCGCGAGAGGGCAGGGAGGCATGTTTTGGATCCGCACGGAGTTATGCATTACTAATGTATTCATATAAGGGTGAAAGCCGAGTCAGTTATCGTTAATGTGGATATTAGGGTTACCATTACATGTTTGTGGCGTTTGGTTTGGAAGTAGGTAACTGTTAGCATCAAAGTAGTTTTATGAATGACAGATTTTGTGAGTTACACTGGCAGCTGGTTGCGTTTTCTTTCTTCAGCTCAATACTCATTTGAAATGTGTAAGGTTTGCTGCCTACGTTGTTGTTTTCACAATCAAGCAGATTACTTACAAATGTGGTTTCTCAAGCGCATACGATTTTCCGACGAGGAAGAGATTCATTTTCGAACAGCAGATAATTGGTTTTCGTGCATTTCCTTAACAAACAGTGAAGGCCGAATAAATTTCTGACTGGTGCGTTCTTACAGGAGAATAAACTTGAACCAAAATCTACTATGAAGAAACTGAGGTTTATCTACTAAACCGGGTGTCGAGAAAACTGCGATTCCTACCCAAATATCCATTCATACCTAGGTTACTTTTTTCTTTAATGTTAACAGTTGACCAAAACCACCAGACGACATTTTAACATTACTCCAGCCATAACAATAACGTTACAAAACATGCTAGGAGGTAGTATGCATGTGAAGTAGGATCACAAACGTATTGCACACGTAAATTCAGTGCTCCATAGGTTTTGTTAACAATTTGGCTCTTCACAAAGAGTGAGACAATATGTAATCATCCGAAATTTAGTTGAGCTGATTTTAATCGTACATCAACCATTTCTATGGTAATTCAACAGCAACTCACATGTTTCTCGTTCACTCCGTTTGTCTGTGCATGTTTGATTGGCCTTTCAACGCCGTCACTCAAGTTTTCACACTCTTACAGTTTCTTTTGAAATATCGTAGTAACATTTTCTCAATAAATTTAAAAATTTCAGACTAGGCATTATTCCTTCCTAAAGCCGGAAGTCATGAGAAAACACAAACCCATAAATTATGTTTCGTTTTTCTCCCGTTTACGTTATCTCTCTGTGGACACTGTGAATTACCGCTGTCCTGAAAGTACGGGTTAGAAAGCGACAGCGACGATTTCAATAGTAGATAAACGCATCTCTTTCAAAAACCGGGCAACGTCTGCCCCTCAATTGTTTGAATTTTTGAGTACTTGGAGAGTAGCAGGTGAACAACACTTGACCGATATCATTAAACAACAGGCATAAGTTCATTGGTGTTTTCGGAAAGACCTCTAAGGAATCCACAATTTTGTTTCACACTTGACTTACAAGGTTATTTCAACCCAACGGTTATCATAATTAAGCAGACATGTTGTGATATCTCAAGAGAGTAAACTACAGATAGCATAAAGCAACATAAGAACGTCAATACTCTTCAAAAGCTACTGACTACACTAGAATGTTAGCATTTTTAGAACAAGACAAATGAAATCTATGCAATCCGTCCGGCAAGATCGACAAAGAGCCAACTGCTGGTGAGATAAAACAAAGGATTAATTTTATGTAGAACAATTTTGGTCTCAGCGAACAGAACTGTTTCCGATCAATTCTCATCTTAGGCTGGTACAATTGTATATCAGATCAAATAACACTAACGGAAGTCATTGACAGGGAATGGTACGAGGGTAAGGCGATTGGGTACATGACTTAGTTGTACTTGTGCTCACAAGGTTTTAGTAAGTCAGTGCTAATTGGTGTGAGATGGGGCGTCGGGCGGGATCAAATTGTTTCGTGAGCCGGATGTACTTGTTTGACCACGGTAATCTCAAAGTGTGAACGAAGTGTTTTTGAACACACACATCCGGTTGACGTGGTCGGATCGCGACCGTTTCGGCTATAGATAGGATGAGCCACTTGATCTTTCGTGACGCGGCAGCCGGGTCACGGTAGACAATGTGAAACGCTCAATCCGTGTCTGTGTCGGCCACCGTCAAATGGTTGGGCCAGAATGGATCAGTTAATGTTCTTTGGCATTCCGGAGAAAAGCTACGCCGGGTAGTGTTCACGAATTCCTTCGGGTAAACTTCTAATGGTGCGACCAATATATGCTGAACCACGGGAACAGTCAAATGAATAGATCAAAAATGAGGCTTCACTGTTAGGCACAGTAATTTTCAGATTAGGTGACACCGTCCGTTTTGAGTGGAACGTTACGACAGGACTTGCAGCATTTTATGACTGTGGTTTATTTGCCTTGATGATACTAGCCTGTCTGGACATCAGTAAGGATCAGCCTAATCAACCAAAGACTGATCACCATGTTACAGTAAAGGTACAACTATCGATTCTATTGGCAACGTATTTCTGTCTTCCTAGTACTGGGTAATAATTCAACTGAACATTACTGCGCAGTTTAAAATCGCCATATAGTTGACACGTATAGGTTAAATGACGTGATTTGCAGGTGCCAGTTTTCATCTTCGTCTATTCGTGCTGTTTTTGAGGTTGTTTTACAGCCTATCCTCAGTAGCAATCTACCCTAGTTTTAATTTTCTCTATGGCTAATCAAGGGAGCTTGTTGACAGCCATTGCAGACTAATTCATAAACACAACTGTTTTTACTCTTGATATATGAAGAAATCTTAAAATGCACCAAGGATAAAACACTTTTATCATCAAACCTCAGCTTTGTGCCTAACTGACGGACATGCCTCCATTTCCATTGTGCGTGGGGAAAAACGATATTAATTAAAACACTCTTCCCAGTGGTATTTTGGAAGCCTGTCGGAATATTTATCTTACGGTGGTGTAGCCTTCAGTGTTTTCTATCCTGGTGCTTGATATTCTGAGCCCATGTGCTGTAACTGGTTCGCTTGTCCTACGAGCACGTAAACAGACAACAGAATAACGGTCAGTGAGACGACGTATAACAGAACAATAGTCAACGGTAACGAACAACGGGCTAAGGAATCTGCACGACTAGTTCGAGAAGTCCCGGCGAACCCAACCACCCGAGACTGACGCATGAACACAGAAAGACTGGCCTCCGAACAGAACTTCTTTGTGTCACTCAGTCTGAAGACAACACGGTCACAAACCAGACCATATTTAAAGGGTTTGTGACCAATCAGAGGGTTAAATCAAAGGTGGACCAGTGATGATCCGAACAGTACAGTGATGCGCGTAAGCGGGATGTAAGCATGTGAGCGTTGAGGTGCGTAGATAGGGCGCCAGAGATTTGGCTCAAGTATTGAAGGATGAACTGGCGCATGATCGTGCCAACTATGAAGGTCACTCGCCAGTGTACTTTGTTTGCCTTTGTCGCACAAGTTATTCGGGGAACTGGCGACCTCCCCGATACCATGCATAGAGTCAAAGCTGTGCGGAACAGTAGTTTCACTGTGTTTGAACACGTCTGTGTCAGCAGATTTGCAAGGGGAGTTAAGTTCCGTATGAACCACGTTACCGTGATCAGTGGTCACAATGTATTGTCCGCTACGGATCAGAGAATTCATGTCTTTGTCCAGTTTCGTTTCAAGGTCCCCTGGTTATGAGATCAGTTCTGTGTAAATGCTACAAAATGGTTCCACTAAATATGATTGCCTTGTAAGGCATCCTTGACCGAACGCTGCCAAAATGTTGAGTTGGCTGAAAACATCCTCAGTTCGAACATCCATACCCACCATAATTAGTCACTTACGAGTTGTATGCATTAGCGCTTCCAACTGGCCTGGTCAATTCCTCATAAAAATGTTGTTACACCCAACTATCAGTTATTGGTTAACTATTCTAATCCTGAACGCATTGTAAACGGTAACGCAAAAAGTGTTTCGCATGATCAGTCCTCCTTATCGTCTTTGCAAAAATCACCCGGAAATTAAGTGTGCACATCTACATATTTTTCTGTATATATACACCAATCGCTATGTCCTGTTCAAACAGTAAGGTTTAATTTCATGACAGTATTCTTCTAATCGCAACTTGTTCCATTCAAAGCATCTAGTATTCCCTGCTGAATATTCGGTCAGTGTTCCTTGACAGTGCTAACAGTCCCCACTTCTCGTGAATGAGTAGATGTTCCACGCGAGATAAGTTTGCGGTTTTACGTTCTTTGTGGATAACGTGTTATAACCGACCACATCCATGGTCACCAGGATAATATGTAGTGAACCAGGTGACTGCAGCAACTTTCCTACTCTTAGTGTTGTCTCCTTGGTACAGCAAACTTGCTAGCTACCACAGAGGCCAAGCAGGGCAGCGTTACAAGTCCAAAATAGTGGCCGTGATCTTAGGTTTTCCGTTGACATTAGAACACACAGCAGACACCAGATAAACACTTAATCCAAAATAATCGCTTGCTTCCTGTTTCAAGTCTACCCTGCAAAGGCGCTGGCTCGAGACAACGTTGCTGTAGGGGACTTCGTTTTAGGCAACAGTTGTTAGGTCCGACTATCGCCGTCTGCAGTGATAAAACTTCTGGTTTTTCTTCCGTTAAGTCTCATATATCCGGTTGCTCTAATAAGCAATTTCTATCAACATACAATGCTTAAAAAGACTACTAATTTCGGACGATCCAGTGTGTTAACTAGCAAATGGAAGCGTCCCTACGGTTGATTCTCATTACCAGCTGACGGAGAATACTTCTGTAGCAATCCAGTGACGGACCACCTAGCTAACTCAGTTCATTCCAAAAGTATACGTTTGTTGTGGTATGGAGCTAGGCAGACCGTTTGAGTCATTTGAAATGAGAGCCAATGAAGATAACTTGACAGGAATCTCCTTCGAACTCGAATAACCTATGTGGTCACTGTGGCTTTCAGTTCGTATTCCCGCACTTAGTCTATACAGACGCATGAGGTGTAAACCTGCGTCATCCATGGGGTGAACATGCAAGATTTTGTGAATCGCTGTGTGGATGCTGTCATGTGCTGCATGAGTGGTTGTCTGTCAGTTGGTTAAATATGTGAAACAGTAATGTGCAAATCGTACTATCTTTTTCCGATTCTTGCATCACACAGGACGTACCTTCATTGTTTGTTTCCGATAAATGACAGCACGTTAATCAGGTCACTCCTAAGTCACAGTTATCGTGTCGTTCCGGGAGGTGTACACGCAGCTATACCTATTTGTTACCTGCCAGCGGCTTTCGCAGAATAAATGAAAACCAACATTATCTTTCTTGAGAGCTTGTTAAAATTTATTTGACCCACTGAAAGATTTCCACATTGAAGTGGAACATTCTAAGTGGTTAGTTGTGAACTCTTTCACTAACCAATCTAGTTGGATGTATGCGTCCATTCTTGTTGTGCTGTGGTTGTTGTTCTGAAAACCAGGCCGTCACAGAGAAGCGAAGTGTATGTACTGTCAAACAGTGTCAATTCTGTACGTATAACCTGCGTGCGCTAAGCACTGAAAGTAGTTGCGTACAGTTGCTCAAGGACTCACGTCTACATAAAACTACTAATGTTAGTAGTATATTCGTGGTGGTTTTAGAAACTGTATGTTTACTGTATAATTTACCGTCGTGTTCATAACATGTCATACTATTCGCGTAAATAGATACAATTGCACACACGTCCGTCCGTATAGAACAGGCATCGTATTTTTGGGTTGTCCAAGCAGAAGGAGGATGCTGGTTTGAAGGACCTTGATCGGAGCCCTTGGCTAAGAAGAAGTTTAACTCGTTATGTAAACAAACGTGGCACAGAGTTCACAATTCACTGAGAACTAGTTATCAATGGTGTTTCGTCTCTTGTGTCTGTTGAACAGGACCCATCCACACAGGATGACCAGTGCACCTGCAGCTCGATGTACTAAACATTTGCTATGGAAGGTGGACCTATCGATTAAGTCTCGCTCAGTCAGGAAGTTCAAGACCAAACATTTTGTTGTGATTCTGGACGGTGACCAAAGTGGCTCTTATGTGTTTCAAACGGAGTAGAACCATTTAAGTTATCCGATCCACTTTCCGTTCTCATTTAAGCAGCTATTTACTACTGTGTCTCAGATGGTTCCTTCAGGATTATCTCTTACTTGGTGAAGGCCGGTGATGTACGCAATCCATACGACAAAACATCCTAGATTTATGCATGTATGGACTAGTCGTTTCATTTATCCATGTTAATATGTGTATATTTCTTAACCCATATACAAATGTGCCTGCACTTGATATGTTGAGGGGTTTCAAAATAGTAATTAACAGGACTTACCTACTACTTCGCCGGGATAGTTACATTAACAGAAACATGCACATTACTGAGGTCAAGTATAAAGAATACACATAAGTAGTTCCTTTCTCCCATTTGACTAAATGTTTATCTTTTGTTGCTGGCGCACTGTTTACTGTAATCATTAGTAATTTTGATAGTCCTTCGGGCGCAGATCAGCGAAAGCACTGTTGCTATTAGATCATTATCGATCAAACTGTACTCAGCAGTTAGTAACTGTTGGACCAAAATCTCCGTGGGTCTTGTAGGCTTTTTAGTACCGTAAAATTTGTTTTCCACTGTGGAGCTGTTTGTACTGGCGTCACTGACTACCCGACTGGCGATCAGTTCAGAACTGGGTCAGTCACGCAATTGAACTATTTTTAATACATGGTTTAGGTGAACCGGCGGTATGAAATGAATTAGGCTGAACAAAGAGTAGCCGGCAAACAGCCGCAAGATGAGTAATTACCAACTCTCAATAAAAGCTAGGTGAACAGAGATAGAATTTAATACGTTTAATATCCTAAGATTCTGATTTGCTATAGAAAATCTATTGATGTAGATTCTCAGCAATAAAGCATCAGTCAGTAAAGTGTCCCTTGTGCTTGAACATCCCGCATGTTTTACTGAGTTTGATCGATTAGATTTGAACGGTAAGTCACTCAGATGTTTTGTTGGCTATTCACCAGTTTAGTCTCTGTGTAACATTCAGTCCCACATGCCATTCGACCTCAATTGGTTACGTGTGTGTGTGCACGCTAAAAACAAGGTATTCCAGTGGAACCTAATTTCGTTCATCTCAGCACTAAATCTGGTGCAGAACATTAATCACTTCCGTCAGTCTTCAAAAGTGAAGACAAAAACTTCCTTTGACCTGGGTAATCTCATCCCACTCCATAACCCTAACGTCCACATACATCCAAAAAGGCACACAGACAGACAGGAGTAAACTCACACAGAGTTAAAAACGATATCAAGCTTTGTACGTTTGCTTCTATTTAATATACGTGAAAAACTCATCTATTTTCGACGCTACAAACGAAGACCAGGCAAGGTTCTGTAAACACTTCGTCGTTTTGTCTTGAATACGCGTGTCAAAGTTCCTAATGAATCATTGCGAAGATTCGTGAAAACTGTGATAATTGGAGGATACACAGTTAAAGAAACATAATCTAGAAGGCTATTTAGAGCTTTTGGAGATGGTGCATTTAAGCTGTCAATGTGTTAAGAAAACGTCCGTTGGAAATGTATTTCGAAAAATTTTACGGAAGTCAAAAGAGCGGTGTGATGAGAAGTCGTGTATAATATAAAACCCGTCAGCAAAATGGGTTGACCTGCTGATCACTAAAATACAGGCCACCTGTACAATTAGAACATCACCCTAATGAGGAATATTCGAATTGTACCTAGAGCTTGTTAGTAAGGCATAGTCCACTCAACTCGGTTATTTTACGGAAAACAACTCTTTGTAAAGACGGAAGCGGGTAACTATTGACATTTAGCACTGTATCCCTTAACAAACAACACAACTGGAATTGTATTACTAATGAGTAGTGTAGCAAATTTATGATTTTAGATTAGACCCAATTATGAAAAGTCAGGGCTTCGGCTGGATTCTAACCAGCGACAGACACAGCATGCCTCAACGCGGCAAACATTCTGCCAGATAAGCTTTGAAGCCAGACCAGCAGCTTGGAAATTTCAGTGGTGTTGGGGGATTCCAGCGTGAACTTTTGGAGAAATCTTGTCGGGGCAGTCGATCCCCTGAATCATTTGATGGATTTCATATGAGACAATGGGAGGGATGGACTCGCAGAGACCAAATGTGAAATTTCCGAGCTCCTAATGTGACTCCGTAGCTCAGGTAGTGGAACTCTCGCTGCGTTGAGGCATACGGTACCGGTCGCTGGTTAGAATCCAGCGGAATTCCTGACTTTTCACAATTGGGGCTGATCTAAAATCATAACTAGAAATATGCACATAACCAGCTGAGTAAGCTAACAGACAATTAATAGGTCAAACAGAGCGGGAGACACGTGATTTGCAATCAAGTTCACGAGGTTCTATGATTGACGCAACTGTTTCATTAGGTGTAAATCTGATTTGGAGAGGCTGATGACGATCGCCTTAGAGAAGAATGCAAAGAGTAAATTAGTGGGGGACATTATACGTCTAACGTTTAAATTAGAATTAACCCGTTTTCATGTAGTCTGTATTTGTGAGACGAGAGATGAAGCTGACAGATTCCATTACCTCGGATTTCATGTGAATATGTTTCAGCATTCACCACCTTAATTCATTTTGGCGAGTGCATCTACGTTCTGTAGTTATCACACATACGGGTGCACCTTTCGCCACAGCTACACAGAACATGATAAATATAATGTGGGCTGGTTCCATTAGGTCAATATTTGTTGAGTGGGCAGAAAAATAGTTTTACTGTTCGACCAATCAATATGTGCATTTGTAGGCTATCCTGAGGATTTTGTAAGAAAAACGTACGGTACAAACTGCCTGTTGAGTTTACACCATAAGAAAAGGAGACGCAATAGCTAAAGACAGCATTTCACACACCGTCCAACAACCCTGGTAATCGCTACGGCGTAGTCTAGCGGACAAGGGCACGAATTACTAATCTTTGGTGGTCTGGCAACATGACACTTATTCGTGATGTTGTGATATCGTTTTTCCGATCTACCCGACACCGATGAAATCCAATAAGGTGGGAACAGCTGTCTACCACTTTGGTAACGGTGGCTGAAACCAATGAATTACGAAAGTCTCTCTCAACTCATTCTGGGCCACAGTAGTGTTTACTACCCTGTGTGTCAATAAAAAATAACTAACCAAACTCAGTCTGTGAGAAAAGGGAACACGGTAGCTAAGGAAATTACCACAGTTGATTTTCAGTCCACAATCTGCATTGCTTACAGGCCTGAATAAATTTGCGGTTGTATTTCATTTTTACAGTATCCGTAAAAATCCAAATATTAATCAACGCGTTTGTACCGACAGCGAATATTGACTGACTTCCCGGGGATGTCCGTTCATGAGCAACACCTTCCATAATCCCTCCTCTTCTCCTCGTTTGCCGTCATCGGTGCAGATCTGTCAGTTTCTGTGAAGCAGGGTTCGTGCCAAATCTTGTTTGTAAGTGATTGGCGCAAAAGAGACGAAGTATAATTACTGACTGCTTCCTGGGACCTCTTGGTGCACTGAGCGTTATAATGAGCTGTCCTGACGTATAACGAGTGAAATTTCTGGAAGAGATAAACTGTCGTTTAACCCTTGCTCAGGAGAAACAGGAGAGCTAGAATGGACGAGATTCAGAGGGTTTCAAGTTGAAACAAAGTGGATATTGTTGGAAAAAATCACGATTTTATTTACGAATCGCTTATGCAGCTTGGCGCCGTTTATAGCAGCAGACAGATTAGATTCATTCATTCATTCCTATACAAGTACCCGCAAATTCTTGACTCAACAGAATATTCATCGCCCCAACACTAATCTGCTTATACGATAGTCTTTCAAGATCAAACGGCTATTAGTTGTGCACAAAGGTATAAACTGTCTTAGGTATTCAATTGAAAAGCATAAGGTAAATTATGACAAAAGATAAAATCACGCAGTAAAATAACTGTTTTTCTGGGTGGAATGCCCGTAAATAACTATGCATCATCAGCAGAAAACATCATGAGCGGTCTAATCTATAGTGCTTCAAAACCTGTGCCAGTATGAGAGAATATTTTGTAGAATGGGAGATAAGTATCTAGAACGTAAAACGGTAAATACTAACAATATTTTTGTCAAGCTTGTGGGACGCTTAGTTGTCCATGCACAGACTTAGTCCCATTGGGATACACCATAACTGTAGTGTGCGGGTTCCGATGAGCTCCGTTTGTCTGTACCAAATTTCCGAGACTTAATCATAAGTAGTAGAATTTTCGAGCTTTTTTGAGCTTTGTTCCCCCATCAGACTACTAAATATCAGCCCTACTGTCTACATGGCATTTTTGTTTGCAAGAATGATTTCCACTTTCGGATCACTTGTACCGGAACTGTCGTTTAACTACAGTAACACTATGTCTTTCATCTCTCGTGGTTGTTATATAGCTTGAAAATGTTTGGATATTGAGCAGAACTTTTGGTAAATTGATGAGATCAGAACGCGGTACAAAATCCAGACCAGCTTCGCATGAATTCATCTCTCGTTATCCTGCGACGCTGAAGATGTCCTGTATTTGCTCACACAATTTCTCAAATTACAGTTGTGCTGTAGTGCACTCGTTCGGGAAAAACCTTGACGTTCAGCCCGAAATACAGAATCTCAATTATGCTCTCATAACTTGATTTAAAGATAGGTTCTGCACGTGTTCCAGCTTATCCGTGTGGAGTAGACACTCTTTATTTGAACTAGGCAAGTACCTCCCAAACTGAACAGAGATTTGTTTCTAATGTTTATTGTATGGTTCAGGCTGATACAAAGTCAATCACTTCAAAGTACGGACAACTAAACTGGCTAGTTTAATATATGCAATGTCCTGCATATTGTGAATAGCATTAATAGTAGGCTACATGGACCATCAGTTGGCGGCTCTCCGAGGTGAAGACCACGGAGGATGAAAATGAACCTATTTCCATTGAAAAGACAACCATCGAGACCAAGATAATGAAAATAGTTTGATTCACAACCGATCGTTGATGTGTAAATTGTGCACACCCCGTTAGCATGGTTTGGGCAAAAAAAAATTAAAATGCCACAGGTAATTTTTCATAACGCTTACTCTCAGAACAACTCGCCATGACCAGTTTCAACACACTGTGAATGATAATCTAACCAAAGTCTGAGTAAGGCGTAAACCAGTAATACTCCGTTCTAAAAACGATGTGCATGACACTATAGAAGAGAAGTTGAGAACCTCGTCAAGTACCTCAACATGCTGTCGGTTTGGTCTCCACATCAAGCTACACCTACCTGAGATGAATGCGTTCAAGTAGTATCGGTTTGAGGACGAACTTCATCAAACAATACATTCTTTTTATTTCCGGTTTATCACATCTCAGCCCCAGAGAAAGACATGCGGATCAACAAATTAATATGTAATCGCAAACAGTTCGTGATTTTTGCAAATCGGTGAAGTCAATGTCAAGCTGAAGGATAGACCTGGACCTGATTGAAGAACACAAAGCATAATAAACATGTCTTCGAGGACTCCTATTTGGGTCGACACGACTAAGACGGATATTAAACTGGAGATGAGCAATCTGATTGACTACAGCACGTTGAATCTGTTCGAGCAAAATCAAGTTTATCACTAGGTGGCTTGTAACCTGTAAACGTAATAACCCCATCTGAAACGGTCTGATAAACTGTATGGTCCTGCGGAACCCGTAAACGTAAAAAAGACAGTCTAAGCTATTGGATCGTATACGGCTCTGAAGATTGCACAGTCTATTCTCTCGCGCCACAACGAGAATATACTGAATGTCCAAGTAGATGAGAAGAGAACAGCCAAAGTGCTGCGGGTTCACACAGAACGGCCGCAAAATGAACAAATTTTTGGCCCTTTGACACAACTGAATCCAGATGACCTCAAGACAAGTTATGATCTCCAGGTTCAGAAAAGTGGGAGAAATATGCAAGTAACATTATATTCAACGTAAAATGGAAGGTAGATGCCAAGCTTTTCGATAATCAATCTGGAATGCTTACCGCCACAAAAATACGGGAATGTAGAAAAGAACAAACAAATTCAGCATTTCCCACCAGACCATAAACCCTATTCAAAAAACAGGAGGAATAATTTAATTATCTCAATACAAGAAATGAACATATCATCTCTCCAGAAATGTCATTTGTCACATATTTCTGTTTTTACAAATAACTGTTTGTTAGGCATTTGCTTCTAAGTTAGGCGCTTTAATTCTTTTCTAATACCCATTATCATTTCTTAACGAGCTCCTTCATTTGTGAGTAGTGTATTACGCCAGTTCGGGGATTAAAGGGCGAATCTTATGCCAGAAAAACGATGGACCAGAAGCGAATATTGTGTACGCCCTGTAGGGGAAGTGCCACCAGGGTGAATGGCGATATGTTGCTGCTCAATGTATGTGAATGCACGTCAGCCGTGTAAATTAGTGTACGCGCTCGTGGTTCTATGTTTTAATATAACCCTTACGGGGTTCCATGCCATTAAAAGAACTTTGCATGCCAAGCGTCATTTGCGGTCATAACACTACGAATGCACCGGCCAAACAACGAATTATTGAGAACGTTGGTTGTGTTCTTTAACTAGCTGGAAACTTTTATAGTACTGAACTAATACAAACCACTAGATCGATATGCAAATCGTTTGTCCACGCTTAGTTCGTAGTCACCTATCATATACTAACCTCGATGAACAACTTGTAAGTATCACGAGTTATTTACACAGATGCCACCCGGGCATCTTTTAGGTGTACTGTCAAACTGTATAATGTAAGGGTATTTCGTCAAAAAATAAGCTTACAAGTTTTTCGCAGTCTTCCTACAGGAAACCAGTCTTACTGCCCTCGTCCAAGCTGACTTGCAAAGAATCTTGCTTTTAATGTGAAGTCGTTTTGACCGCTTACCGACTAACCTTCCTGCAAAACGTGAGCGTGTTTGCTCTCTCTACTCTCTGTTTACTGAGTAACGGACTAAGAGGAGAGAGGACGTTGGCCAGTTTGGTAAAATAAGCCGCGAGCCTGTGGTTTACCTGGTGATACTCATGAGCCACCCCGTGGTCGATGGTGGTCCCACAAGTGTTGCGTTGTAATTGTCCAATTGAAATGCATGGAACTAGAAAAGAACATGATAACAAAAATGTGAGTGATACTCAAATAAATCGAAAGTGTGTTTGGTTTTTCCCTTGGTGGCGGTACCTCTTAAGGTAGGCAATGTCTTCGTTCGAGGAGTATTGCGAGGTTACTAGGGGAGGACAGTATGAAATTAAACAGTTAGAAGAATACATAGAGGTTTGGCAAATTCTTGAAACTATGGATGTAAGGCTTCTTATAAATGTCACTCAATCTTTTAACGATAATCTAATAGCATTATACCTAATCATCATACTGACGTTCCCATTGGCGTGAAGTATTTTGGGTGTGGAGGGCGATGAGGTTTCCTTTAGGAAACTAAACTGCAGCCGATGCGGACGATAAACTAAAAGTGTTCGGACAACCATGAGGTTGTGTTGTAGGCGTACAACGTTGTGGTTTATGTTTTCAGTTGAAACTTCTCGAGCATGCTAGTATTTCCACAGGAATATTAATGGTAAGTTCGGACAGTTCTGGTTGACAGTAGTTAATGGGCATCACCAGAAAACAATATAGAGGAGTGTTCTGATTTGTCATTGTCCTTAAGCGTCGTTTGAAGAAGTCAGCTGTGGCAGAACAAGAATGATTGAAATGTAAACACGAGTTGTCGTTAACCACTGCTTAATTTAGGTGTCATAACGTAGAACATTTCCCTCTGCCTAATGAACGCATTTTGGTGGTACCAAAATCTCACTGAACAAAATAAATTTGTCCTCATTGAAGGTGCGTTATTGAGGATTATTTATTTGCAGTTAATTACTTATTTTCAGGTTAGTCGTGCCGTTTGCCTCCGACTCACTCGAGCCTGTATGTCAGAGGTGGTGTTGAGATAACTAACTTTGCACAGACTCAGTCTGCATAATGACCCTCAACGTCATTGTAAATTAAGTTCAGAGTAAATGATATGGATGGTACGTGATTAAACAAACAATGGACACCCACATTCGTAGTTCGTAACACTTGCAAATTAGTTGTATCGTTCATCCCAGACTTTATTCTTGGAATATGTGGCTGAAATTCAGTAGGGATACGTACCGGATGGGTGGCAGAAACAATGAGACTGGCCTCCTTGTTTCAGTTTGACTTTTACGAAATAGATTTGAAAAAAATTGCTGTCGTAATTCCGTGTTCCTCCACTCGTACACAAAAACTGTATACACAATCTGATTTGTACACAGCAGTCATTAAAATTATTGCTCACGAATTTTAGTAGAACAGTTTTGTCAGAATATGGTCAGACGAGTAACACAGAACTGGCATTCGTAAAGTGGACCTGACTGATCATAGGTTGAAACAAAGGAGGCCGGACACAGTAAAGCTGTTCGCTTAGTGAACGTGTCCACGGTGATCTTTCGAGGACAAACTACCGGGTCTGCTTGAACAAACAGAGTTGGCGGCCATGGCGGCAGTACTCCAGCAAAACTTGGGAACCGGAACTTATTATTTGTGTAAACGACGGAGAATCTCTGGGTTAACCCCACCCAATAATGTCCCTCTTATCACCAACTTTCATTGGCCATTGATGTTTTCGGTATATTCTTAGTGCGCTGCCTTTTGGATGCACGTTAAATCTGTAATTCATTACCACGGTTCGTAGATGTAATTCATAAACTAGTCAAGTGAATTCGGAAGCCAGTTTCTGATGAAAATGTGTGAGTTATCGAATGCAAAGCAAGAGATTAACTTGCTCCAGTTCTTGCCATCATACCACAGACAAGACCCACTCACTAATAGGTATGCAGACTGGAATGCGTTTGACGATCTGTTTTGTTAAGGCAAGTTGACAGATGCATTACAATTAGTTCGAGTTGCTTACACCGGTCCGACGTTCCCACCTAAACCGTTGAGGGGAATATTTCTGTGGAGCCACAGTGCATACAGCTGTTTTTTTATAGCCTTGTTGGAGTGATGTATCTCTTATCGTTCCCTTCTGCATACTTTACTGAACAGTTGACTTTCGCACTCACGTGACCGACAGTCTTTCTTTTTCCAAAATGTGAGCCCTGGCTCAACTCAGATGAGCTGGAGCTCATCGACTCACAATGTATTTTCTCTCTCCTTCGTCTAGAGTTTGCCAAACACTGCTAATCAGCAAACTGTTTAAAAACCTGCAAGAAAGAAACAGTAAGTCACAGTGACGTGTTGCTTTCTGTGAAACCCACAGTGCCGATATCTACTCTAACGATTTGATTTCATACGATTCGCCTGTTAGCTGCTCAAGGCTGAGCGTCAGCCGAGTACACAAGAGAAATAAGTGCTCCCATTGCTGTTTGCTGGAGATAACGATTATCGAGTGGGTAGGAATGTTCATGATTAGCCCATGTCCTCGTGTTTTCTGCTGCGGACTAAATGGTTGTACATATGATATCCCGAATTCTCAGGTCGCCTGTTCTATAGATAAATATTCTAACTTTCAGTTGCTACAAATATGAATGCCTTACACACACTGAGTAAGTGGATTCAGTTAGCGGTTAGACAATCCTCAACTCACTTGGAAGAGAACTAATGGAAGAAGCCAGCGTCAGCGACTGTGGGACATCAGCTAAATGAACATTTTTGATCTACCCTAAGAAGACCTTCCTTGTCTCGAAACAATTGTTCGCATTAATACCAAGTAGACATCACAATCGAAAGAAATCACACCGATTTGCACATGAATGTGGATTGTCTGTAACCATGTTGCTCAGATGGTAACCGGATAGGTTATTTAGTTTAAACGGTTTTCCGGTTGTTATCTGACCGGAATTGTAGTGCAAAATGTTATCAGCAAAAAAAGCAACAAAATCTGAGGGAGCAAAATCTTCTATCGTCTCATCTTCAGTATATAATTTATTGGTAAAAGTGACTATTCTAAGTGTGTACGCTAAAAGCATTGTCAAAACATAAGCGCAACCCAACCTGCACGTCTATTCTAAGCTATGGCTTCAGCTGGAAGAAGCATGCAGAATTTACTTCAGAATGCATGTTGCACAGCACAATATATTCTCAGAGACTTAGGATGGTTGTTAGAGCATCCAGTAAGTTGATGTTATCATTAGAAGACACACATCTGCGACTAGGTTAGGATTAGGCTGTAGTTGAACCAGCAATGCAAAATACACGCCAAAACGTTGGCATTGTTGTACCAGATGAACAACTAAGTCACGTAACAAGATCTGACATTTCACGTTTGTATTCAACCATACGCCTAGCCCACCGTTTCCTATGGAGTTCACGAAGTGAACCAGGAGATAAACTTTTCTGACGGGACCTCTCAAGCAGTACGTGTTGAAATCTACCAAATCCAGTGTTAAGCTCTGAGAGTTAGGGGTAAAACAGAAAGATGATTTTAGAATTATGCATCTACCGAACTTTTTCATAATGAGATGATCCGAAGTTTCGCAGAGCTGAGGTTCAAACGTTCAGTAGTTTCAAAATATTAGATCCATGTATCTTCACATTTTGGTTGGAAGTATTCCGACAGCTAACGTGTTCCTTTCCCCTCCATAGGATTCTTAAAAAAGATTAACTGCAGCTTGGTATACACATGACCACTGACTCACGCAATTATTTCGCTTGAGTGTAAGTAGAATCTTCGGAAATATTGTCAAAATAAATTATAAACTACGAAGAATCTGTTTCTTAGTTCGGTCTAATGGCTCTTAAATATAAGCACTTTCTTATTAGCCGGATTTCTTCGGAAGTACGATACACGTCGTTGCGCACATAAGTCGATATCTCTGAAAACTCGCATAATATAGTCATTTGCATGTGTTACGGCTACTCCGCTCTGGTGATAAAGTTCTTCACGTATCGACTGGCGAAGAGGTTTCTTTGCAAAGTAGAACTTTCGTTATCAGTTGGTATGAATCGCCGTGACCAGGAGCACATCTAGTTCTGTACTGTTATTCAAACATGGAGTCGGCTGCGGTAAGTGAACCGTTATAACCCCGCAGCTTTTGTCCATACAATAATGTACTGTAGCCGGGTGTTTGAGGAGTAATGAATTTAAAAGTTCCCAAGCGGATGCTAATTATTTTGAATGCTTCAAGTTGTGATTTGAAGAAGTATTACGAAATAAACTTTCGTATTTCATAACATGGCGCAGTGAAGTTAGTTATCGACTGCTTGTCACTGCAACAGCGTCCATGCAATTTACCTGTCTATATTATCTTCTTAATAGGCTGGAAAATCTAACGTTTTTCTGACAAAAATTTGAAAATCGTAACCCCCGTCCAATTACCAACGTCATTTATGGCTCAGCGATAAATTCTGTGGTAAATTCTTTGTACTTACGAGATTCACGGATATGAGTCTACGATAAACCGTCCATCTCCAAGATCATAAATGCAACTTGACCAGGTATTCTCTGAACTGCTTTATGCCAGCAGTAGTTTCTCGAATGAATTAATCATCTTGGTCCTACTGGAACGTTTTTAGCCTTTTAGGTCCCATGCTTCTTCACAAAGACTAGCATATTTGATACCACTGGACTACTAAGGATGACTCACACTTAATACACTAACAGAAGAGGTAATGCGCTTTTGCCAATTGCTGCATTCCAAATAACTCTCTGGAGCAACAAGAGAGGTACTACTACTGAAAGGTATGTCTGAAATACTCTTGGTATTTTAGCTACGCTTCAACTGCTGGGTAGGGTACTTTTGTTTGAGAGGTTTCACCGTAAGAGCCTTCCCTTGATATCAAATTTACCGACAAGTCTACACTTTTCGTTAGACATCGCAGCTCTTCGGCAGCGCCTTGGAAATAACATCCATCCTACGGAAAGGAAAAAACGGACAATCACCTGCACATTGGTATTACATACACACAGGATGTCCAGACCGTTTTAATTTTTGAAGTATGACTAGTCCATCAGAGACGTTTTGCTTGTACAAAGTCTTCTGCATATCCAATGAACCATAGTAAAATTTGCTCTTGTTTCGTAGAAGGCGCTACTTTAATGATACTTCGCTCAAGATGCAACATCAGTGAACCGTCTTACTTCCACTCAATACACAACCACTGTTGAGATATTTCCTATCCCAAACACTAGCAAAAAGGTGCCGGATTCAACCTAAAAACCACACACACATTCAGGATGCCTAGTTAATTTTTCAGACCGCCTGGTCGTCAAAACTCACGCGATGAAAAAGTATTGTCTCAATGTTTTGCTGGTGCGACTAGCTGAGCTATGTTTCATCACTTGATAGTGTGTGAATGCAACACACTTGTTTGGATACAACTAAAGTCCTATTGTCACTGTACATCATTCTTTCTAGTTGCAAATCCCTGCCGCCCTTGCCCGTCGTAACAGGTATTATGGATAGTGTTGAGCCTTTTTCTAGTCACAACGTTAAACAGATTGTAACACTTGGATCATTCAAGACACTGTTATGCAGTCAGAGAATGAAGTTATTTGTATTTATCGGAGCAACACCTGTACAAACCGATCAGTTGATATCGCGCACAGAAACTTGATTGAGACGATCCACCAAGCCACCGGTTTCCTGATTACATTTTATTGAATGCGATTCCCTTAAGCTACTGCTCACCTCAACTTTTCTGATGTAAATAAGATGCACGTTCCATGTAGTTAACTGATAAGAATAAAAGAAGTGATAACGCCACAAATTTTTTCTTCTTTGAGTCGTTGACATTCGTGCATTTCCCTAAGATTTTCCAAATTGCACACTTTCAATGATTCGGATTGGCATGTTGTCATTTGTACGACATAGATGGGCTAGCATTATGTCGTATGAAACGACCGCGACATAGACAGTTACAGAGACCAGTATTTCAGATTTTTGGATTGTACTTCGAGAGAACAACTGCACGAAGTGCTGAACTGTTTTGGAAGCAGTCATAACTTACGATAATGCACCAAAGAATATGAACATCGATAGGTTGTGGAAGATTTTTCATTACACACTTGAACACTGTACTCGACTAGACCGTTACTCCGGTTTCAGCTGAGTATCTGTGAGGTTCCATGGACGAAACGAGTGATGGTATGGTCTAGTTTGTGAAGGCCCAGGTGCTATCATGAGTGTCCCCATTTGTGTTATACAGAACTCATGGATAACAGGACCACTTTGTTACGGTAGATGTTGTGTGTAGAGATTTTATGCTTAATTTATCGTCTGAAGTTTTCATAAGATATTAGTTTATCGTGGCAAATTCTTCTTTTGTGGAGGTTTACATGTCGCCAAATTACCAGCTTGTCTATTATAAGGGTGAAAATCGGAATATAAAACTGATAACTCAGAATAACTTTATCGTCAAATCAGCACCATATCACGGGGAAGTCGACGACTGGTACTATAGATGGCTAGCAATGCCCTGGAAGTAATTTTAGATTTCCACGTCAGGCCAAACGAAATTAAGTGATGTCCAGTCTAAAAATTGATAGCAGGACTGAGTTTAAAAAATAACGGATCTACGTTATCTCCAGTCAAGAATGCCAGAAAAATGTTAAGACTCATGAGTAGTCGATATACTTTTACACCTTGGGCTGAGTGAAAAATTGCAAGCTACCATGACTTCCGTAGGAGTTTGCAGTTCTAGAGAACAAGCGTATACTCTAGGCTACATGGTTTACTAATGCAATTTGTTAAAATGAATTTCACATTGCAGATACAAACCGCACTAGTTGGCACAAAGTATTTTTGCCGGTAATTCCAAGAACAAATCACATTGTTACAGAGTCACACTACAAAACAGCTATATTTTGTCTTTTGTGAATCAGTTATTTTTAGATGACTGTAATTTAGAAAAATGAGGTTTAAATCATGTGGAAAACTTCGTGGTAGTGAGATAACTTTTGTGCAGCTGCACAATCCATAAAAGATTTTAATCTGTTTATCGCATATCACTGTCCTACCCGTGACATTAGCTAGACTGGACGGATAGTTAAACACGGTAGAATGACCTTCATGAAATCGTGTTTTCACACCTTTTGCATCGTGTAGTTCAGGCTAAAACCGATTCGCCTTGACAGAAAATGTGATCACGCTGGGCAAAAATATCTGTCAATCTCTAGGGAAATTTCTTCCCCTTTCTAGGGTGCACTGACGCTTTTTTTGTTCTGTACTACTCGTTCAAAAGTGTTTTGTTTCATTTACTCTGTCCCACCCCCTTTCAAATTCTGCTTGAAATGTGTATCGTGCAGCATCCTGTTGACATCCGTGTGTGACTAGCAGAGATGAGTGACATTGAACGCGTCCGTTTGACACAAAAATAACATCTTTGAATTGTGTTGCTCACCCATCGCCAACACAAACGACTAGATGTGGCCTGCGCACAAATCTTCTGAAAATTTAGTTGACGCGGGCGATTATATCTGCACATTCAGCATACAACAGAATGGTACATCGTTGACTAGTCAGCCACAAAAGGGGAACCGAAATAGCATTCACAGATAATATTCCTTAATTAACAAAACCGTGGGCGACATGACGACCGGCAATGTAGCAAATGAGTGCATAATCTGAAAAGCATTCGTAAGACGATCGATGCTTCTAAGCTCACATCGAATGCACAGCTTGTAAGCTGTATGTTTTTGTTGAAAAAGTTTGACGTTTTATTTTTTCCACGATTTATAGCTCAGTAGTAATCGTACTTGTACACATGCTATCTTGTGCCCCATTTAATTGCTTTGATACCATTCTGAACCATATAAAAGAATGTATTGGTGAAATTGTTAATGGACAGTGATGTTGGAAGCCTGTACAGATCTTTCATTCATAAGCTATCTGAAGTTCAGATCAGTCTGGTCAATGAAGTCTGGTGAGTGTATTCGTCCTTTGGAACGTAAGTACTACAGTATTCCGCCAGTGGAACGTAACAATTCTGCCTGAACAACAGGAAATTGAAATGGAGGAACAAACTTGAGCAATAGTTGATTAATCTTGAGGCAAAAGAGATAAAACAACAAAAGACTGAGAGGAAAACACTTATCGTAGAAAGAAGCTGTTGTCAAGGACAACGAAATTGGTTAACAGAAGAAAGTGCTCGCGATCAATTTTCGTCAACAAATCGAATTTGGTTCAACTTTAAGATGAATAAATACACGATAAAATCCTGGATAACTCATTACTTGGGTAAGTATATAAGTCAAATTAAATCACAAATTGTTTGTTGCAACTAGTATGAAAAAATGAACACAATGATAATGCAAATTTGTAGCATCTTCCTATTGTATACCGTTGTGAATGACAGGTATGTACGGCGGCTCAAGGTTAATTAGTAAACGACGAACTACGCGTAATTGCAATTGCATAGATCCATTTAACGAAATATTATGTTCACCACTCTAGAGAGGAAAGAGCACGAAGGAGATACAACAAAAATCGCAGATTTGACTTAATTTAATAATATGGCTTGTTTCTGTCAAAACACATCAGTAGTACAATATTTTTTTACTCTTACTCTTAATGGCTTTGTAAGTTGATACAATAGTCCCGAAAGAATGTAAACCAACATTAGTAGACATACTGTTACTCTAAAACTAACCACATGTTAACAGACTATGCCAAAATGATTCAACGCATTCTGTTTTGTCGTGTGATAATAGGTGCGCTTCAGAAAACCTGAGCAGTTCTGCAGTTCTAACCGAATGAACGTAGTTTCCTGTGTACCCGCTGTAGCTGGACGTAGTGCATTTTCATTTTAATTTCGATCGCGTGAAATTTCAACGGAAATAGCAGAGTTTTAATTCAAACACAGAATAAACTCATCTTTCCAGAATAACCGTCTGAATGTCAATAGTTTCAAGGTCAACTAAAATACATTTCTGGCTCAGGATTGCCTTGAGTGCACAGAAATGGAAGTACCTCGAAGACCAAGAGCGACGGGAAATTTCTTCCGGGCCTGATTACAACAAATATTAGTTTTAATTTAACGAAAGCGAGAGTCCAACACGTGTTTAGTGCTCGCTGAAGAAATTCGTACAACAGGCAGCCTAAACAAAGTATACAAATCTTATTTCACTTCGCCCTATTTCATTTGTCTATTGTTTGTTTTATCTTACACGTTCCTTTTAAATACACATACACATGAGTACGTGAAAAGTGGAATACTTACGCTGCTGTTACCGTTCTTTTCCTAAATCTTTCAAGCATCCGATCCTCAGGTTCGTTACATTCTTCCACCAGCATACCAAAATATCGTATTCATGTCCATGCAATGAACGGCATCTTTTTTTCGGACTCACTATTGTTGGCTTCCTAGTATGTGTAAGTGAAAAATATTGCGAGGAATTCTGTCAACTTTATTAAACAACAGTCACGAGAATTTAAGTGGGAAATGTTCGATAAAGAGAATAAACTTAATATATCTACCAGAATGAAAGTGTAACGGTTTGATCGGAAAAAGTTGTGTGATACATTCACCAATGAGGCTGAAAAGACTGCGTGTTATATTGCAATCTGGCAACAGTAGACTTCAGAATTGTCTTAACTGTGTCCACTGGAGGCCTAGCCTTAACCGATAACAGTGGATATACATACTCTGTGTAGTGAACAATTTTAAAGTTCCACACTATTTGGCTGAAGCTTGTTGGTATATTTTACTCGCGATAATTAATTTGAAATGGAAATCAATCCCACAGGTTTAAATGCACTGAGTTGAAAATAGCAACATAGGAAATGAAGGAAACAATTCTGACCCAATTATTTTTTGAAATATTACCAGTTCACGTTGGTCCTTTGACGCACACCACACATTCACACACACTCTGCTCCAGATTATCGTGAATAAATCTAGCATTGAAAATTGAAGTTGTTAATTGTAACCAACAACTTACTCCACAGAACTTTCACATTTAATAAAACTGTGTTCGCCCGATAGATTCTTACTGTAAAGAGCTGAAACAAATAAACACATGAACAGTCTAAGAAAGTGCTGAGGAGTAGACGGGGATTTGTTTTATTTTCAAGCTGACCACCACTCACATTTGATCGCAGCGTTCGCATTCACATAGACTTTCCAGTCAGCCTCTTTCGAAAAGAAGCACTAGACTCGAGTTTCGCTCTCGTTAGAGCTCATCAGTAGTGCATATCCTTGCCACGGCCGGGATTTGAACTCCGGCCATGTCTTGGAAGTCCTAATCGCGGGGTTATTGATTGGAGTTAACAGGACAGTTACTGTGTCTCCTCTCAAAACGATCGGACAACCTGATCATTGTTCACAAACGAGAGTGGTTGAGCGTTCAGATTTGATAAGTCTAAGAAAGAACAAAAACAAGTCTTGGTAAAGAAAAGAAAATGACATAAATTCACTTATTCTCTCGGTCGGTACAGTTACGGAGGGTGTATGTAACATGATGCCCCTGAATGTCAGTTTCCTTATCTGACACGTCTAGTCGAATGCTTCGAATTATTCGTTGCAAATAGTCTTCTTATGACATAAAACCATGGTACCATGTAGAATGCGATAAGTTCACATATTCATAAAGGCGAGGTGATAGGGTCCGAGTTTTGAACCTTACTTACACTTAACATTTGAAAATAACTAAAGTAGCGCAGAAGACCATAACTCAGTTGCAATATACTATAACCTTCCACAGTAAACGGGTGAAGGAAAAGTATTTTATTTTGAACCCATTTCACGAAACTTACTATCAAGTAGAACTTATTGTGTTAGGGATTAGAAGGGGTCTAAGTAGGCAATTAACACGATTATATGGCTGAAACACGCGGTTCGCTTCAAAATTCCTCGGGGACTGTGGTCCTTGTAAAGTACCCAACTATATTTTTTAATTCTCTATGAGTTGCTTTTCCTGTGTATAATATTGCCGTTTTTTAATTTTTCGCCTTTTCTTATGCCGACCGGTTACCTGGATGCAGAGAAAACTCTGTTGTGATGAAGCTTCACTGTTCAACCTCTCTTAGCTGCCAAGCTTGTGGCTATAAGTAATGTCCCCTAACAGTCATGATCCCTCAATATTCGCCTTACAATCTACAAATCTCAAGAAAGATATTAGCGCAATTTCATTTCTCAATCTCTAAGGCAGAAGGAGAGCACCTTCACGAAGTAAGACAGTGCTGACCAACGGTATTCATCTACTTACTGCTCTCCAGTTTCTGTTGCGGATGTATAACATAATTTTACAGAGGAGCACTTAATTGTAAGTGTGTCAAGTTCTCTTATGTTACCTTAGCTGGTTCCTTTCGATCACTTTTGAGTACAACTGATTCCACACTCACTTCCCAATCGAAGTAATTCACAGTCTCTGTTTCTCAGAATGTACTATGAATTGTAACATATTAGACAATGGGTGAGATTCTTTGTACAAACCGAGTATAAAAGGTCTCTAACCTTTGACAGATGGAGATCACAGCTTTAACAATAAGCTCGTAAGTATAATATCCTCCAATAATCCTTTCAAAATCTAATTAAAAACTCCCGTTTAAAGTTTGTTGTCATAGTTTCTACTTAGCCGAGGTATAGCAAACTATCTAGGTAATTGTCAGAATCAACCTAGTAACTCGCCAGAATTAACTGAGTCAATCTGCAAAGGGTTATACAGAAATGATACTAATGCATTTTGCCGCCAAGTCCACATCAGCAGGTTGTATCCATATGTGCAAGAGGTTCGATATAATAAACTTGACTCTAAGAACTGTAGTCGTCGAATACTGTGGTGCTTGTTCTATGAGCCTCAAAGTGCATAGTGGATACACTGGCCGTTCGATGGTAATCGGTTTCCAACTTGAACAGTGGTCGACTTGATCACAGCTTACTGCGGAAAGCAGAGGTTATTTGGTTGGCTTTCAATCTACCTAACTTTGTGGATGAACCGAAAACGGCCATAATGGACTATAGGCCTTTATACTTGGAATTAAAGCAACAGAAATCACGTACGAAAAGCAACATAGTTTTGTGTCGCGTACCTTGTTACAAACATAAACTTCCCAGGACCACACAGGAAACATTTTTTGCTTGAAATGAGTCAGGTTTTTGCAATGGAGAATCAGTGCAGTGGTCAGATTTGCTCAAACCCAGTTTGACTAAGCACCGTTTTCATGGCAGACTGACGAATTATAAAAAGCTTTTGGTAAACAGTTGGCAAGCCAAAATATGACACTATTCTAAAGGCTATTCAGCTATAGCTGTCTTGTCTCCTGAAACACTACAAGTGACTCACGACAAGTGAGTGACAGGGCAGTGAGCAAAGTTCTTCAATGATGACTTTTGTAACCGTTAATAAGAGGAGAGTATCAGTAATTTGTTTTACGAGCCTGCACAACTAAGGTTACTAGTTCCGTTAAATTTCCAACAAGAGCTATAAGCCCTTACCGCCAAAAACTAGAACCGTTAAATGGGGTTTCTTAAAACGATAGCTAACTAGGCGAAATTCATCGAAACTTCGTGTATTTCTCAAACAAATTGAACACCAGCCACGACTGGTCGTAGCCTTCGCATTCGCATAGAATTTCCAATCGATCCTTTCCGAAAAGAAACAATAGACTCGAGTTTTACTCCTAGTACAGCTCGTCCCTATTGTATATCCTTATCATGGCCGAGACTAGGACTCCGGCCATGCTTTCATGAGGCAACCATGTTCACCGCCTCGCCATTCACCTCATAACAGGCATGACCGAATTGTCATATGTGAACGCTCAACCACTCTCGTTTGTGAGTAATGATCAGGTTGGCCAATCACGGTAAATGTCTTGTGGGCTCTAATCGTTAGCCCCTTGACAAGGACTTCTATCCAAGTTGAAATCATTAGTAGTCGTTTATTTGTGTTATTGTCCACCCTAAATCTGTATTAAGCGTATGTAAAGCAGTGGTCACAATATTGCTCTGTTAGCTGAGTGCCCCAGAGCTAGGGGCATTGTTAACAGGATTTCGTCTAGACCTGATCACCTCGTCGCCATCAAAATCCAAGCGTGATCAAGGTGGTACGGGGTAGCAAATGGATTACGGTTTATCACAGACTACCTACAGTGTAGGATGAGTGGTAGAAACGTCTCACCAGCGTTTATCTCGAAAAGTGTTGTCGTATCGTTATATTATGTTCACACGATCGTGAATACTAGTTACAACCCAAGGTTATTGGACAGTTTAACACCTTTAAGGGAATGGGAATTCGTTAGGATGCTATAAACCGCGTGTGAAGTGTTTATACACCGCCAATTTTATGACCATTTTTTCTGTCGTTTTACTCATTGTTTCCAAATCATTTCGACTCATCTTCGAACACCAACTAGGAGTAGATAATTGAATAATAGTAAAAGTTTACTTTCAGTTGCTTGGGGAGTTTGTAAAACGCAGCATGGCTTTGCCCACATGAATGCTGTTATACATTTGGCAATTAGGTGAATCCTATCGACCTGTTCACCTTTAATTCGCTTCACTATGCCAACTAACTTACAACTGTAACCGTTAGGTTACGGTGTTCTTACTTAAGTTGCGTTTACTTAATTTTTCATCAAAATGTACATGTTCATCGGGGAGACAGGTTGTACTTATAATGTTGACATCTTGGTGAAAGATGCTTGAGTGACACAGAAAACCAGTTTCTGTGTATGTGCAACGGTTAACGAAATAACTTGCCTACATATACAAGCTATACCAAGTCGGTGTTAGTTATCTAGTGAAAGTGGTTCAAAATTTAATCGTTCTTTTCTGAAAGAAGAAAGAAAAACATCACGTTTTTCATCGATTAAGACGTTCGTCTTCAGGCTGTTAACAGCAAGTCACACGGTGTGTAGATTGACGGTTCGGGAGTGGGGTATAATTCTACTCGTTACTGATCCGTAGATTTAGTTGTTTAATACAGCTCATAGTTGAACAGTCAGTTTATTTGGAATAGCTCGTTGTTAATAGTTACGCTAGTTAGTTTACTCTTCGACTTTCCTAACGACTAACTTTAAACGGAAGTTTCGGCGGTAAATGTAAGCTCTACCATCCAAAATTGAATTCACCCCCATCATGTACATCGGACGAGTGCGCGTTGATCACTGGCAAAACTATTACATCTGAATTTTTTTCAGAAAATCTTAAACCATTTTCATGTTGTCTGATCTTTGCAAGAAATATAAAGAAACTTCCCAGAACACAACCCTGAGGCGATTGTAGATGAGTCGGAATGACATGACTGCTCACAATTCGAAGTCAGTGGTCAACACGCAGGTCACAACACATCCGTCACGTTGAACAGTACTGACGAACCCTAATCGGATAAAAATTTCAGCCCAGTGCTTCTTTTTAAAGGAGACTAGTTGAAGTTAATAAGTGAACACGAACTCTATAGTCAAGGGTGACTGAAAATAAACTTACATTAATTGAAATCGCCCGGTACCCAAAAGTTTTCAACTTCTGTCAGCCCTACCTGACTCAAAAATAAAGCTGTCTCGTTCGGTGAAAGTCATTGGTAAAAATTATCGAAACTCAAGTTGATCATCTTGAATCAGGCCCTTTTGATTTTTGGCAAACCTATCAAACAGTCTCACTGATTCTACCCAGTAACCTACCAAGTAACCAGTAGTACTCCAAAGTAGAATAAAGTATCTCATTACATTAACCAGATAGGTTTTCGATCCTTGGCCGCATTATTTTGTTTGAAGTTCGATCTGCGAAATAAGCATCGTCACCGGCATGCATAATTTATGAAACTCCAACTGGCTCGAGACTTTTCCAGGCGGTTCTCGTGGTTCTTTCAAGGGCTGGACCCGTGGCCCTACTTGTGAGCTAACTTATGCGCGTGGATGTCCACCTTTCTCCAGTCAACTTTTGCCTGGGTGAACCACACCTGTCAATCAAAACAAACTAACACGATTTTCAAGTACGCAGGCGTGAACATTATGTGAGAACACCTTGAGAGCATAATTGACAGGGAAGTAGGCACTAACAGTGTGACAAATATGAGATTAGCACGACATAATTTGCTTGTCTGTCATTGTTCAAAGGGAACGGTACCTGAGGTTTTAAACAGACTGTGCTTGCAGGTGTGTGTATATTCCACGGTCCATTGCGAAGTGTTTATCGCCAAACGACCCAGAGAGTTTAACGAATTATTCCATCCACTGAGGTGTTTAACACAGGGTATAGTGACTGTGTGTGTGCGTTACTAACATACGAAACATACTTTTGTCGGTTTCT
Source organism: Paragonimus westermani (assembly GCA_008508345.1). Taxonomy (NCBI): domain Eukaryota; kingdom Metazoa; phylum Platyhelminthes; class Trematoda; order Plagiorchiida; family Troglotrematidae; genus Paragonimus; species Paragonimus westermani. The sequence goes on along the minus strand of QNGE01000801.1, from coordinate 3,004 downwards.
TCCTGTCCTCAGACTAGTCTCAGCAACAATGTTCAGTGTTAATTCTAAACAGTGTTTCTAACGTCTTCAAATGAGTTTCCTTCACTCACTTCCACAGAACGGAATAAAGTGTTGTGAGCACTGAAAAACGAATTTTTAGCTCCTCAGCTTTTTAATAAGCAAACAACCGGAATATAAGTATGTTGTAATGTTGGGGAGATACCAATTAAATAGAATGAGTGAGAGAGTTATAGTTAATATGGATTGTTAACATTATCTAAGATCAAAACCACGGAATGTCACGTTAACGATTGCAACACATGATGTATTTCTGAGCTTATTCTAAACCCTTGTCCACAAGGTCACTCGCTGAAGCTGCGACCAGGATTGTACACGATAGGATAGGTTCACTTTGGAAAGTTCAGCTCAAGTCGTTTTGGGCAGCGTCACTGATAGATTAGCTCCAGCATAGACCTCAAACATAAGTCGGTAATGTCGCTTTGGTGCGATATCAGTGCAACTTTCTGGACAGCTACGAGGAGGTGTACACATTAAGTTGCAGTTGTCAGAAAACTATTTCCTGTTGAATTATGATCCTTCATTTACCTTATAGTAAGATTTTTCCTTGTTTTCTGCATCGAAATCCCTTATATTCCGAAAAGAACCGTTTACTGTGCAGTTTGCTCTTCGGCCTACCCTTCGTCTACAGGCTACTATTGAGGGAGGCGTATTTAGGCACAGCAAACGTTTCTAACCGGCTGCATATCCAGTGATTTTAATGAATGTTGGTTGGTGTCAACTACATGGTTTTGTAGTTCAGTAGGTACTCCAGAGTGAACTCGAACCAATCAGTTATTTGACTGTTACCAGAATATGTTCGGCCTTCTGTTCAAGTAGTTTGTTGGCGGCACGGATAGTAGCAAATACTTGTGGAGATATCCATCAATCAGATGACCTAGATGGGGATCTGGTTATACCAGTGACTGCGTCACTGCTACCGTTAGACAGCAGATGACAGCCGTATGAGACAAAATGATTAAGTGGCCATCAGTCAGCTTTTTTAGAAATCATCAAACGTGACTGGACAGCTGACTTTTTGCGCCTGATATTAGGCTAGGAGTTGCAAGCCACGACACCTGTTCTTGGAGTTCCTCGGGATACCTGTTTTATAAAAGATCTTTTCTGTTACTAGATGCTTTGGAAACCATTCCAGTTTCTTCTTTTAACGAGCATTCATAAGCACTTGATGGTGTTATTCATCAAGAAAACGTGATTTCCACAATAATTTTTCACGCATTATACATCAGTTAACTGCTCAGTTGGCATCGCGGTCATACCATGTATTAAAACTAAACATGGTCAGCGGCAACTTTGTTGATGGCATATTTGATTTGAACGTTTAAATGTATTGTATCACCCTAACCTAAGATTGCACGTAAAGCTAAGTGGCAACTGAATAAAAACTTTGTTATTGTTTGCAAATTTTATGCAACCTGTCCACTTTACGTTATGAATTACCAATAGTATACTGCAAAGTCGGTGTCAGTAATGTGGTGTTCACTGTAAAATTTGATTCGTTGGATCGGTTAATACATCCACAGCTCAGTGTACAAATGTGAGTAATTTTTGCTCATGCGTCTTTGTATTTTTACTTGTCCTGGTACTTAAACTTCCTTGAACTTCAAAAACGCAGGGCAGAAGTTGACGAATGCGGACTAAGTGGAGTAGTGCAGAATTTTGTACGCAGAAAAATTGAAACACATCGTAACAATCCACACAAAAGAAGTTGTGGGTAAAATGTATAAACGATATTTTAGCTACCAGAAGAAAACGAGCAATTCAGTAAAGCAGCACACTTAGATCACAGGTTCACAAAGCATTAGCCCCGAACTTTGAAACACAGTCAACTGATGAATAGTCAATCGGAAGTTTATACCACGAGCAATAGATTCCCTTCGCAGATTGAGCCATGGAGACCGTGTATCCTGTACGACAGAAAAAGGTGAAACGTAACGAATGGCGCACCATTTGGGTTTCGGAATTCCTGCTACAAGACCCAGGGTTGGAGACCCGATGGGGTAGTTTAACAAACTGACTAGATGACTACCAGTACGGAACACCTCTCGAGTATAGACCAGTCCACTAAAGTTTTGAGAAACTAAGCTGAGTCAACAGTGTGCACAAAGAAGCTTCTTATGAGTAGTAGACAGTTCATTCATTACTGCAATTTTAGAAGCTATCTGACTGTAAACTCTGTGTGAGGACAGTCTGTGTATTCTATGTTATCTTGGCGGCTGGATTAACGTGTAAGGATTAGATCATGTTTCAAACGTCCATTATTCATTAGAAAGTAATCCACTCATGCTAAGCGCTTTTGGTAGAAGCTTTTGTTTAATTCTGTCTTTACTATTCTCTTGCCCCTGAGTACGTTTCGACTCACGCCATATTTCCTTACAGACACAAGCAGCAAACCTGTGTCGTTATGTTCAGATGTGAGTGAGCAAACTTTGTGTTGTGGAAATGGATTTCGTTGAAAGCCTAAAAAAGCGTTTCAGGAAGTTCACCGCCATTTTTGCATGATCGATAGTGGTTTTTCCTATTAATGACTAACTAAAGTTTTCTGTCTACAGAAAGTTTCTGTAATACTCGAAATTAGAAATTCCGAACAGTCGTGGGCATCGTAGTCAAATTGAAACCTCCCACGCAAATAATAAACAGAAGACCCTACACTGGTTGCAGTAAGCAGTTCGGATTCATGACACGAGTAGCCGAATTTACGAGTATACAACAGTATTGAAGAAATCCCAGTCTGTAACTGGCTGATCGTACTGACACATACAATGTCAGAAAATGTAAGTTGATTGTCGCAGTAGAGAACAAAGAAATTAGCAAGTAACGAAAGGCGTAATATTGAGGATGTTTGCCCATTCCTGACGCGCTACCCCTAAAACAAAGTTTGGATTGTTCTCGTGTCAGGTTTTCCGTTGTGTCGGGGTTTGGATAAACGGTGAATCGAGTAGATTTC